>OY776112.1:484073556-484393556 GCA_963675035.1 Allygus modestus | reverse complement strand
TGTGCGCGCGCGCGCGCGTGCGCACGCACCATAACTCTCGTAAAATGATCCGATTTTAATGAAGCTTGGTATAAACGTGTAAAGCAACATTTATGACTTTAAGTTCGAAAACCAGGCAGATCGCTCTATCCGAAGGGGTATTTTTGGTTTTTTACCCCAAAAATGTTTTTTTGAATATTTACATATTATTTTTGAAATAGTGAAATTTTAGTTTACACCATTGGATTCAGCTTAAAAAAACACACAATTTGGTATTTTGATTATTCCTCTACGTCGATTGGTTACCGAGTTATTGAAAGTGCTAAACACAGTACGTTGTCTAATGTTCTTCTTATGGAGGAAAAGAAAATTTGTATATCTCGCTTATTTATGAACGTATACTGACGAAACTTAGTATACAGTTTCATCTCGTGGTGGTCTATTGATATTTGCTCAAAACAATTTTTTTTTGCAAAGGCTCCCGTAGCAGCAAACCTGCGTACTCAACCCCATGTTATTCTTATGGAGAATAATTAACATTGTATATATCGCTTATTTCTGAATATATTTTTATGAAACTTGGTAAGTGGCTTTATGTATTATTAAGAAATTTATATCTCCATTGGAAATTCACTGAGTATGCAGGTTTGCTGCGACGGGGGTATTGTATTTGCATCCGGTGTGCAACGCGTAGTTGATTACTCAAACATTTATTTAAATATTTTTTTAAAACCATACAACTTTGTAAAGTGTATCCAACATTCAATATCAGCAGCAAAAAGAAAAACCAAACGGTTTCATCGATCCGGGTTTTACGAGTTGTGAACTTTATTATTCAATCAAAACAAAACCTCTTGCGTTCTTCTGGTGAAACGTGTTTTAGTTATTACGATTTCTCATTTTGCAGTTTGAACAATCGAGGTTGTCGTTTCCCTTTGTTTGGTCATGACGGTTTGGTGATCAACATTCCGACGATTGTTTTGCAGCAGAGGAAAACCTGCAACAAATTATTTTTTTAATTACTTTTACATGTATTTATATGTTTACTTACTCCGCCTTCCCCCTACACATAATATATGGCGTAAATACTGTTTTATTAAAAATTTTTGAATTTAAGGTATTTGTAGTAATATTTTTCCCAGAACCCAAAAAAATTATTTTTGAAGTAATTTATGTCTATGAGGGTTTTTTCAGAGATAAAAACCATATCAATGGCTCGCTTTTGATGAAATTAACTATGTAGAAAGATACTAATCCATAGAATCTCTTATTTTATTTTAAAGGTTCATTACTCCCCAAAAACCGCTAGATAACATAACAAATAACAGTTGTTTTTATCTTTTCGGTTATGTGTCAACAATCTGTAAAATATTTGTATTTAGTCAAAAACAAATAAAAACTCCTTAACTTCATTCTGGTGGCCAGAATAAAAGTATATATTGTAGAATCTGTTGAAATAGTTCCCTATCTTGATGCCGTCGATGCCACAAAAATGCACAAAGAGGAGTCAAGCATCGAGCGGTGCGTGCCGCACTGAATTTTATTGCGTTGTTTAGCCAATGACTCTCTACAGTTTGTACATGCGCACCAGAGTTGGGGTCAACGAAATAATATTTGAAGGTGACTGGTTGGTGGTTATAACCGTGTTTATACAACTTATTGTACGATTTCCATTCGTTAGATATTAGAGTTGTAAACATAACATTCATAAACAGTACCAACACTGGTAATCGCTCCACGCACTGACAGGAATCTGACTGCCGGCTGGCGGCTCGGCGGGCAGTTGTCCAGCCGTCGCCGTCGAGTCGCGTTATCATATCTCGCTTTATCATGTCTACCTAACTTTTCCCGATTTTTGGACATCAATTGCTCATGTTTATAGTTTATTTTCTTTAGACAACACCTCCTACTGCACCCGTAATGTTTGTAAGGTTTTTTGCATTGTTGACACTTAACCGAAAAGATTTGTTATTTTGTTTTTTTGCGCCTCTAAGTATTTTGAGTAATATTTGATAGGGAACCAAATTAAACACTCGTACTTCTGGGAAAACCTGGGTTCAAAAATTACAGGGTTTAAAAGGTGGCAAATTTAATGTTTTTTTTTCACAAAATCAGTAACTTTAAAAGAAGTTTAATTTCTTTAGCTCTTATTAGTTTGATAAGTAAATGTCATCAAAATAAATAGTTTCGTAAAAAACACAACATTTTAAAAGTCCTTCTATAATTGCTGACTCTGAATTTTTCCAGAAATGGAGGTGGTATAATTCTTGTAGGGACCTAAAGCACCAAGTGTAGAAATTATTAGAGGCGATATTGAGGGACGATTTTCCATGTTTTAGTGGTTTTAGGGAGATATTACCCCTTAAATATGAGGCACCATGGATATTTACATACCAAATTTAACCACAATGGGGCCATTTGGTGGTCTCTAGATCTCCCTAAACATTCCGATAGACAGATAGACAGACCGACGGACATCACCATGAAAAACACTTTTATGAGTTTATGGAGCAATAAACCAAATATTTCCTCCATAACTCAAATCTAAAATGTTTAGGAAAATGATACTTTCCCCTTATCTTATGCATAGGAGGAAATAAAAAAAGTCCTTATGTAACATGCGTAAGGTATGTTTCAAATAGTAAGTAAGGATTAAGGTTATTGGTTTGGACTACTTTTTACATGTGTCCCATTTTAATAGAATTTAAAAACATAAAAATTAACTTTGAGATATGTTTAAAGTATGGGGATGGAGCGGTTTTTTCAACGAAGTGACTACGTACACGTCCAATGTAACGGCAAATTCACTTCGCTACCGCTTAGGTTAGGTTACGTTACGTTACGTTAGGTTAGGTTTGGTTAAGTTAGGTTAGGTTAGGAGGTTTTCTGGCTCTCAATTTGTTTTAAATATTACAGGAAAAGTAACGTACGGTGCATAATTTGGAACGGACGTGAACAGTAGCGGCTCACGTCGGACGTGTACGTAGCCTCTGCCTTTTTTCAATTGCCTGCCCTCCCCCCTCCAGTAAGCACGAGAATGTTGGTTTCAAATGATCAACCTAACTAAGTCAGTTAAATCTGAGGTTACATACTCGTGCTTCATAAAATACTCAAGATTTCACCATAAAACGTTAACATAAATTAAATTACTTAGCACATTCAGTAAAGTCAACATTGAGATTAAATAACAAGTAAATAACCTACAATATACTTTTTTAAACAAACCAATGTAATCCCAAATAGTCCGTAAACAGTTAAGGTCCAAGATTAATTGGTGAACGTCTATGAAGCAGTTATTCCAACAATAAATAAAATATCTTTAATAGCGCAGTAAAGCTAGACATCCAGCTCCTAATAGACCCGGTTTATGTTCACCAACAATCACACTCACACTTTACTGCCAACTGGTAGACCTCTTAGAAAATTAGTATTGTGCAGTTGAATCTACAAAACCTCAAGTCATGGCTTCAGTTTGTACAGTTATAAAATCTGAATTTGGTTTTAATTTTTAGATTGAACATTGTTGACGACTAATTAGTATGGCTTTCTAAAAAATGTAGAACTAGAGTTTTCACTAAACTAAAATTTTCCTCAAACTTCATTGTGTCTTTCTATTTAGTCAAATATTTTACTGGATTATTTATTTGTTTTGGATTTAATATTTATTTTTGATTAAATAAAACACGTATTGTAGTTTTTCTTTCCTGACACATAGATAAAATCAAAAATTAAGATTTAGTTATTAGATTTTTAAGAAGTGGAATTTTTCCTGGGAAACGAAAATAGCAGAGAAAGAGTTACAATTAAGCAGATGTTAGACACAGCAATTGGTACCTGCCAACGTTCAACAGTTCATCAACTTCTTCAACTGATATTCAAGTGATTCAGTTCACTTGAGGTTAAAGCATTGGATGGAGTGTTTTTACTTAACCATTTTGTGACTGTAAGAGCCCTTTGCTTTTTATTGCCCCAAGCTCCTTTACTATGTGTTTTGTTCCAAACGTAATTTTCCCCGAAATAAAAGATTGATTGTTTTGTCTCAGAATTTTATTGTAGATGTACTTTTACAGTTGTTACATTTTTTGAGATTTATTGTTTTAGTTTTACGTGATGTCATTACTCATCATTTACTCATCATTACTCATCATTTACTGCCACTTGCGTTGTTGTTGCTCAGCAGTAAATATTGTTACATGAACAAAAACTACTTCTTTGTAATTATCACTTTACCACTACTATTTTAAAATAATAATAATGTATCACTAAAATTTTTAAATTTATTAAGTGACAACCCTGACTCAGGTATAAACAACTGCATTTCCAACCAAGTTACAAATCGATGATGCTGACCTCTTGTACGTGCGTTCACAACAACATAACGTTAGCCCTTACGAAAGGGCAGATCTGTTATTTTAGGAAACAAAGTGTTTATCAAGTATTGGGGCAAGAGAACGCAAACATCCAGTCACCCTTTGTATAGCGAACAAGCACTCACTCTCATGAATGGCGTTTACCTTGATGAAAATGGATTAGCTCTTTTACTGGAACAGTTGATTTAATTTATAATTTGCTTACAACATTATGACTGGAGCTCTTCCGATGTATGACTGAATGTCCTCTTTAAATGAGTGACTTCAGATTATCTTGACTGTACCTTGCGTGTCAGGAATTAGCGCATGTATGGGTTAGTACATGAGCCAACTAGGAAAACGCCTCAATTGGAACCACCTAGGGTGGACACTATTGACCATATGTTTCTTGTTCAGTTATATGTGTAGATCAAGAATATATGAGATAACATTGCCTACGAGTAAGTACTAGTTTTATGTGAAAAACAAGTTTTTATGAACAATTTTGAATTTTTCCTTATAAATTTGTAAAAAGGTACCAGTGAAGTAAGGACGTACTATAAATGTTTTTTTATTGAGTTGTGTTTTTAGATCATGAATTTACATGATAGCACGATCTATTTAGTAGTTTTATTTCTTCTACCTTATTTTCACCTTCACTGGTAACTTTTTTACAAACTTATAAGGAAAAATTCAAATTGGCTCTATAAAAATCTGATTTTAGCGAATTTCCCCTATAGGGAAAAAGCTATTACCGTAGTCGGCATGGTAAGACCTAGACCCGGAACCATGATAACTTTTCGTTTTGAGGTCCCCAGATGCCAAAAACACCATTCGTTCAAAACTGTATATATATGTATATATATATATATATATATATATATATATATATATACAAACAGTGTGTGTGTGTGTGTGTGTGTGTGTGTGTGTCCGTGAGCACGATAACTCTTGTAAAAATAGTCCGATTTTGACGGAATTTGGTATAAACGTGTAAAGCAGCATTTATGACAAAGTTCGGAAACCAGACAGATCGCCCTATCCAAATGGGTATTTTGGGGGGTTTTGTAACCCAAAAATGTTTTATTTTAGTTTTTACGTAAAATGTTTGAAATGTCATAATTTGGTATTTTGATCATTGCTCTACGTCAAATGGTTTCAGAGATATTGAAAGTGCTAAACACAGTACGTTGTCCAATGTTATTCTTATGGAGAATAAGACAAATTGTCTATCTCGCTTATTTATAAACTTATCCTGATGAAACTTGGTATATTGCTTCATATCGTTGTGGTCTATTGATATTTGCACTAAAAAACATTTGTTGGCCGATATTTACCGTAGCAGCAAACCTGCGTACTCAGCTCCCATATTATTCTTATGGAGAATAAGTAACGTGTTATCTCCCTTAATTATGAACATAAATGAATAAAGTTTGGTATGTAGCTTTCCCTTCTTGAATTGTATTAATATTTGTATACAACCCCATGTTTTGTGTTCCTTGCTTCAGCAACCCTGCATACTCAGCCGCCATGTTATTCTTATGGGGAATAATTAAAATCTCATAAATCGTTTATTTATGAATGTATATTGATGAAACTTGGTATATGGCTTTATGTGGTATTAAGATACATATGTATGCATTGGAAATTCGCTGAGTACGCAGGTTTGCTACTACGGGGTATTTAGGTAAGTTATTTAGGTATTTTCACATAAAGCTACTACTTAGGCATTGCTAACACATATGTACTTGATCTACACTCAAAACTGTAGACGAAAAATATAGTCAGCATTTGCCACCCCAGGTGGTACCAATAAGGTAATTAGCTCATGGACTAGGTCGGAGAAAAGTCTGCCACAACTTCCACGAGCCAACCACGAACGAAGTGTTGCTCCTCTCCTGTTCATACAGAGTGATTGGTGTCTTAGGGCTGATTTCCCCAACTCACGTTTAAACTAAACCTGGGTTTATTTTGAACGTGAGATTAAGAAACAATTCTTTTACCCTAAAATTTGACCCAGCCAGTTTAGTTTAATCCATGAAATATCAAGTTGGTAACATTTTCAGATGATTTCGCCTGTTTGTTTACTCACAAGTGGAACTGAACACAAATATTTATTACAAAGGTGTTGTACTCATAGAATAAAATCATTAGACAGTGTTATCTCTGTAGGTTTAACATAAAAAAGGTTTAAACTGCCCATAACACATTGGAAATACATAATGTCTCATAAACTTAAGTATAAACTAAAGTTTAAGGTAAACTGTACTTGGGGAATGCGGCCATTAGTGATGGTGTTATCGTTGTTTTTCGATAACATTAATAAAGATTACTACAACCTATTCCACCCCCTCTCACAGAAATTCCTTTTCGTGTGGTTTGAATTTATAACTTTTTAATAACAGTTAAAAAGTAACAGATACGGGAATGACGCTTATACAGAACTTAAAAAAAGTTTTGGTAAAACTATAAAAAAAATAATCCCGATTATTTTACTAACGTGACATCCTTTTGATTATCAGGAGCGATGACACATATATTGAAAACCCAATGGTTTCGCCTATGACAAATGACGATTATATAAGAACTGTGATTGGTTAACTTCCTCTCCAAGAAATGGTGGAGGGGGGAGCCTCTATTTTCATCTCTTTCTAGTAATATTTCAAACGAGTTCACACGCAGCACGCTGACGTGAGGGAAGTGAATTTCCACATAAAAACTTTTAAAACTCAAAATCAGGTAAAAACATACATTTATTCCAATTTGTATTAAAATCCGTAAACAGTGATTTTTTGGCTTTTCTGATGCTCCTGGTTTCATTTACGTGCAAAGCTGGGAATACAATTTTGCGCATTATATTATTAGGAGAAGGTCCAGACAGGCTTGAAAGTAGGCGTGAGGTTACTGGGGATGATAAAAGTACTCTAACAAAGGAATATCAGGCTTTTCTAGTGTAAAACCCCCATAAGACAACGTACTGTGTTTTGTCAAAACACATTTGCTTTAATAACTTGGTAAATATGTATGCTAGAATGACGAGAGAGGGCTTAAAACTTTCGCCTCACTAATTCCCATCTTTTTACATGCATTAATTTTACATACAGGGCTTTTTTGACCCTTTTTGGGCTCAAAAACTCTAAATTTGAAAGATTAATCCCCAAAAAAGGGGTTTAGAATTTTCAGATTGTTTTGCCCAACGAACTTGTCCAACTGATTACAGAAAGGAACGTCCCTACCAAATTTGAAGTAAATCGGACAAAAAATGTGACCGCTAGAGTGCAAACACACACACATATATATATATACAATTTTGAACGACCCCCCAAAACGTGTTCAGGGGGTCACATTAGGAACTTTTATGGTGGTCCCGTGCTTAAGTTTCACCATGCGAGTCATGCTAATAGTTCACTTTCCAAAGGAAATTCACTAAAAAGGACAGCATGAAGTAAATTCACCAAGGTAATCTAACAGTGAAAATTTGATATTGAAGAAATTTCTAAGCAAAGAATATTATCAGGCAGTATTGAATTTAGGTTTTAATGGTCAGAAGTTTCCAGGATGACTTCAAGAAGTAAAAGATTCAACCGTTTTAAAAATTTACTTCCCTAAAACGCTTCAAGTAAAACTCCCTTGTTTTAAGTACAGAAAATAATGAACAATTCCAAAAATTCTAGTATTATTCAATACAATTTTTAACCATTATTTCACTTATTGTTTCCGCCTATAGAAATGCAGATTTTAGAAACCAGAGGTTGAAAGGTTTAGCGAAACTCTGATAGCATTGGAAATGAGGCCGAAATTGCTTTTGGAATGAGGTTGCAACACAAAATCAATTGTGTCCTTGGTGAAAATATGGTATAGATAAACATTGTGCCCAGGATTTTCGGTTTTCCAAAGAGAAATATACGAACACAATCTGAAATTCGTTTTATTTATTTTGATCAGTTGTAAATCAATGAACAATTTTTTGTTCAACGTTCTCCTATAGTTCTCAAATATATAAAGCTCTTAGATATAAAAAAAATACCATCGGTGTTTTTATTATTAAGTCAGTTTCAAGATTTTATCCTTGAAACTATTAACTTAAAAATTGTGTCTGCTGTTTATTCAGATCATTGAATCTTATCGATGAAGCACTATATAATCAAAATTTAATGACGTTTATTTTTATTTTTTGTAAGGTAGAACTATCTTATTTTTTTAGTTCAATTGCAATGGTTACATTTTATCAACCGTTAAGACTCTCTTTCCTAAAACTAATAATATAGATATCGCTGAACTCATGTTTTTATTTATTTATTTTATTTATTCAGTCACAAATTACACCATATACAAAGGTAATACCTTAATGGTAGGTAACTAAATTAATTAAATCTAATGACAATTACATCTAATGACAATTGCATGGTGGACAAGAACATAACAAGTAATACAATACTGAGCTGTTTATGACATTTTCTATGAAAGAAACTCATTGAGACTGTAAAACATGTTTTCAATTAAATACTTAATAAGCTTTTTCTTAAAAGCATGAACACTTTGAATGTTTCTTATTTGAGAAGGCAGCTTATTTAAAGACGAATACCCGAATATTGTCAAATATATTTGTCATGTCTTCTTAATTTCTTTTCAAATCGGTTTTATATATTCCTATGTTTCTCTTGCATACAATACAAGGTGTATATTACATCAGGTGTTTTAGCACTAACAATAAATAATACAACGATAATAATAATTCATATACCAAAACACACTTGTATTTTTAATTGTTTCATTATCATATAAGGATAAAATAACAAAACAACTTTATTTGTTAATTTTACAAGAAATTTAAATCTAATTTACAAGGATTTAACATTGTATTTACATACTATATACTGATCAACACGTTTCAAAGGTTTTTAATGCCTTACATAAAGGCTCGAGTATTAAAAGAAGATAGTGAATTGACTCAACTTACGTTAATCTACTAAGGTGTCAAACCCACTTATAGCTAACAAATTGCAATAGGTCTTCAACTTGAATTTAATATTTTTATTTTTATCAAACCCATGGTATATTCCACTCCACGTAATACTTTTCACCTAAGTAACACAAACATTGTGTAAGCAATATTATTTTTTTTAACGCATTACTCATTGGTTGCAGTTTGTATACCTCTATTTTCAAAAGCCTGTTATAACACTCCAGTTATATCAAGTGGTTTTTTACAGTCTTCAGAAATTAAGAATATTTCCTTATTTCCTATTTTAAAAATACAGTAAAATCTTATGTAAATTATTTGTCTACTTTAAAAACTCCAATTTGTACAATTTTTTTAAAATTGATTTTTAAAACGTGGTTTGTTTATTTCAGAATCTAGAACAACAACGCCATCGGCTTCATCAGTTGAACATTCCAGTTCCCCGTCCACAGTCCATAAGGGTAAGTAATGCTAGTTAATACTAGTAATTCCATAATGATACAGTAATACTGGTAATAATCTACTATAGCTATAGTACCAGTGGTTTTAGTACTATTATCAGATACCATTGCTATAACTAATTTGATTTACACTAGTATAGTGTTGTATACTGAGTTAACACCAAACTAAAGTACACTTGAATTAATTATTTAGGTAATAATATTTTTGAAAGACTAATTATTTACTGCATTACGTAAAACAGGAAAACATTTAAAAATGTTCTGGTAATGTTTCGGCGTTAATATGTCAGCCTCTGCTGCTTGCAATAAAGTGATCACACACTTGGCTTCATCAGGAACATTAAAAAACACAAAACATTCACACGTATACGACACGAACAAATAATAAAATTACACAACATGAAAAACATATCTTAGACAAGCCTCTGTCAAGACAAAACGCCACGATCGCCACGGTGGTAGGGAACAGATGGACTTTAATAATGTGAGATTAACTAGAAATAGTCGTGCGAACTATATAAAAAGTTATTAAAATCCTAGAAATAGATACAAAAATAAACGAGTTTGCACGCAGCACGCTGACGTGAGGTAAGTGAATTTCCACAAAAAAACTTTTAAAACTCAAAATATGTGTAAAAATAAACATTTGTCCAATTTTTATTGAAATCTGAAAACATTGATTTTTTGGCTGTTCTGAAACTCCTGGTTTCATTTACTTACAAAGCTGGGAATACAACTTAGCGCATTATAAGGTTAGGAGAAGGTTCAGACAGGCTTTAAAGTAGGCGTGAGGTTGCTGGGGATAATAAAAGTACTCTAACAAAGGAATAACAGGCTTTTCTAGTGTAAAACCCCCATAAGACAACGTACTGTGTTTAGCCGATACACATTTTCTTTAATAACTCGGTAAATATTTATGCTAGAATGACGAGAGAGGGCTTAATACTTTCGCCTCTCTAATTCCCATCTTTTTAAATGCATTAATTTTACATCTAGGGCTTTTCTGACCCTTTTTGGGCCCAAAAACACAAAATTTGAAAGATTAATCCCCAAAAAATGGGTTTAGAGTTTTCCGATTGCTTTGCCCAACGAACTTGTCCAACATATTATAGAAAGGAACGTCCCTACCAAATTTTAAGTAAATCGGACAAAAAATGCGACCGCTAGAGTGCATACATATATATATATATATATATATATATATATATATATATATATATATATATATAAAATTTTGAACGACCCCCCAAAACGTGTTCAGGGGGTCACGTTAGGAACTTCTATGGTGGTCCCGGGCTTAAGTTTCACCGTGCGGGTCATGCTAATAGTTCACTTTCCAAAGGAAATTCACTAATAAATGCAAAAATAGACTAGAATACAATCACGCCAGTAGAGGGAGGGTGAAGCATTTAATTTGTGGTTAATAGTAATGCATTCAAAAATAATAAATACAAAAGACATGAGCTTTGATTAACAAACGTAAAGTGACTTTCAAAAAGCGCCTAAAGATTTGTTAGTAAGCTAACTAACTGTTTTGTTTAAACATGCCATATACATAATACATTAGGTATGAAGAATGTTGTTATATGTACAGAACAGTTTAAAACCAAAACATATTTGAAAGCAAAGGAAAAATCAAGTCAGCTGATAGTAAAACAAGGCTAATAAAGGCAGTCCCAACGGGAGGCAAGCATCACTGCTCTCTTTTGTGTCGCCTTGAGTGTAATTTAGCTCAAAGCTCAAAGTAACTATTAGCGTCGTGTACTTAAAGAAAATGTTTATGTCAAAACATTTATTACTCAAATCATTTACCAGTATCTACTGATGAGTCCTGCATTACACCAAGATTATTTATATTTCAAAATTCGATAAGGAAGAAAACTATTTTTGAAAGGATATAAACTAAATGGAAGGTTGAATTGTTTTAACAAAACTTTAGATATCGTAGATTTACTACATTGCTTATTTTATACGTTCGCAAGTTACACCCGTTGAAATTTTACGATATATTTGCTAAATAATTTGTTACCTGATAGCTAAATAACAAAACTACTTACCTTAGGACTTAAATTTTATGAGATCTTTCTCCTTTAATAAGTTCTACCTCAGTTTCTAAATCAGTACTGTTGTTTATGATATGTAATATACGCAATATCTTCAAACAAAATGAGGCAGTTCTTCTAGACCCTCATTTCAAAACAGTTTAGACGTGTCATAAGTTTCATATTCCAACTAAGTTTTGACATCTTTCAAATTTCTCCGAGGCGCACGTCAATTAGCTGAGGCAAATATTTTCAGTCGCTGCTTTGAATACAAATTATGAATAATGTTCAATTTATTATTATGGCAACTATTTTTGTTTTGTAACAGTCATAGTTATAAATTTGTTATCAGGAACATAAATATAGTTGCATTTAAAACCAATATATCTTGAGCAAAATCTGATATTTTAAGTTTGAACATAGTCAGTCATGTAGTTTTACATACTGAACAGTTTTACTTAAACAAATATGTTACTAAAACTTACGTTTAATAATAAAACCACATTTGCGGAGGCACTGGTGTTAAGAACACGTTCTACCATTGACTAAAGAGTCAATGGTTCTACCTTATAATGCACCTTGTAATGAAGTTATAGAAATATATCAATATATCAAAATGTAGACGTTTCCAGTTAAAAGGTTATATTTTACTTTCCTAATTGGAATCTAACAAGGGATTATTTGGGACTTATTATCAGTTGAAAAACACAGTTTATACACACATAGACTACAAAATGTGTTGAAGTTTTATTGTTTGTGTGTGTGTGTAAACTGTGTTGTTTTTTGTTTTTTTTTCAATTGTTGAAAGTTCCAAAGGATACTTTATTTAAGGTGAATATTGTTTCCCAATAGGGAAAGTCAATTAACCACTTACTCTACCTAGTTCATTTGTCGATCAAGTAAAACTAATTAAAAGCCTATATTTTAAATTAAACTTTAATCAATAGGTAGATAGTAGTTTTTTAAACAAAACATTATACATACAAAATAAATGAGTTAAGTTTGTTTTTATGTTTTAATGGTGATTTTATTTCAAAACGGTTTTAAGAATTATTAATAAAACTGCGAAGATCGGTTTTTTATGTGTTAAACACTTAATTAATGATGATTTATTCACATTTTTGCATGTCCTATAAACATAAATACAATATTCCAAAACTGAAAGCTTAAATAAATTCTCTTGCTTCTCAAACAACACGTCGACATTTTGTTATTTACGAAACAAATAAGAAAACTTGTCATCGACAGAGGACCATTTTCTTTCTTTCTGTTATTATTTTAATATTTTAGTTGTATCGAAATAACTTTTACTACACGTTTGCGATTGTTCTTCGTTTTGAAAAAAACAAATTAATATATCAACATTTAGTTTGTCAGGTAAATGATATTTACCAAAACAAATTATATTTGTATGATAAAAAAGAAAATGTTTGCTTTGAGGAAAATGGCAAAAAATGCAGCCTGGAAACTTTAAAAAACATTTATGTCTCATTGATTTAGTCACACTTTTACTAAAAAAAAAGTAATTTGGAAAAAATTGTAAGCTTCAAAAAAAAATCTATAAGAAAAATGTTAAATTTAAAGTGGAAAGATTCAGTGAAGCATCTGTTTTCTGCACTTAAAATGTTAACGGTTCACAATATCTATACTCTAAAACAATTATACTTATATTGCGTTTAGGATTGCAAACAGTTGTAGGTCATGATTATGACACTAGACATCGTTTCACAGTATAAAAACATAATTTAGAATTTTTCAAGAAAAAACTTCATACATAGGCTCTAAATTTATGAAATATATTCCTGCAAAAATAAAAAAGATTAATAATGAAAGAAAATTTAATAATGCTCTAAAGACTTACCCTATAACTAGGCCAGTATATTCCATGGATGAGTTTTTTTTTCTAGATGTAACTATGCCTAAAAATAATATGATCAGTTGATAAGAATGATTGTATCTAGGATAACCTGGTGATAAATATTTTTTTATTATACTTGATGTTTAGATTTGTTTTTTACATTGTTTAACTTTATAATTTTATTTACTGGTATAAAATATACCTTTTTGAAACTATTCTGCCTGTATGTTTGTGCAGCACTTTTTTGAATAAAGATATTTGAATTTAATAGAATCATATATGATTTGTGTTCGTTAAATGAAAAAGAAAATTCCTACTTATAGTACTTGTAGTACTGTAGTACTGTAGTACTTGTAGTACTTGTAGTACTTGTAGGGAAGGAAGATTCCGTTGAACATTTATTTTATCTAGTTTTACCCGATTGAAATTCGAATAGATGAAGTGAACACTTAAAATGTTTTGTAAACTAATCTCCGATCATCTAGCGCAAAGCACTTTTCAACATAAAGCTCGTATCAAAGAAAAGTATATTTTAATATCCTTTCTAACACCTGAAAGTATTTTATTACTTAGAGCAATGCAGCACAAAAGAAGGCCTCTTTGTAAGAAAGTCTTTTGATAAGAACATTATTGAATAAGAGTCTTTGTCCTGATTCTTGCTTGATTGCACACTTAAGTTTACTTATTGTGTTAAAGACCATGATCCCTTTTTAAGGGTTTTCTAACGCTTTGCATTACAAGATTCAGTTTAAAGTAAATTAAATTTGTATACAATTTTCGTTTATTTTTTAATTTGCAATATTTTAAAGATTCAAAAGTATTCTTTTTTTACAGGTTTTAGATTTCATTGAAAAGGTTTGAGGTCATTTTCTACAATCAATAACTTCTCATAGTCAAATCACTGGAGTATTCAAAGTAAATTTAAGATCATATGCAAGGGGATCATATATAAAGCCCGGACGGCCTAATAATATGATGTGTATATATCTAGTATAGTATCAAGTTTCAGATAAAGTAGCAATACAATTGTTCCCACCATTTATACATTTTTGAATTACCTCAAGGGGATATTCCATTGGAGTCAGAATAAAGTAAATAAAAGTATAGCCTTATTGTACATCAACATACCTTTATCATGCATCACAACCTTTCAAAAACGGTGTTTTACTTTCTAAATTCATCCTGCATGAAATCTTTCCAAGGTAATTTCTTATATCCTACATTTATCTTGAACATGATCTTTTCTAAACAGCTTCGTCTTCCTTTGCCCTGTATCACGACCTTTCTAAATTGGTTTCTTATCTCCTACCTTCGGTTTTCATCATGACCTTACTAAATTAGTTTTTTACTTCTACCATTTCTTTCCATTGTGACCTTTCCGAAGTAATCTCTTACCCTTACATCATGACCTTCCCAGATTACATACTTATCTCCAGCCTTTGCCCTAGTTTCTTACCTCCTACACTTACTCTACATCATGATCTTCTCAATTTAGTTAGTTATCTCCAGCTATTTCCCTCATTTCTTCTTTCCTTCCCTCACCCTACATCATGATCTTCTCAGATTAGTTATCTTCAGCCTTTGCTCTAGTTTATTATATCCCCCACTTACCCTGCACCATATCCTCCCCAAAGTGGCTACTTATCTCCAGTATCTGCCCTAGTTTCTTATCTCCCACCCTTACCCTACATCATGACCTTCCCACATTAGTTTCTTATCTCCAGACATTGCCCTAGTTTTTTAGCTCCAACACTTAGCCTGCATCATGACCTTCCCCAATTAGTTATTTATCTCAAGCCTTTGCTCCAATTTTTAACTCCTACCCTTACCCTGCATCATGACCTTCCCATATTAGTTTCTTATCTCCAGCCCTTGCCCTAGTTTCTTACCTTCTACCCTTACCCTGCATCATGACCTTCCCATATTAGTTTCTTATCTCCAGCCCTTGCCCTAGTTTCTTACCTTCTACTCTTACCCTGCATTATGACCTTCCCCAATTAGTTGGTTATTTCCAGCCTTTTTCATTCGTTTTTTTACCTCTTACCCTTACCCTGCATCATGGCCTTCCCAAATTAGTTTCTAATCACCAGCCTTTGCCCTAGTTTCTTACCTCCAGCCTTTTCCCTTGTTTCTTATTTCCTTACCTCAGCCTACATCATGACCTTCCCAAATCAGCTACTTATCTCCAGTCTCTGCCACAGTTTCTTACCCCCTACCTCCGCCACCAGGTGCTCCTGGTGTTCGGCAAGGACGACGCCACCTGCGGCACCCTTGCCACCGCCGCCGAGCACCTCGGCCTCCAGCGCGACCTGGCATCCACCCTCGACAACGCTTTGGAGTTCTACCAGGGACAGTCCACCTGGCCGCAGATCGTCTTCGTGGACATGCGCTTCTCCTGGTTCAAGGGCGATCAGATAGTCAGGTGAGGATTGTAACTGTCTTAATATTATGCAGTTGTGGGGATTAATGCGTGTTACGCTTCAGCAGCATATTTGATGTTTTCATGGAATCGCGTTATTTTTGTTAAAAACCATGCCAAACATGTCTTGGACATTTTAGTAATTGCCTTTTAATAATTGTTAAGAAGACTTCAACTTATGTGCTTGTCAACCATGATATAATTCCTCATGTCAACCATACAACAATTCCTCATGAGTTTTGTTGTATGATGAGATTTTATAGATATTACTTCGTTCATGGCACTTCAGTGAATTGATTATGAATCGTTCTTCACTAATGAAAGAGTATAGAGGAATATTGTGAAAAACATTTAGATCAGCTGTAGGCTTGGAGAATTTTTTTCTCAGTGAGAGAATTCTCAAACATAACTATTTGTTCAAAGTTGTATCTTCTGAAGTTCAAGATTCCATGTTTACTGTAACATTGGTTCAGATATTCAAGACTACTTCGTCCGTCAACATCATATCCTCATAATTTTCCTTTATGAATTAATCAATCTTATACCACAGAAAACTAAAGCATGTTTTCTATGATTATACCCTCCACAACTTCTGAATACATGAATTACAATTTGTTATCCTCCCAACAACTTTAAGTCTTCTTGGTTAAAGATGTGAGTTTAACATTACTTGTTGAATAATTTAAACCTTTTAAAACTTTTTACTCGAGTTTCAGACATGTAATTATTTCGATGAGAATAAGTCAGTAAGATCATTCAATCAAAACCGTCAATTATTACAAAAGAGTGTATGGCTGTGACCCACATTGCCAAGGCCCCCGCAAGCTTTATTCAGTCCAATACCATAAACTCCGCTATAAAACTGAACACATTACAGACAGGTTTATTTTACTTTCAGCATAGAAACTATTTTGTGAAACACACCCATGATGGGTTTACCTCTTTTATTCTTTTGTGAATTTATACACTTTTTACGGTTGGTTGTGTATCTAAATTTCAGGTTTTCCTGGAGGCCTACACCTCTTAGGCCAATCACTGTTCTTGTAGCTTGTAAATTCAAATTTTCCTATTTAAACACATTTGCAATAGATGAGACGGATTAGTGTACCTAAAGATATTTACCCTATTATATAAAATAGAGATAATATCCTGCCATTATAAATTGGGAGCATTTTTTGTTTTATTTGCTATTGATATTTTTATTAACATTGCAATCCATGTCTTCATAAAATTTAAATTTAAAAAATTGCGTAGATTCCTGTTCAAATATTTTTCATTTTGGTATATAACTCTATTATATTTTTTTATGATGAATTATTCGGATGAATTAAACTTGTTTAGCAGAAATTGGAGTAAGGATACGTCCTATGCTTTACTACTATAACAAATTAATATCTGAGGAAGTGGTTTTAATTTTTGTAATTTTAAAGTGAAATTCTTTATATTTTGTAACGTACCTGTAATACTACAAACGAACGTTCAGAGGAAATCGTTTACCTCGCATGACCAGTTGCAATAATATCGTATTGATCAAATGGCTGTTTTAATTTTAGGTTGGGAGCAGAAATCTTCTAACCATTTGGTAAACAAGGAAAGCTTTAATACAGTTAATTTCAATCAGCTTTATAACGTTCAATAACATTAATTTACGTCAAATAGATTAAACGTTTATTTAAAATGTGTAGTTCGGTATTTGCTTTTTTAGAATACATCTAGAAATATTTTCTTTACAGTAGATTAAAACATAAAATAAAAAATAATAATAAAAAATTTGATTAAATATGTAAGTTTTTAATTAACTTTACATTTATCAGAAATAATAAGAAATAGTTTCTCCCTTTACAAAACATAAAACACTTTAACATGTATTATCTAACAGTTCGCCTTAATTTTATGAAGTACTCGACTTACTCACTGTTTTCCAGAAACTTCAGTAAATTCACTCATTTCAGTAAATTATTGCTTTCTGTTCTAATCATTTATATTTGGTAATAATAAGGGTAGGTTGTTACGTCATGGAGTAGTGGTTAACACGTATCTTTGGTTCACAAGGTCCTGGGTTCGATCCCCGCCAATCACCAATAACTTATGATAATGCCACGTCCCGGTGACTCAGAACCCACCCTTATCTTAGATCCACCTAGCCATACAACAAAAATAGGTACCTCTATATGAAATTTATTTCTCCACTATAAGGCGCACAGTAAAAACATTATTTTGAAACATACTACTACATCTGCCATATATGCTGTAAAACTTACTATCTCTGTAAATATCTTCTTAGAGAAGTGTTACTTTACACCAAGTTGCGATTGAATTGACGTCCGTCACTCAATAAACACTCCCAGCATTCTCTCTCATGGGGAACTCGTAAAATTGAAGCTATAAAACAAACACATCATCGAATAAGTTCGCCCTGTTTTACTTCCAAACAAAGTGTTTTGCTTGTTTTTGTGAAGTTGCAATTGTGGTTGTCTGAAGATAACCTAAAAACAATGATTTTCACAAAAGTTCATTACTGGGATTTTCACTGAGGGGATTATCATTTAAACTAAATAGTGGTGTTTAAACTAAATTTAATAAATTTAAACTACCAAATTATTTCGCACCAAGGACCGAAAGTGGGGTTTTGCTGGCCCGAGATCGTGTTTTATGACCGAGACGAAGTTGAGGTCATAAATCGTTCGAGGGCTATGCAAAACCCTTTCGGCAGAGGTGTGAACGCTATTTTTCACCATACTACAATTATTAACGGGTTAAATGTGATCGGTCTTAAAACACGAGCGGCCTCATGCAATCTCGGGCTAAAAACATTTAACCAATAAACAAATCATCGATGGTTTTGAATTTTATTGTTATTTGTTCCAGTGTTTCAACCAAAGAACACAAAATAGTATGCATGTATTAACCAGGTAACGTCGTGTACGCTTGAAAACAAGTTGGCAACACTGGCTAAATAGATCAGCTGACTTTCGGCCCTTGGGCGGAAAAACTCTACTTTCGGTATTCAAATGACGTTCCGAAACCAGGTTATTATAGCGTATAGTATGGTGAAAAATAATTTGATGATACAAAGTAGATTTACATGGTAAAAGTAAAAATTTTCAATAATATGATTAAACACTATGTAGCTCCGAGCTCCTGGTACATACTATAACTGTTTGAAGAAAATATTTTTTTATAAACCCGCAGATTTAAGAAAAAATCTGTGGTTTCTCTGGAAAAAAGACATCCCATAAGGTTTTTCGATAGAATCGATGATTTAAGTAGGCCTATGACCCCTAAAAATAATCACTTTGATAATATCAAACTACTGAAATTTATAAAATTAATTGTAGTGGTGTTCCAAACTTTGCCTAGGCATACCTGTTTGTTTAAAAAAAATTGGTGAGCATAAACCTGGTAGAAATTAACCACTCAAAAGTCACGTTTTGCGCAATACCTTACTGATAAAGGTCACCGATCTTTTTTAAGGATGGTAATGTAACGGTAATGTACACCTGACAAAAGGGCTCCACTTCTGCCCTTCTAGGCTGACTAACACGGTCATGTGTCAGCTAGGGACCACATATTAGGGAAAACGTCCCGTCCCCTCCTTTCTACAAACATGGAGGGACCAAAGGTGTAAGGGAAGTTTGTAATAGTAGATAGCCAATGACTAACCACATGTTATGTAAGATTATTTAAATGTTAACACGATTATAACCTAACAAAAGGTTCTCCAACGCACTAACATCATAACAACATAGCCGCTATCCAGTCCTGTGACACCGTTTACTGTGTCATCGCCAACATCGTTATATCCGTCCCTTTATCATGTTACCTGCGATTCTGTTCTCAAAGGGCAACTCGCGACGTTCTGAAACAATGTCACCACCCAACAAGCCTTAAGTGTCACGTTAGCGCAACACGGGACACTTTAACTAAAATACCCTTTCCTAACCCCCCTCAACTATTCCCCCTTCCCTATTTCGCTCCTTCCTATTGTTTTTGTTTCAAACTGGAAAATACCTTTTAAATTTAATTTTTCCCAAGAATACAAACATTAATGGATTCTTTGAGCTTAAAATTGCATATAATACCTTTTATTTGTTTATTTTTTCGATAGTGCTCTTGGTACTGTAAAACAACTATAAGTAATTCAAATGTTACATAATTGTGTAGGATTCTCTTTGATTCACATTATGTAATATGGGAACAAATCCAATTAAAAATCTATGATTACTGCTTATATAATAATAGAATGTTTTGTAATGAAAGTGTGTTAATGTTTCAAAAGAAAATTTGGGAGAAGCAATGTTAATTAAAGTAATGTAAAATATTCAGGCAAACGCAAGTAGCTTTAAAACCACATTTCTTATGTTGTCCTTTTGAAAGAATCCGTATATTACATACTTAAATTATTTACATAATACGTCTTTTGTTTTATTTAACATGCGTTAAAAATTTAGCAGTATAAATTTATTTCACCACAAATTAACGGTAATGTAACTATATTATAGCTTACATTACTAAATCGCGACAATACAACTCTTGTAGAAAAGTACAGAATCCGTAAAAGAATTTAAACAATATTTTTAGTTGAAATTGCAAATACAATGGCTATTGAGGTATTTGTATGAGTTTAAAAACTATTGCAAAACTGATTCTATATTAATTTACTACAATAGCTCAACTTTAAAAATCTTAAACAAGTTTAATTAAAATCATGCTTGAATTGAGAGCAGTAAAGTCTTTAATATTGCCTTTAAATTCCTAAAAACTACTGTTCTATTGACCTGTCTATACCTGACATGTTTTACCTGTTCTATAGAAGCGGTCAGTTCAATGGACTATTCAGGTTAATCTATTACCAACTAAAACCTGGATCTTTTGATTAAATGTATTTATATATTTAAAACGCTAATTTTTAAATGCATTTAATGAAATATGGGAGATTTGCCAAGCCAAATTTTAGGGTGTTATTATAACAAAACCAAATTATGTGGCAAATAAAAATGTATGTTTATGATTTCTATAAGTTTCATGTTCGTTTACCCTGTTAGTCAAATTAGATTGTAGAATAGCTAATAAATGAAAATATTCAACAATTATTATGTTTGCAGATAAGGTGGACTCTATTGTTGCTATTAAATTGTATTATGGAAAGGGAGCATTTGCTTCAATCAACAATACATAGCCAAAGGGAACGTGAACAATGTAAACTGTGATAATAATGTATACTTAGCGTTTTGAGTATAAGCTTTTGAATTCCATGACTGTTTGTATTAATAATATTTTTCCTTCAAATTTCTAAAAATATGTTATGAATAAACTTTATTCTTTATTAAACAAATATGTAGTTTTACATGTTTGTTTTAGTTTTTTATTCACCTTGAGATACATTTTTGCTTAGACATTATTTTGTAAAGTGGTAAACTAATATGTTTTAAATATTTAAACTTTCCAGCTGGAGAAAACTTGTTATTTTAATCCTGTATCCATATTGATATACAAAAGTAATGTTACACTTTACAATTTATGTTCTTCACTAATCCTTAGCAATAGATAATAAAAACTTTCTACTTTCAAGTCTAACAGATTTTCACTTGCGGGTTTTTTCATATAGCTTACATTTGTAAGTGACAAAACTCTCTATATAAATGTATAATTCTGTTTCGGTTGGCGAAATTTGGATAGGCAAATTATATACGCTTAGCAGATAGCAGAATGGAAGGTGAATACAAAAATTAAGGTATTGGTGAAAATATTTAAAATATGTCGTTTTTCTAAGATTATTTGCATACACTAAAAACATCACTGAGCATTTTTATTAAAAATAAGCAAAATCCAATCAAATTGCTCTTCTCTACAGTTATATTAGCCAAAATAGTAGTACTTTAAAATCCCAACAATTAATTAATGTTATAAGTAGTTACATAAAACAAATAACTAATGCGTTAAAAAGTCACTGCAAATAATGATTTCTTTTATATATTTAATTTCTATGATCTATTTAGCTTAGTAAATACCCTTAACTATTTTTCAATCGCTCTTAATTTTGTAAAATAAATTGAATCGAGTTTAATTCAAGTTTACGCTCAAAGCATTGGCGCTCCAATCCCGACTCAGAAACTACTGCTAGCAACAGCAACAGTCTATTGACAGCTGTTAGTACAGTGGACTATTGAATCTAATCATTGTCAGTGTCAAGTTATAATAGATTTTTAAGTAATCCTCAAGAGAACTGATTGAATAAGAGGCAACTTCCTTGGTTAGTTATTCAAGCAAATATATTTTATTATTATTTATTTCTCACTATGATTTTATTTTAGGTTTTTTGTTTCTTTACCTACTTTTTTTAGAGGTAGGTCTCTTTTTTTCTACAATTTGCTCATCCACATGGGCTTTGGGCCTTTGGGTGGTATCAAGCAAGAAGAGGTGAGTCGCTATAGTAGAAACTAGGCAGTACTGATTAAATTCACTTGCCAAGACTGGGATTCAAACCCACGACAGAACACCTGCTATGTTCCCGAGTCCGTCGCTTTGACCATTACGACAGTGACTCATAAAATGCAATAATTAAAAACTATGATGCAAAAGTGAGTTAATCTTTTTACATATAAAATCAGTTGAAGCATCTATTATCTTAACAAATTTATTTTTGAAGTGTATACACTATTTTAAGAGATAATCTATTTATAAAAAGAATAAAGTGATTTTTGTGACAAGCTACACGCGAAACTATTGCTTATTCTGTTTTTATTATTCGAAAGCCCTAATTAGTTATAGATGGTCTTTTGGCGGCTTGGAAAACGTCCACCTTCGGGGCTTCGCCCCAAGGGCTTTCAAAGTTCAAAAGTTAATGTTACGGAAAAATATAAAGCAATTTAACAACATTTAATTAATATTAAACATTTAACAACATCAGTTAATACTAACAAAACCCAGTACAGAAGCAGTACAGTTCAAGCTAACTTTTGGAATTGCATCACAATTTAAACTAATATGAGCTACTTAACCGGAAAATGATAGCTGCTCGAATTTGAGCAACTGGTTTCGCTTGTAACTAACTAATTGTAACGGTTGGCATCATGGTCTTAGTTCCAGGAGTCACGGCTTCGATTCTTGGGTTTTCCATGAAGAATGTTGGTGTTTGGTTCGCTTTCCCTTAAAAGCATCGATGTGCTCTCATACAAAAATGCTATTAGCGTTTGAGCAACAGAACATCTACAATAGTTAAAAAAAAAATTAAGAGGTGACTAAATTATAATAATGAAGTTTATTTAAGGCAGGAGCAATTTTTTTGTGTTTTTAGCGAATTTCCCCTTTAGGGAAAAAGCTATTACCGCAGGTGGCATGGTAAGACTTAAGCCCGAGACCATGATAACTTTTCGTTTTGAGGTTCCCAGATGCCAAAAACACTATTCGTTCAAATTTATATATATGTATATGTATATATATATATATATATGTGTGTGTGTGTGTGTCCTTTACCGCGATAACTTTTGAAAGAAACACCCGATTTTTATGAAATTTGGCACAAATGTGGAGAGTAGCATTTATGACTTTAAGTTAGAAAACCAGATCGATCGCACTATGGGAAGGGGGTTTTATGGGGGTTTACAATTTTCCAAAAATCGGTTTTTTGCAAATTTGACCCCAAAATGTTAAAAACACTCATTTTTGGTTATAGCCATTTTATAGAGCTTAAAAAAACAAATATTTAGTATTTTTAATCATTAACCTAGGTTAAGTGGTTGCGGAGAAAATCCACCCGTATTTTTTATCTTATGGGAAAAAGGTTTTTAGATTTGTATCAGATAGTTTTACTAAAAACTTCACATTTCTGTTTATTAATGTGTTTAGCTCAACAAAACAAACATTTTGGTGTTTTAATCGTTGCTCTACGTCCAACCGTTGCAGAGATATTCAAACTGCTAAACTCAGTACGTTGTCCAATGTTATCCTTATGGAGAATAAATAAAATTCTATATCTCGATTATTTATGAATGTATATTGATGAAACTTGGTATGTGGCTTCAACTATAGTTGTGGTATATTTATATTAACACAAAAAACAAGTTTTTTGTTGATAGTCCCCGTAGCAGCAAACCTGCATACTCGGCCCCCATGTTATTCATATGGAGAATAAGTAAAGTTGTATATCTCCCTTAATTATGAACCTACATTAAGAGAACTTGGTATGTAGCTTCACCTGGTTCAGTTGTATTGATAATTGCAAATAAAACACATTACTTATCTTCCTCGTTGCAGCAAACCTGCGTCCTCAACCCTAATGTTATTCTTATGGAGAATAAATAAAATGCTATATATCACTTATTTATGGATGTATTTTTGTAAAACTTGGTAAATAGCTCTATGTAGTAGTGAGTCACATATATATGCATTGGAAATTCGCTGAGTACGCAGGTTTGCTGCGACGGGGTATTTGTTATTAAATCGATGAATCAATTGAACTAATGACTCATTATCAGCGAAAGTATTACAAGTCCAACAGTTAATTATGAGAAACAATGTTTCAGTCATTTTTGCAGTCATTAAAAGTTTAGGCTCATTAAAAGTTTATTCACATAACTCTTTTGTAACATAAAACTAGATTTTTTCTTTAGATAATGATATATTAAGGGGCCTTAAAAGTTTTTAATTGTGAGAATCAAATTCTGAACCTTTAATTTTACTTGACCTTTTTATGCTCACGTTAAGGTTTCTATCACATTATTATAAAGGTTTTCTATGGTCACATACAAAGTGGTATTTCTATTCAGAGTGATGGTTGAATACTGTTTTAAAACTTTTAATAATAATAATAATAATAACTTATTTATAATGTTATATTAAAAACTGGTTACATTAAACAGTCATCTTGTATTCTAATACTTTGTGAGCTGATTCAATAGTGGTAAAGCAAAATTAAAAGCTCTATGGTTTGTAAATGAATGGAGTGATTAGATACAAACTGTTTTGAAATCCGTTGCCAGTATTAGTAATTGCGCTTACATTTATTTATATACCTTATAATATTAATTGATAACATAAACCCCTACCAAAAACTTGGTTAATCTATTTTTATATTTCTTTAATGTAAAACTTAAGTGATACAAATTTATAAAACAGTGGGGATATCAAAAGTGGAACTAAATACAATCCATATTATTGTATATACTATATTATTTAATGCTATTAATTTATCTAAATTAATTACTATTTAAGGTATTTTAACTAAAACTGTTGGTGTGAAAGGTCATATTTTCTCTGTATTTTAATTTACTTCAGAACATTTTCCTTCCTGGCTGTCTTAAAGTGAAAAGCATTGAACAGTTATACATTGTTTTCAACTCTGCTTTCTATGATGAGTAATTAATTAATTAAAACTTAGTATTATGTTTAACATTCACTTATCGAACAACTTTTAAGAACTATTAATTTATGGGATCAATAAAGCGGAATAATTATCATACAGCACACAGTCATATATAACAGTCGTATACATATATATATATATATATATATATATATACAACAGTATTATAATTAATTGGTTAGAGTTTGTATTAAAAGTTTAAAGTTTACTATCGTGTTAAAAGATAGTCTCGTAGACCAAATTATAAACAGATATTTCATCCATCCCTATTCCAGCTCAAGCAACCTTTTGTAATGATATTCTGACTACAAACAAAATTTGTTATTTCATTTAGGTCTTTTGGAGGAGGAGATTTTCTGACCGATTATTATTTCTAGTTTTGTATTCACTAAATTGTTTCATAAATACAATTGTATTGTTTCAGAGCCCTTCGCGCTATCAAAAGGACACATCACATCATCATTGTAGGAGTTTGTAAAAAAAGGTAAGAGGTTTTTGTTGAATATTTTCTTACTCTTGAATAGAAAGTAACGTTTTATTTCTGAATGATAAGTATAAATTTATCTCATTCTCATGTTTTTGTGGATTCTTAGAAAATGAAACAAGTTAACTTAGCTTTTACAGATAATATGACAAAGCTCTCAGTTGTATATAAACATGGTTTTTATCCATTTCACTAAGACAAAAGTGCCATTAAAGTTATTAATATTTTTTCAGCTAACTGCAGATGACTGTTAATAATATTGTTCATGCTCTTTAGAAAATTAACAGTGCACTTTAACTGAAAAACAGGTTCAAACTGTTAAATTATTTCCCCATTTAAACGAATTTAATAAATCACTTGTTTCAAAATGTATATTAAAATCTGTTTGAAGTATATACGAATATGCACTTTGGATTTACTTGCTTAATTATAATTATTCACCTCCATCATTTGTTATAGAGGATATTTGTTATAAATTATAATTATTGATACCTGTCCTGTTCATCATTGTTATTGGTTTGATTTATACATTAATAATGAAACAATTAAATGGATTACGGCATAACTCAAATTAGTACTTTCCATAGCTAAATTAAACTAAACACATTAAATATCGAAGCTTTCTTACTAAAACTGATATATGAAATAGGAAAATAAAATTGTAATTACTTCCTTACTTTGATTTTTTTCACTCTAAATGAAACTTCAAAAGCCAGGTAAGATGATTTTGAAAACAGTTCCAGAGACTAATAAAATATATTTGTATCATCAAGCCTTCTCTCATTTCAATAAATGCCAATCAATATCATAAGAGTACACTACAGTATTTCAGCGGCAGGTCCGGGATATTTGCTATGAAGCTCAAATATTAGCCTCGGATGTTGGCTTAGACAACATCCCCCTTCCATCCTGCAGCCAACCCCTTCAGCTGGGAAAATACATAATACTGTTTCTTTTTTCAGGTTTGATATACTGTAACTTTTTTGTTTCTTTTAGTTTAAAAAACTTTAAGTAATATATTTGTTTACCTTATTTGCATTGGGTCTTAGTTGTTGAATTATTTAAAAATGATTAATTTTTCCAATAACTAGTATTGACTGCTTAAAACACATTTTTACAATATCTTTTAATAGCTTGTTTTATAAAAACAGCAGTTACAAATATTTCTAGCCAAAGTACCTAATTCAAGTGCACTCTACATTATTATTCAGGCCATTTCATCTAAGAATGTCCTCAATCAGTCACTGTCACAAGTATTCTTTCATTAGAGTGTTGACATCAGCGAAACTTCATTTGGTGAAACGGTTGTCGTTTGTAGTAAATTAATTCCTACTTTAGTCACGGTTTATAAATAGTTAATTTCAACTTAGAAAATTAATTTTATAAACATAAGGTACATTTTATTTATTAATTAAATTTTTATTTCAAATTCAGTAGAAGTAAACCGTAAATAATTTTCTATACATTTTCTGATTTATTAAAATGGTTTCTTAAAACAAATCTTGTTCTAAAAACGATTTAATTTTTGAATCATTAAGGCTTCTTTCCAGCTCTTTTTTTTAATCAAGATAAAAAGGATACAAAGAGTTATTGTTGTTTAAAAAACCGTTATAAACCATTTGAAAAATTATATGTTTAGTGGAATTGTTTTCTATTTACAATTTAAACAACGAAATAGCATAGATGATCTTCAAGCTCAAAGCAAGACCGTGTAAAACTAAATTTGTCCTCTTCCACAGGTTTCTTTTCCTGAAAAACTTACACGATTTAAAAACAAAAAAATTAACTTGCGTTGAAAATTTTGAGTACTTTTCTTAAAATATGAATTGATTTTAACAGCAAATCCTAAAGATCTGAAATGTTTATTGTAGCAAAACTATGTTTATCTACATTATTTGTCTTATTGATTATGGATGTTAGGGCAATTAAAATTACTTGACTTATTAATAAAAATATCACATTCTTATATGTGAACTAAAACCTCTGTGACGAGTACAATTATTTTATAATTAATTCAGTTTTATATTCAAATATTCAATTCAATAATTCTTTATTCATACAGTTTGATAGAGTAAACAAATTTTATAATAATCCATTTAAACTATAAAATGAATAGATTTTATAATGCTTTGTCATAGTTGCTTGCATTCATCAAGTTTTTTACCTGTTCCTTACTCAGTATAAATGGGTTCAACACAGATCTTAATTATCTTAATGAGTATTAGGACCCAAAGTATATATTACAACACTTGTTTAAAATATCTGTCTGGGAGTTAGAGTTAAGGGGTTCTTCCAAGTAGTGAATAAAATGCTCAACAGTAGAGATAGTTAAAGTTATATTCACTCTCCTCAGAAATAAACTAAGAGTTCTGTACGTGCTCTGTGTATGCTCCGTGTTATATTTTATTGAGTACAAACTTGGGGAACTAAGTAAGTCGATTGTAAAATATCTCCAAAAGTTAGCTAAATACCAGTAACTCCCAAGCAAGTAGAAGTTCTAGCGCGTTAGAAAGTTCATTTTTCTGCAAACATACTCTCCCAAACCAAATAAGCCTTGAACAAGTTTTGCGCCTGGAGATAACATTACGTGTCTACCTTTTATTTACTTTGCAACTCTTTCACGGTTGGAATCAGATTTCCAATATGTCTTCCATGTACTGAAATCGGATAAAGCCTTTACACTTGTAGAAATATTCTTACTCCAAAGTTATTTTGCAAGTTTTTCTAACTTTTGCAACAAACTATAATTCAGTTTTTTTTCAGAGTGTAATAGTGTTTTACTATGTTTTTTTGAAGAACTTCCTTACATGTTAGGGAGAGATGGTTTTAGTAGATTCCTCCTGAATCTTTTCTCTTCTAATTGTGGATGTCATCGAAAAAGATTTATCTAAAAGAATTTAATTTTGTATGTGAATTTTTACGTAAACATCATGGAGGTCAAACATATTCTTATTAATTATGGATTATATGGTGTTTTTTCAGGGTTTTGCATTACACAATAAGATACAATTTTATAACTACAATTCTAAAATCGTACTAATCTTGAAGACCACTGTCTCACCAGCAACCCACGCTACACTCTGTGTATTATTAACTCAATAAAGTATGTCAAGTAAACGTTTTATTTCTGTAAAGAATTATTAATGAATATAAGCATTTCCCTAGAAAAAGGAGAAAAGTATAAAACAACTTTATTTATTTTCATTTGCCACAAATTAAATGAGTTGTGTGCTACAAAGGAGCTTAGCCCTTAACAAATTGCAACAATAACTTGCCGTTAATCCAAGAAACCAGCAAACAAGCTTACAATGCCTGGTAAAGCAGTATAAAAATACTACCGCTAGCTGAGTTTAGAAACCTTTAAATTGAATTGTACATCTAATAAAAATTCTGTGTTGTCTACAATTTTTTTTCTCATCTGAGATTATGTGCAGTATTTGTTTGTTGATGTAAATTATCATTTAATATTAATAATACTTTTTCTGGTATCAGCTTTTGTGCAACGTTTGCTAGTTATATTTACTGAATAACATTAGTAAATTGTAAGTTAGATAATCAACTTTATTAATTCAGTAGAGTTTTCAGACGTTTCAGCTGAAATGTTACTGACTAACCAACGAGATTATTTACTTCCGTAGGATGTAATGAAATACTTGTATAATGTGACATTTATTAAAGAGATATTAAGAGTCAAGAGTCAAGAGTTTTATTGTCTTTAAGCATACATGCAATTGACAAAGTCAGTTTTATATAATAACTCTAGAATAACACATTAGTCAAACCTTTACTAATTAAAAATAATTTTAAAAAACAAATAAGCGATAAATATATTAAAAGATTAACAATAAATTATAACAAATATCCTAACAATATCACCAACAACAAGGCTAAATCAATGGTATAAAATGCTTTCTCATGTAACCATTTTTCAAAAATAGATTTAAATCTATTCAACGTATCAACATACCAATCTTTTTCAGGCAACCTATTGAATAATCTTATTTTCATAAACACGTGGCTACTTCTAGTTAAATACTAATCTAATCTTATCGATGGAAGTTCTAAATAGTACTTTTACCTGGTAGTATGACGATGAATACTCTACCTTGTATGTATCTAAAGATTTTGTTACATCCACCAAACAGCAATAGATGTAGAGACAAGGCAAGGTTAGACTATTGGCAAACAACTCTCTCTATCAGAAACATTCTTAATAATTAATTCTAAGGGTTTTTTCTGCCAAATGAACGCTTTTTTTGAATGACTACTATTGCCCCACAGAGTGATTCCATATCTTAAGTGAGAGTGAAAGAAGGCATAACATACAGTAATTATCATATAACTCACACAACTTTTTAATTCACGCAAAAGAAAGGATACTCATCCCAATTTAATACACAAATTTGTAAATTTGTATAAAATGACAATCCCAGCTTAACCTACTATCTAAATGTACTCCTAAAAGTTTTACATTATTATTGTTATTAATGTGATTATTTAAGGAAAAAATTAAACCTTCAGTCTTATGATTTACTATTAATTCATTTGCTTGAAACCACTGAGACGCTACATCAATACAATGTTCTTTTCCTAACATTAGGTTTTGTATATTTACACTACTATTAAACAGATATATTTCGTCTGCATATAATACTGAACAACAAGGCATATTGAAAGCAAGGTCATTAATAGCAACAAAGAATAAAAAGGGACCAAGTACAGAGCCTTGAGGGACTCCCACTTTGGTATACCTAAAATCAGACTGAGATTGTCCCTGAACAACCATTTGTTTTCTATCACCTAGACATGACGACAATAAATTTAATTCTTTATTCTAAACACCATAATAACTTAATTTACTTATCAGTAGCTTATGTGAGATACAATCAAATGCCCTAGTGAGGTCCAATAATGTTGCTGAAAAAACTAATTCATTTTCAAAATGTTCTAATACATTTTCTAAAATTTTTCCAAAGCTTTAATAGTATCACAACCAGGCAGAAAACCAAACTGTTCTGTACAAAAAAGATTATTTTCTATAAAATAATTATAGAGCTCTTCCTTAAGACCAAATTTAAAAATTGTACTAACTATCGGAACCAAAGAAATTGGATGATAGCTAGTGGGATCTGATTTGTCTCCTTTTTTTAGACAGGAATAACCTTGATAATTTTCAGTAACCTTGACTCATCATCATATTAAAAATTAAGAAGTATTAGATACAGTTTGGTTCACAGTGCTTGGCGCCTGGGGAAGGCGAGAAACTACTGAAGTTTCTCGTAAATAAAAGTATACATTAACAAAAACAACTAAAACAAATGTTTTAAAATTAAATAAGTGATTTTTGCTTTCTGTTGACAAAGGTAGACTGTAACACTAATGGCACCAAACCAAATAGAGGTGAAAAGTCATTCCAGAGCATACACGCTAACCAGATGCCAAGCACCGTGACCCGAAATGTACTTCATAATAGATACATCATAAAAGGTATTAAGACATAAATTGGCAATATTCCTCACAAGACTGCAAATAAAGACAATCCATTATCAATATCAGTTTAACTTATCTTAACACGCTTTTGTTTGTTCCAGTGCAGCGGAGAAAGAGAAAGAACTGCGAGCCACATTGAAAATCGGGATCAACCGAGTAAGCTTTTGTCTCCTTTATATCTATGTTTATTTTTTGTTATGGCTGATAATTTTCCCCCACTTGCGAATGGAATACCAATCTGGGGTGCATGTTCAAACAATGAGTTTAAACGGGTGTTCAAACTGTAAAAAAGTCTGAATAATTGCAAAATCAAAAACAAGAGAGTCGAGGAAGCCAGATTTATAGATTTATATGTATGACACTGCCCTGCCTCTACATTCTTTAAACTGTTGTACACTGTATGTCTAAATGTGTCCTGACTAGGGGCCGAGACATCCACAATCACAACACAAGAGGAAGGGACAGCTTTCGAATCGTTCATCACAGAACAGTATTGTATCAATGCCTTCAGTCATAAGATGGTATTAGTTTTTACCTAAATCTCTCCCCTTTATGAAAAAAATGCCCTAAGTCTCTGCGTGCTAAAGGAACGTCCGAAACAACAATTGTATCACAGGCTATAGGGGTTCTATAACCAAGACGAGTTTTGAAAGATGAGATGAGTAAAAATATATTGTATGTATGAATATGGAGTGAATGAGTAATTTGAACAAACTTGCTCTTGTGCAAGATAAATTTGCCTTGTGCAATACAATTTTTTTTTAATTTTTGAAATGCAGTAAAGAGAATTATTATAACCTGAAAGTGTTGTACGGAGAAAAAAGGCATTGCAGAAACGGCAAAGACACCAAACCTAAAACATTGTGTGCTTAACTTACAGTAAATAACAGTGGTTACTAATTGTAAACCCCTTTATTGGTTCTGAATTTTGCATAAGTACGTCTTTGATGAGAGATTGGAAACATTGAGGAATCATTGCATATTCAATGGTAAAACTCTACTTCAGGGGCAGAACTTATTTTACCAATTTTAGACAGGCAAAATGTATCTTGTAGTTACACCCAATTTTAAAAATACAATACGGTTCTATTGCAAGTATAAAACACGAAAATCATTGTGTTTCATTTAAGATCTGTAATGAAATTTGTAATGAAATTTATCATTTTATCCAAGCTAAACAAATTTTAAATTGTGGATTTTTTTTTATTTATGAAATTGTGGTTGTTTCAGCTAGTAGGTTCTATCTACTATAATTAGCTAGGTTTATGGCAATAAAATAAAATTTAAAATTAAAATTCAAAAAATGTAAGAAATCTTAAGTTTTTCTGATATTGAATTTTAAAATAAATATTAATAAATTAGTTTACTCAAACAAAGGATGTCTAGGAATTGGTTGCGGCCACTTTCAGTTATTTCTGTTTTGTTCAGCACTACCATTATAGTCAACGATAACACCCTTTTAAATAAAAAGAAATTCAAGGAACAATCTTGAAAAACTGTAAAATTAATTAAAATGGTATCCCACAGAACTCTGAAAGCTGGCAACAGCTTTATGTTTCAAAGAGTCTACTGATGAAAAACTTGATCATCAAAGTGAGATCGGCCTGGCCATTGGCAGGCATTGTGACATTATGCCTTTACTGCTGTCTGGCTAAGCTGACGAGAATCTTGTAAAGTGACTTGTTGGGGAGTTGCCTTTGAACACAGCTGGTTTAAAACTCAAAACACCATTGTGATGATTTGTAAAAGTGTAAAATTCTAATTAAGTGAATTTGTATTTACAAACAAAATTCTCAGACTTTTTTATTTTTTATTGGATAAATGTCTCCTTCAGTATAATATATAGTCAATGGCGTTATCGAGGGTGCACTTATTGGAAATTTAAATGGAGTATGACACATGATAAGTCTTGTGACTGTAGGGTGGAGCCAAACTATGGACCGCATAGATAATGACTGTTCCCTGAGCGCTTTCCCTGAAGGGTTGGCCGGCCTGCATGGCATATGTCAGGCTTGACTCCAGTGGCTTCGCACCCTGGATTTAGCTCTGTGATCCTTTATTTTATTTTATTATTTATTTTCTGAACTTAATTAACGCAGGTAGATCATACCGACATTTTTTATTTGTTGTAAACCCCGAAATAGAAGGCAGCTGCATAAGCCATACAATATATATCATGAGTTGAAATTATTTATTTCAGCCAGTTAGAATTCAGAATAATTACTCAGAAGAGTGCTAAATCTCTGTTGTTTTTTTTTGTTGTTTTTTCTGAAAGCTGATGTTATTTTTATCAAACCTTGTTTTTGACTATAAATATTTTTTAATATTACACTTTAGCAGATGAATAGATGGAGATATACGGTATTAAAAATTATTTGTACGTAACCACTTACAATTCTGTGTAGTATTAAATGTTGTTCTATTTGGATTCTATATATCTGTAGTATGTATATAATATGATAACAAACATGTTTCTTTGTTTTCACAATACTTTTTAATGCACATTATTTTGTTGAAAAGTGGTTGTGAGATTGAATTTGTCAACTGAATTGTGGAACTTTTTCATAAAGGAATATTTCAATCATTAAACCTTAACTACAGGCAAAATAGAGATGAATACAGAAGGTAATGTCAAATGAAGTAATTTATGTATTGCTTCAGGCTGAATTAAGATTTATGATTCATTGTTTTTGTTTATTTTTAGTGTAAAAAATATCCTTTGAAGTTTTAAATTATGAAACAAAATGTTTCCCCATTTAAGAGTTAAACTAGGGTTGTCTTCTAATTTTTTTTTCAAGTGTAGTCTTTATTATGAAAGATAAACTTGTCCTTGTTAGTGAAAAATTATTTTAACTCACAAATATTGGGATTATCATAATTTTTTAATAAGGTAAATAATTGTAATTTATTTTTTCCTACAATAGCAAGTCAATTAGAACACAACAATACCATTACCAACGGTAAATCGTCGACTGAATTTAAATTAACTTTGAAATACACTAAATAAACTGGCATGATACTTCTGTCAGAATGTTGATGGACTTTCCATCCAAAGTAATTAATAAGAATTTAAGTTACTGCTTGTAATAATTACAATACCGTTTCTTAAATAGGGTATACAAATTACAGGGTTATCAGGATTACCACAGCTATACAAACGTTTCCATCATCAGTTATGGGATTACAGATCCTAAATGTTATGGGTTCATAAAAGAAACTTAAGGCATGAGAAAGTGTTTAAAGTTGAAGGAACTTTGATGGACACATTCGATTAAGGATCTGATGAAAACTTTGTGAAACTGCAGTAATGCAATCCTGATAGTGTTTTGTACAGGTAAACCACAATTAGTTCAAGTGCTACAATAGCAACATGTTTAAACCATCTGCACCAGTTATATCTGTGTACCTGTGTATCTGTGTCAGTTATCTGTACCATTTAACTGTATCAGTTGTCCTCGCCAGTTATCTACCCCCCAACAACAGTCTCCTGTGCGGTTGCAGGTGGTAGTGGCAGTCATAGCTGAGTAGGTAGAGTACCCTGGCCTACCACCCTAAAGACCCAGGTTCAGTTTCAGGTGAAATCCATATGATATTTAAAACTCAGGCTGCCTCCGTGCTTCAGAAGGCACGTTATTATGTTGGTCCTGGCTACATATGAGACGACAGGTCATGTCAGAGGCACTATATGGGTTGCTATATGGTATTAGAGGGAAAAGAGGAGATTTTAGCAGGCGATCCCTGACCAGGGAGTTTGGAATACCCTCCCTGGGGAGGGTCCGGGGGTGCCCCCCTGCCAAAAAAGTTGAATATCAGGACACTTTACAAAGCAAAGCAAAGCATTACTTCACTTTACTTTTGCAAAAGCATTATAATTGATTACAAAAAATTGCTAATTTTATATGCCTACATTTCCCAAATTTAGTGGGAATATTAACAAATAATTGAAGATTAAAGAAAACTTTGTATAAAAATGTATTTATTTAATTATTATTTTTTGTTTTGTACATTTTAAAATACACAAAAACTATACAAAATATTTGAAAACTAAAATGATAATAAAATATACTTTTTAGATTTTTCATTTAATAAACTGCAGAGAGTTATAAATCTTCATACTGATTTTCAGCGTTCGATAAGAACAAATATTTATGTGAAAGCTAACGACATTTTCCGCCGAAATAAAGCCATAGGGTAACAAAAAATAGAGATTAGAGAGTACAGGGAGTCAGGCATCTATGGCAGTCGTTGAATGACGATAAAGATGCAAACGTAAATACATTTTCGTTCACAAATGGGATTACTACACAAAAATTGCGTTAGATTTCAGAAAGAGGAGATTCTCCAGAGCTATATTTTACTCTAAAATCCAGTAATATCCGGGTAAATCTGGTAGTATGGCAACCCAATGTCAGGGGCACTAGGGCAACCTGAAAACTCTGACAACCGACCTTGGCCAGCGGTTTACACAAACTCTGTCTCCAGGTGGTGGTGGAGCCGCTGTCAGTGGCGCAGGCAGTGTGTGAGCTGGTGCAGCTGGCGCAAGGCCAAGTGGCGCTCCACGCACTCCTGGCGCACAATGAGGCCATATACCTGGCGCTGGACAAGAGCCGAGACTTGGTGCTAGTCACCGACCATGCTCACGTCATCCAGGTAACAATTACTACATGCTCTACTGTACTGGTTGGAAGTTATTTTTTTATTTTTGTTGTAGTTAGTGCCAATGGCATTCTTGTTAACAGTGCACACATACGCTTATAGGGAAAGCCTAAACCCCTTGAATTTTTGTGGACACTTCGGGATTAGAACCCGTGACCCCTTCAACTGAAGTCGAAGACGCTAACAACAACAACAATATGAGACAATATGAGACAGTATGTAACAATATGAGATGCCCATATGGGACGAGATGCCCATATTGTGACAATAATGTGTCATTAAAACACCACTAGCAAGCTGAAACGTCACCTATTGCTGTTGTAGCTTATACTTTCCAGGGAAAGCTATTATTCATAATTAAAGAAAGAAAATTAAAAAGAATATTTTTAGTTTGTGAATCAGTGGAGTTAAAATTCCAGGGTCTCCACAAGAACTTAATGGGTTCGTACCGCTTTCCTTAAAAATGTTTGTGTGTACTCAACAAAAATACCATTTGCGTTTGAATAAAAATCAAAAATATGTTTTAAAAAATAGACAACTAATGAAGTTGCATCTTGTTAGCTATTATGTATCTCTGTATATCATAACAATATAAAACTATGATTCAAGGGGAGGTTTGGTAACTAGTTTCACACTTTATAGAGACAAATATCCCAAAAAAGTGTTTCATTAGTCCTTCCACACAATACTCTTATTTAACACTTGAAATTGAAACGTATAGTTAATTTACTGCAACGTACATTGACATTTTAAACTGGTCTTTATTTGTATTTTAAATTAAGATTTGCATTAGTCATTTTATCTTGGTAGTTTATTTTATCTAACACATTGGCTGCAGGTCAATCAATAGGATTTATTTATTTTAGCATCGGTTACGGGACAGTTCAAGTGCATCACAAAAGTATGCTTAGAATCACCTTTACATGGATTTTGTTCCTAATTGAACTTATCTGCAGAAAATTTCCATTATTGAGTAAAGAACGTCAAAGATCTCCATCTGAGTCATTACTCTACTGCGCCGTTCATTTGGCCGCTTGTCTTACAAGATCAGGCACATGTTTAATGTCTGCAACATCTCCATTGATAGCCGTCGCTTCCACTTATCTCGGACGAAACGTTGAACAGTCGAGTGCAGCTCCTTAGTTCTAGTGATACGAGTGCTATTGATAATATGAAACAGCCAGAGTACTTTTCACTTCATAACGAGTGTTCTTAAAACAATTATTTATTTCAAGGAGGTGTAGTTAGTCTGTGAAATGTTTATCGTTTTAGAAGTGCCAGTTTCATTTGGTCCAACGAAATCCTCTATGTACAGTAATTTGTTTGTCTATATTGCTTTATAATTTTTTCTTTTAGGATTAGGTGTATTTTAAATAATATAAGAAGATTATTGATGTTCTTCGTTTGCATATTATAAGTCTATGTTATAAAACTTTCTGATTTATAATATGATACCTATAACTAATATGGAAGGTAATGAGCTAAAAGATAAGGGCTGTGCCATGGGGTGAAATATAAACAATGCTCTGAAAACATAACTTGTTAAATTTACTTAATGAGAACAAACTTACAAAACTAATTGCCAGTTAAAATTATTAACCTTTTTCTCAATAGTTGTTCATTGTTCAGCCATACGTAAACTTATATGGTTACAGTAGTATAAAAGTAATACTAAACATAACTAGTGCTATGGTCACTTAACAGGGTAGCTCTGCACAAAATTTGGCTAATTTTTGTTATAAATAGGTTTTGTTTCCCATGATTCCAGTATGTGAACCGCACGTGGTGTCAGGTCTTCGGTTTCAAGGTAGACGAACTCCTTGGTCACTCACTCCCTAACTTCCACCAGCTCGCCAACATGGATCAGGTAAACATTTTGATTTTTATCATAATTTTTGGAATAAATATACGTTAAAACCCTTTTTTTAAATAAATTTAGTCTATAAAAATACATGAACTTCCAATGTTCAGTCGACAACTGAATGGATCATTGGGTATTTTTAACCAGTATAACAAAATTGAGTTAAAAGTCGTGACTTCATAAGTTTGGGATCCCACATGTCTATTGTTAGCTAACGAGGTATCAAATATTTATTTTTATTATACATTTAAGTTCAACATTTGTGGGAATTTTTAACACTTTTGAGAGAAAACATCCTTTTGGTTTATTCAGTCTGGCACTCAAAGGGTTAAAATTTATTTATTCTGTCTGCCATCTATTCTTTTCAGATTTCAATTGAATGCAGAACTGCATAGCTTGAAGCAAAACATAAAACCTTCAAAAGTCAAGATACTGTTTGAGCTAGTTGATTTATTTAACATTTTTCTTGCTTCTTCAATGTGCCAACAAGCACATTTTTATTTGTTTTACTCACACTAGAAAACTTTAATGTAAACCACATTCAATGTCTAATAAACAGAGCGCATTGAGTGCTAAAAAAGAGAGTTTGTCTCAATATTTTATCTGGAACGTATAAAGTTTAGTAATTTTAATCTCAAAATTTCTCAGCACTTTATTGATGTTTCTAAAGTTTAGTCTTGAAATCCGGGGAAATTATGAGTTACATTCAGTATTACAATCGACATCCTAGTAATAACCAAAAATGTCTTAATCTTCAGAATTATCTATACTCAGTGGCAGAAACAAATAAACAAATAGAATAGACATATACAAACTTATTAACAAACAGAGTTCTTCTAATTTCATTACAATTTTAAACCTTTATGTACATGGTGTACAAATTGATTTAAAATGTTGATGAATTCACTCAGGTTTTGGATGTAACTGATCCAATAAGGAGATGTCTTGATGACCTGCTAGTAAACAAAGTATTGATGAGAAAGTTACCCCTGCCACTGATCATACACTGTTTATTTACACAGCCAAACAAGAAACAATCAAATGAATGTAATGATGTTTAACAATCAGCTGTAATAAAATCTTGCATTAAAAAACAAATAAAACGACTTTATCCAATGGGGTCAGTAAGAAAGGATTGTGGTGGGGGTAACATTCCCCTCACACCATTATTTACTTGCTATCAATCAAGTAATTTCCCTATGTGTATACCATACTAATCATCAAAAAGTTTAGCTTTTTTTAGAATAAACGGTACTATACCACGCTTGATTTGCGTAATACTGTACTTTTAACATGGAACAGGACAAACTCTATTGGTGATTTCGATTTGTGTGTATCTTTGCTCCAGATAAGTGTGATTTAGGTTACTAACTGATAACCTGTTATCAGGTGACAAGGCAGCTGGAGAAGGGGTTCGACTGGGAGGGGAAGATCAGCTGGCGGAGCAAGAGTGGGGAGAACATCACGCTACAGTGTCGGGCCATGCCGTACCAGGCTATGGGCAGGTGGGATACTCCCCCTCTCCCCTCCCCCTCTCCTCTCTCCCCGGTCATGCATAGGACAACACACAATAGACAGACAGACAAGACTATAGACAAGAGTATTCATCATTAAGTTATTTACAAGAAGTAACTGGGGGTTGAGCTTTGCTCGGGGAAGATCAAGTTTGTATGGATGACTTGGAGTCATTTTTCACCACGTCCTACTAACGAACATATTTACTTACCTCATTTGCCTCGTTTTTTTCATTTTTAAGGTCATTCCTGTTGTTTTCATAGTTCAATGTTCCTTTGATTAATTTTGTAATGTTCATTCAATGGTTTTAGTCACTTTTCTCAGGAATCCACATGTTAATACTTATACTTCGTAAGTATTACTTTGACAGGTCACGGATTGATCAGAAACAACTATATTTTTTTCTTTTAATTTAAACTCCACTAGCCCAATGTTATATTTTTACATTTTCAATTTTTTTTTATAATATTAGATTTTTCATGGAGGTAAGACCTGTCTAGAACTTATTTTTAACCCAGAAATTAATTATTTCCAAAATCTGAAGGAAATCGTTAGAGCGGTTTTTGGGATCAGAGATGCACAGTACTTTTTAATTGAATATTACCAGCCCAGTACTCAATATGATGAGCTTGAGTGTTTGGGAGGAATGGTTAACTATATAAGATCCAACCATGTAATATGATTATTCATCAATTTTTATTTTTCATTCATCCATGACCCTATCTAATCTTCAAAAGTAGGCAAACCAGTAATTATAATATCCACTCAGTAATATCCACAGTAATTATAATACCAAATAAATAATGTGCAGTGTTTGTTTGGCTATTTTCTAATCTAATGTACTTATTCCATTTATGTATTTATTTTGCAGAGAACCTACTCACTATGTTTATGTTCAAGATAACCCACTAGAAAACCACATTTACCCACGAGGGAGTGTGCCCTCTATTAGAAAAGGATCTTATGATCTTAAATCCATCAATAGTGAAGGTAGGTACTCCTATTGTTCGCAAGGTTTGCAATGCCCTTTAGGGTGAAATAAAATAGTTATTTTACACCCCATGACAATATGCATAAACCAGCGACTGCCAAAGCAGCAATGGTTTTTTTCATTAAAATAGAGCATTTGGCATGAGCACTATGAACAGGACTTTTCAGGAATTATGAACAACAACAACTATGTTTCATCATACTGCCAAAAGTAGCTGTTTTCGATATCAGCTGTGAGTACCGAAAGTGATACTTTTCCATCTTAATGCCATAAAGGCAGCTGGTGCATTGTGCATTGTAATCAGTTAAGGCGGTCCCACACTTCTCCCGAACAGGCCTGAACATTCGGCCGAGCATTCTCCCGAATGTTCACTGAACATTCCGTCCCGTATGTGCCTGCATGTATTCAAAAGTTTGTGCAGCTCCCACACTTCTCGCGAATACTCCGAACATTTGGCGAGTTTGGCCGAATGTTCGGGCGTGTTCGCGAAAAGTGTGGGACTGCCTTTACTCTGACAACAGTAAGCGCTAGTAAACTGTTTTGCACCAAAAGTAGCGATGCATTCTAAATCAGCTGATCTTATTCTTTTGGTTAGCAGTATGAAATGAAAATCAATGTATGCATTCAAAATCAGCTGTGCTTATTAATTTAATTATTAGATTAATGTATACGCAAATTAAACGCTGTTGTTGTCATTATGTTAAGAGAAGTATTATCCAGCAAACCTGATAAAATGTCTACAAAATATGTTTAACTATTATTATTATTTACAGTGTGATGAAAAATATCGTTTGTAACTCGTAGGCCTATCTAAAGAGTAGTTCCGGTACTTGATCAAACTTCCACGCTCGGCTATCACCTCGCTTGGAAAACACAATCGCGTGCTGGAAAAGACCATTGTTGGCACTATTAATGAAATATACTATTTTAAAGTGGTTTATTGCAGTACTTAGCAGTTCTGGGACATTGTTAACAACTATTATGGGACTTTCTGATTGTTTTTTTTATGTCCCTAGTGGCTGAGGGCAGTCTACGAACGTTAAGTCAAAGATGGAATCCAGGAGTTTCTCGAGGTTTATAAAACATTGTATCATCTGTACCATGTTTGTCGCCAGGGGCCCAGTCTGCCAGGAGGCAGAGTCTGGCCAAGCTGCACAACCTCCCGCTAGAGGCGCCCATCACCCGGGTCATCTCCCTCATCTGTGCCGCCCAGGAGAACTCCACCGGACAGGTGGTGCAGATACTGGACAAGGTATACCCTCGACTGTATACAGGGAGCCACGGGGGTCAGTAGTGGTGACACTGAGATCTGTATCTCACTACCCTTACCCTCCACAGATCTTTCTGAGTATAGCTAAAGCAATAACTATAATAATGGACAATTAAGTTGACATTTGGGCTGTAGCCAATAGCATGGTTGTACGCTATCACTGTTGCAATTTTACCATAGAAAAATATCACTCGAATGTTATTCCGATCAGCTGGTCTGGAGTTTTGGCAACGCAGCAAAACCATTGGCTGATCTTGGTTGATAGCCCAGTAAACCACATCTTCAACTGGCAATTTAATTGTCCGCCATTATAGAAGCGTCTACTGTTTATTCTGACTATATTCTAAAGGACGCATGCAGTGTAAGAACGGTGTAGGAGGTTGATCTGGGACTCACTTTGACTGAGCTTAGCACCTTAATTAGCCCCTTAATTAGCCCTAATTAGTTTGGCCCCTAGTTTCACAACTAGTTTGGCCCTATATGCAACAGTTTGGTTTTCTTGAGAAAAAAATAGGAAATGGAACATGTTATTTTAACGCTAATCAACATATTTGATGAAAACATAAATAAGAAAATGATACAGCTAAGGGACACAGAGCTAGGATTGAACGTCTCAAGTTCTTGGAAAAGTAAATTTTTAAATCAGTTACACATTCAAAGTTAGGAAAAATCCTAAGAAATAAAAAGAAGTTCGAATGATTGAATAAGTTGTTCTGAATCTGAATCCGTCTATTTCATCCTCCTAATATCAATTTTTTCAAAGTATAGCAATGGTGTATCATTTATATTACTGTATTGGCATACACGATTGATTCTTTATAAGGTGTGGAAATTATTTTTTACCTCAATTCATAAACCTTTTTGATCTTTTCATCAATAAATTTAGATCGTTAATTATATATTTGTTACTAGTAAACTGTTAAATATTACAGTACGAAGTCATTACTATTTTAGTTCGGTTTGAGTTTTATTCAGGAAAAATTAGTAATAAAGGTTCATCAACAAGGTGGAAATTCTCGCTAATGAAGGTAAATGCTAATAAGCAAAACCAAATATACAAAACAAATATCTGACTACTACAAGCTTGTTACTGAGCTTATTTGGTACAGTTTGTGGTTATTACGACAACTCAATTCTACTCAATTAGTATTTCCAATTAAAGCAAACGTTTCAGTAAAACTAAAATAGTAGTAATAAAATTACTTTAACGACCTATAAATGTTACAATTGTTGAAGAAATTCATTTTCTCCAGGTTGTGGATATTCTCCGAACAACAGAGCTTTATTCTTCGCATCTGAAAGCGGACAATCTGAGGTGTGAAGATCCTGTTACGTCAGATCTTATTGGAGCCCTGATAACAGTGAGTGTCCGCTTAACAAAGTAACAAACTAATTAGTAAGTAGTTTAAAGCGATCTGTGCAAATTTTTAAATCATCTTTTAGTCTGATAAGCTTGTTTGTCTTTAGTAAACTATTAACTGAATAAATACCAACTGATTTCAATAATATTTACTAATTCAAAAAGGTTTTCAAAGATTTGTTCTGCTATTTATTGCTTCTAATCGAGAATACATGCCAGAGAGTAAAGGAAAAGAGAAGGATAAGTCAATAATGTAATAGTCAGTGACAGACTGTTCCAAGTCAAATATAGGCAAACTGAATCATTTAAATCACTCAACCAAAAAAAAACACTATTTACAATAAACAAACAAAAAAAATATTTACCAATATATTTATTATTTTTTATTTCTGTATCTACTACAAAAATGTGATTTGTTGGCTGGCTAGTAAAGAGAGGGTTATGAGGAAAGTGACCCCCTCTCACTGCTCATACAGTATTTATTGACGAAGGTAACCAAGAAACAATGAAATGACTTTCTAACGATCGGCTGTTACATTGTCTTTCAATAAAAAATAAATAAATTAAATCACTTGTGCAAGTATAAGTAAGGAATGATTGTGGTGACCTTTGTTTATTCTTCTGTTGTTACTTATTAGGCAACACTCACCATTGATGATTGCATGACGTGAAGTCGTTGTCATAGGTCAGGTTAACAAAACACACACACATTCACAAACACGTACGAAAGTTAGGTTGAACACACCAAGTGGACTTCACACATTTACACACACGACGTTTCGCGGAACCAAGAAAAACGTCCCGTGACTGAGTCGGGATTAGATGTTGACTGAGTCGGGATTAGGTGTTGACTGAGTTGGGATTAGACGTTCAAGCCGTATACGCGACCGAACATCTAGTCGTAGTAAAATCGACACTTGAAAACGTGGGACGTTTTTCTTGGTTCCGCGAAACGTCGTGTGTGTAAATGTGTGAAGTCCACTCGGTGTTTTAAATGTAACTTTTGTACGTGTTTGTGAATGTGTGTGTGTTTTGTGTAGCTGACCTATGACAACGACTTCACTTCATTCAATCATCAATGGTGAGTGTTGCCTAATAAGCAACAACAGAAGAATTACATTCCCTCACCAAAAAAGTGCAATGTAATTTAGAAATAGGACCTTTGTTTAGTAGCTAGCAAACAAGTCGTCTCCCTACAGTATTTGTATAGTCACTCACCGGCTACTCCAACCTTGTTTTCCAGTCGGGCACAGTCCTAGTCTCCACCACCAGACGGAGCTCCAATGACTCCGCAGCAGTCAAGGCCGCTCAGACTCTGCCCCCCGGGGCCAAGGCAGTGTTCGCGATGAACGCCTCTCCCCAGATAAAGGAGCTGCTCGACTCGGCTCTCCTGTGGGACTTCAACATCTTCAGGCTGGAAGAACTCACGGCAAAAAGGTTGGTGGTACGGGTTAGATAAAATAGTCTTTTTGATCTATAAGTTTTCACAGCCATTACAAATGTTACAAGCTGTGAAAAGGTTAAAAATATGTCCTGCTGAGAGATCGAAAATAGAAAACAAATATAATGAGGGAAGTAAAATTGTTAATGTTAAAATTGTACTGATTAACCATATTACGTGTAGCTAAATTGTTTCAAAGTTTAAAGTTATTACTAAGTTTGTTTTCTTGTATTTTGGTGTTAAATGATTAGAGCTTTGCTTGTTCACCTGATTTCAGCTTTATCATTAGATATAAACCCAATGACTTTATAGCCAAATCAAATCTCACAGCTGATCTCATTCCAAAATTTAAAAATGTGTTTACCTGACAATTTGATTTAATTTAAGACTTTTGGAAGGTTTTTATAAAAAACTCATATTTTTCCTATTACTTTCTCACCGAGACCTTTTATTCAAGTATATAGTTCATGGTTGTCAGACTTATATTTTATTCAACATTTTTAGGACAGTTTAGCTTAATATACATAGTAACTCGCGACAGTATGACACAAAAGCAGAATTAGGTAGAACTCATCATAAAGAACAAAATAATTTGTTTCAACTTTTTCTAAATTGCTCTGTTTCCACCTGTCTTCCTGTATGTGATTTTTAATCAATGTAGCATATCTTAGGAACCATTTGAGGTACTTGAATTTTAGTATGCATATTGTACTAGTTTAAGACTAATTTGGTATTCAATTTGACTTTCCTATCGTTAATGGCTTCAAAATGGCGGCCATTTCAGTTATTTAAAGCTTAATTATTAAAAACATCAAATAATTGATTATTTTGTCTGAAATTTTAAGAAAAAAAGGATATGGTATAAAGATTTAAAGATCACTCAGAAGCTGAGCCATTGAAGTTTCTATAAGTAAAATCGTGGTACAGAGCAGTTAAAAAAAATTATATTCAGATTTTTGCTCATTTTAAAGAGTTCTACACAAACTACTGACTTTCCTTCTTTTTTTTGAAATCTTGACTTTCTAAAATTTCTAAAATTGTAATAGTCTTCACTGTCAGCAATTACATTCTGTTGTACGCATAAGCGTAATTTCAGTATTTTTATTGGAGGGGAAAAAGTGGTCGTGATCATGATTGTGACTTTTCATATATAACAGTAATATTTCCTCCAAATTATTGGGGGGGAAATTACCACCCCTTGCCACCCCCGATAATTACGCCTATGGTTATACAATCAATACAATAATTTCTTCCAACCACCACTGATCTGTAGGCCGCTGGTGTTCCTGGGGATGAACCTGCTGCTGCACTTTGACGTGCACAAGACGCTCGGCTGTGACGAGAGGACGCTCTACCACTGGCTGACGGTGGTGGAGCGGCACTACCACGTGGCCAACACCTACCACAACTCGAGCCACGCGGCCGACGTGCTGCAGGCCACGGCGTGCTTCCTGGAGCGCGAGCGGATTAAGCGACTGCTGGACGAGCTGGACGAGGCGTGCTGTCTGATCGCGGCAGCGTGTCATGACATTGACCATCCGGGCAAGTCCAGGTAGGCGACACCGTGACTTTACTCTGGAAACATCGACTGTCTTAAGGGAATTCCCTACTGAAAATAGGGGTTTTTTACAATATGCTTTCCGAAATTACAATTCATTTTATCTACTTTCTATTGGACCTAAATAGTAGTTTACCATTAATGGAGAATAAAAAACTTATTTTGAATTTATGTGGTTTTTGAGACAAAAAACGTGTTTTTAAAAATGTTTTATAACTTTTAAATTACTAAACTAATTTTGATGGTTGACAACTCATTTTAAAGCAGATGTAATTTACTATCTGGTTTGGTTTACTCAAATTGGTATTATAAATTGTTTTGTTGTGACAAACTTTAAAATAAGCGGTTGACAAAAATAAGCGGTTGACAAAAATAAGCAAACTCTTAACTAATTTGTTTTAATTATATTTTGGATTGCCATAGGGTATATAAATACCCAAAAGGTTTTGATATAGGCTAATAAATATGTGGTAAAACTATCATTACTGCATCCGGAACAATTAAAAAGTTATAAGAACTTTTATGTAAAAAATGTCAACATTTTCAAGTTGCAGAAAACGGCATTTGAAATTTACTCTAGTTATAATTATGCATGATATAAGCAGTGCGTGCATTCCTTCAAATATTTGTTCGCACTGGTAAAAAGAGATATTATAGATATATTTTCTTAAACCTAACAAGGTATAGGATCAAAAAATAATGTTTTTAAATAGTCTTTTTCAGTAGGGAATCCCCCTTAATGTTCATTTCCACTACGCCTTTTTTCAAGCGTCTAATACCTTGTGCCTAGGCACACAGGAGATTCTTGGTGATGCATGCAACCGCATGCCCCATAAGTAGTTGCACGGGTAGCCACAAGCACTCCCCGAGACCAACGGGGAACATCTTGCAACACTCGTGCCTCACGATGATCCACCTATTTGGACCCTGTGTTGTACCGGATCTCTACGGTTATAGTTTCGTCTTCCTTATGATTGGTCTTTCTGTTTACTCAGTTACAAATTATATTTCGGACTCCAGTTAACACATTGGCATAGACTTACGAGCCGGTTCCGTTCCAAATACCGTTAGAGGCCATTGCGAATAGAATATAATTACTACCTTAATGGGTTAATACTACATACTTCTTTGTCCAACCATTAATTAATTTGTCTAGTTTATTTATCATAGAGTGGATTACTGATGATAAAACAATAGAGTTTATCAACGACTATCAGGTAAAATCCGTTGTTATGGCAAGTGACCCACATCAGTTTTAAAAATCAAGTTTACAAGTTTCACTAAATACTCCACCACCTACTAATCTTGATTCCAAATAATTTTTAATCTGAAAATCAGATTTTTTCACGACTTAAATTTATAATGGCTGCAGTGACAATAGCAGAACACGCCCTTGTCGCTCTGGCAACTTTATCAATTTATTTCAGTTGGCGCATGGATAGTGGAAATACAGAGGCAAAGCGCATGGGGCAAGCCACAAGGTGCACGTGGCAAGAGGCAAGAGGCATGCAACATTGCATGCAATATATTGCACAGGATCAGGGGTATAGTGGAAACGAACCTTAAATGTGTCCTGACCCGGGGCCAAGATATACCCACTCTTCAGCTGGGTAGCACAGTGGTTAGCTTGCTCGCTTCATATTATTAAGTTCACCAGACTGATATGAGCAAAATCTTGAGAAAATTGTGTATAGGAAACTAGATCCAGCTATGATTTTTCATTGGGATATTGTATTAATAATGATCCTAAAGAATAAGTCCTAAAGTAATGTATATCCACTCCGAAGGAGTTCCCTGGAAATTACTGTCAATATCACTTTCTCTCTTCTTGATAGAAATACTTAAAACAAAATATTTTTAAGTGTTCCGACACTTGAACATCAGATTTAATTGGTGTAATAAGCTTTTTAAATTGAAAAACATTATTTTTTTTAAATTAACAATGATAATGAAGACTGCATAAATTAATTTCCATACCAAGTAAGTTTGTATGGAGAACTAGATTTTACAAATTTTGAAACTCGGTCCAAGTTTTCGTTGCATTTACATACATGTGCACCTTTTATCATCTGGTATGATATTCGTTTTACAGACGTGTCGGTCTAGGGAATAGAAAGTAATGACACAAGCTTCTGTTTATTTCAGTGCATTCCTAGCCAACTCCAGTAACGAACTGGCCCTCCTGTACAATGATATCAGTGTGCTAGAATCTCATCACGCTGCTTTGACGTTCAAACTCACACTGAGGGATGACAGAGTAAATATTTTTAAAGGTGAGTCCTTTTTATAAACACAATATGCAGAGTGTCCCACAACCTTTTTGAACATGTTAATAATAATATTATTCATCAAGTCCATGTCCTATCTCATCCTGCTCAAATATACCAAATGGATATATATGTGTTTTGTATCTTTAAAATTTTTAAATCAATTGATTTAAATAAAATGAGAAAACAAGTTTTTTTTGTTTTTAACAAAATGTTAAAGAAAATGTAAAATAAGGAAGTGTGATGGCCCAAAAAGCCCTAGACTAATAAAAGCCATTATTACAACACTGTAATTACATAATTGCAGTTTGCCGTTCCTATTTAATTAAATGTCTACCATCACTAAAACTTAGTAACTGAAGAAAGGAATGGTGCTCCTAACACTATTTCATTATTTCATTTATTATTTCATTTTGAAGAGTCAGCTGGTACAAAATATAAAATCGACCACCAGACGCTAGGATATTTGCTCCAAGTTAATCTCAACTTAGATGCTCCCACGGGCCTGGCCAGGCGTTGATATCAGCAGGAATGCGTGGCGTCAGCAACTTGACGCTCAGCATCGGCCCAAAGTGCACGATTCCTGTGCTTCTTAGTTTGAGTAATGGGGTAAGTGATCGTCGGAGGCAGCACTGAACAGCGGGGAGTGTTCCCGTGACGTCACGTGCTAAACTGTTTCTAATTGGCCGGCTTGGTTCAACATCGAAAAGGAAGACAGAGGCCTCGCCCCAGTCCCTGAGAAGTTACGCTGTAATTAGGACGCATCGTGTCTGTCTCTCCCTGTTCATTTTATTAATTGGCGTTTTCCAAATTTTAATCGTTAACTTTTTAATAACTTAATTTATTTTTAACTTTGCTATTTTTGTGAATTAAATTAGTGTGTTGAATAAAAGTATGTTTATCGCAAAAGTCTCGTCTATTTATTGAGAAATAGTACCCACGAGGTAGGGTCGCTACAGAAGCTTTGTATTGAATATTTACCTGAATAGTATAAAAACTCTTTTAACATTTTGTTTATTTGAGACAGTCAGTATTAAAATGGCAACAATTCAAAACTTGAAATACAGTATTTAGTATGTAAAAAAACTAAACCGGGGCTAACGAATTTAAGACACAAATAATTTGTTGAAAATTGAAACACGAATCTAATGATAATTTTTAAGGACCGGATCATTTGGATGGTATAACATCGAAAACTCATAGTGTTCAAAAAAGGTGATATGAACATCTTCAACAGCAAAATAGCCTTACTTTTGACTGAAAAATTTGGATGTGTATCACTGTTTCAAGGATCATTCTGTCCAAAAATAAAATTATGTTCATTGTGTCCAAAACTTCTGTTCATTCTTTCCAAAACCAAATAATTATTATAAAATATGCTGTTTATTGAGCTGGAAAGAGATGCTTGGTTGTTGTGTCCATAAATAAAGACAAAACAGAAACCATTGATGTTTAATATAATTTGGGCAGAACGAACTTGGACAGAATGAACAGTTTCAATGTTTAGGATAGAATGCACAGGTATTATTTAAATACATACAAATACATCGGTTCATTCTGTCCAAATTCATTTGCCCCAAATTACATTAACTAAACTGTGTTATTTGTTTTGTCTTTACTTTTGGACACAACGACCAAGCATCTATTTTGGCCACAATGAACAGCATATTTTATAATATTTTTTTGTTTTGGACAGAATGCACTGAAGTTTTGGACACAATGAACATAATTTTACTTTTTGACCGAAAGACCATTGCGCACAATGATACACCACCCAAGACAAAATGAGTTTAGCCTAACAAATGATACACTATTTAATTTTATTTAAATTCCAAAAATTGTATGATCCGATTTTTTGAACACTTTTTATTTGTTTTTATGTTGAATTATTAATTTTGAAAATAAATGTTGCAGAGAAATAAAATTTTAGAGGAATTTTTAAAATATTAATATAAATTATCATAAATAAATAAAAAAATAAATAAAATGGTGTTTTATTTAGAACGTTTTTCATGAACATTACACGGTTTTCAAAACAACTCGAGACACATAAAATTGTTAACACAAAGCTATTTACAACAAAAATGATCTAATAATATTATACAATGTTATATGACTTACTAACTTACTATGATATACTAACAAAATTGACCTGATCAAAAACAAAATATTTTAAATCTGTCCACTTAATAACGCATTTTGCAATCTTTTTTTAAAAAATCTTTTGACTGACCAATTCATGGCCGATACTGGACGACAGAGAGTTATGGAGCTTTGGGGAAAAATAAGAAAACCCCTTACGAGCGGACTCACAGCGCACACGAGGCATCTCAAGCATGTTGTCCTGCCTGGTACACCGGGAACACATTTCGGAACGGGTTCTGAGCCTCTCTCAAATATTTTGGTCTCTCCTCAGTCAGAACTCTACGAACGAGACAAGAAGTGCGGAGAAAGCATAAGTCAGCCATCGGCAATAAGCCAAGGGTTTTCCGCTCAAGTGAAATGTGGTCAAATTTCCTCAGTCCACAAACTTACCTGATACACATGTTCTGCACTCTCTGCAACCGGTCCATGTCACCTAGAGATACAACGTTGCCATATACCGGAAGACAATACTCAAGTATAGAGAGCACCAAAGCCTGCACAAGCCGAGGCTTAGCAGGTGCGGGGAACAAGTGCCGATGCCTGTACAACATTCTCAAACGGGCCACCGCTCTCTGACATACAATGCTTACATGTCCGGAGAAGGAAAGAATCATTCCATATTTCATTTATTTATAAAATATAAAATAAAAACATAAATTCTGGGATATAGGAATTGTTGAAAGAACACACATACAGAAAGAAAATGGAACATGACAGGACAAGGGACACATGTTATACTACAGTTCAACAGTAAAGTACATTGTTATACATTATTTACCAGTATTTACCTGCTGAATAATATGGTCAATTTTTTTTAAGTGACGGTTAGTAAGATGGTTAGGAGATTCATAATATTTCTAGTGGCATTTTAGTATATTTCTATGTATAATCGGGTAGTTTGTAGTTGTGTTTCATTTGTTATTTATATTTGTAAAATCTATGTACTTATAAAGGGAAATTCACCCTTCTCCCCTTTCACAATGTAGTTATTTTGTACTCTTTATTCTCGGTAAAATACATTTTAAATTAGATTTGTTGTTTGTTCAGGTCTAGAGCGAGACACCTACAAAGTGGCTAGACAGAGTATAATAGACATGATTCTTGCCACAGAAATGACCAAACATTTTGAACATCTGGCAAAGTTTGTCAGCGTGTTTAACAAACCAAGCTCAACTTCTGATGATGGCAGTGGAGATGCTAAGGTAGTCAACCTTTTTTCTCAATATTCTTTTTTTCATTCAGATTTGAAGGCTAACTCTGTATCTGTACTCTATGACAGTAGCAATTGACCATTAGACTTTCAATTTTCTCCACTGGAGGTGCAACCAACAGAAATATGGTTCTGCAAAGTTCCGATCTCAAAGTTGTTAGCCGACTGAGGATAGAAACCTTAGCCAGGTTGTGTAACATAAAGTTTCTGGGCTTGGATTCCTGCCCACGGAAAAACTCAACAAGATTTTCAATTGTCAAAGCATTCACTGATCTGCAGTGTTGTTTGAGGAAGAGCCTATTGAAAGAGGTTTTTTACTTCTTAGTGAGTTAATTTTTACTTATTTCTGTGTTGTGTAATTAATAACATAAAACGATTAATAAACAAAAACAGCAGATGCCCTTTTCTGCACGGCGAGCTAGCAGGCCAGAAGTTTAAAAAGTTTATCTACATTATAATCATAATTAGCTGATTAACTAAATCAAATATAACTCTATAAGATTAATATTGAAACTTTGAAAGCCTGCAGGGCAAAGCTCTGAATGTGTAGGTTTTTAAACCCCCAAAAGGCACATCTAGAGAATAAGAGCTTTTTATTGTTACCAAACATGTATACAAAATAATAGTTTTAGTTTTAGTTTCTAAAATCGCCGAGTAAAAATCAAGAAATTCTTTGAATAATATTGATAATATTTTTTTGTTATCAGTATTTGTCATTAATTAAGTTAGATTAATGTATGGAGTCATGAACCATCAAATCCTTGTAAAAGTTTCTTGCTGATTGTCATTTTTTACAAAGTTGTATACAACTCTAGAATCTCGAGCTGGGCGTTATTAAAATCCAACTATATATTATTATTTTTCAACATTATCGTATTCATTTTCCATAGCTGTAAAATTATTTTAAAAAACTGTACTGTGTTTAAAGTATTTATAAATATATCTTTTGTGATACTTTAGGGAACGTATCATAACAGAAGAACGTCAAGATATTCTTTTATTTACACTTAGTATTTGGCTGTTTCAAATCGTCAAGGTTGTTACTTAGAATGTGTTTAATTTAGCTGTTTCAGAACGTCAAGTTACAAAACGTAAAGGTTGTATAAATATATTATATGAAAAACGACAAGTTTCAAAACATAAAGTTTCATAATGTCCAGTTTAGTAACTCGCTCGCTTTCAGTCCACTTGAAAGCAAACAAAAATATTGAGGTTGGCTGTACTTGATGTTCTGCGGTAAATACTACCTACTAGGTAATCCTACTACTAGCTACCTTGACGTTTTGAAACTTTACGTTTTGAAACATCTCAGTTTTGAAATTGAATTATATCTATACATTTATATTTTGAAACTGGATGTTTGAAAACTGTCTTATTTTACATTCAACATAACAGATACTTGACGTTATGAACCTTTACGTTCTGAAACATGCATTATTTTAAAAAGAACCTTTTATGTTCTGTACCTTGATGTTGTGAAACGGACTCATAATTTAATCATTAAAAATCACTTATATTTCCACATGGATGGATTCACTCGTGAAATGTGTCCACTAAATCACAGCCACCTTGTACTATCCCTACCGTTCGTTTTACCACCAGAGTCCCAGTGACTGCGGCGGCGACATCTCCCTCTCGAGCGCAGATGAGATCAACTTGGTAAAACGGATGATGATCAAGTGTGCGGACGTCTCCAACCCTACGAGGCCTCTCAAGATGTGCGTGGAGTGGGCTCGGCGCATCGCTGAGGAGTACTTCTCTCAGGTAATCTTTTACTTCAATATCAGGTCATATATCCTTTGACTTGGTTACGTTGCCATTTTTGAATTCATGGTGATAGCACCATTCACTTATAATATTCCAGAAAATGAGTACTAATCAGTACTGCAAGCAGTGCTGATAGAGGTTTAGTGTAGTAGATTTTGCTGACTTTAAGGAGTAGGTCTTTGATAGCTAGTTTATAAATTGGTAGCTAGCTATTTAGACAAAATAAGGAATGTAGGGCTCTCTTGAAGGATAGAAAGACAGATAAGTGAGTAGAAAGAGACATCCTATACTTTCAGGGTGTGCATTACAATATACATTTTTGTAATAGCTAGATGGTAGATTCATTGAGATAGGACCCGAATTTGCTGGCTAGCTGGCTTGGCCAATCTTCCATTTGGAATAATATATACCCACAAGGAGGGAGGGATTTCACAATTGGGTTGGGTAAGGCAGGGTATGAATAGCAAGCAACTCGAAAGGGAGAGAGAACCAGTCCACCGCTCATTTAGACACATCAGCATACAAATTCACACTTTGACTTTGTAGAAAAGATCCACAAAATCAGTGGCGTAGGTACAGGGGGGGGATCAGGGGGATCTTTCCCCCCCTTGAAACTTTGAAAATAAAAATTTATATCCTCCTGAAATCAAGCTTATGCCTTTTCATTAAACAGAAATGCTGTTACTGAAAAACAAAAAAATATGTGTGCAATATCTCCAAAATATCTTATTAATACATTACAAATATTTTTTGCGTAAAATAAATAGTAGCAAATGAACTGCACCGGCACACGGCACGGTATTTGCGCATTGCGTATTTGGGACGTGAGTCGCCGAACAGCCTACCCCCACCCCGTAGTAGCCAGTTCGTCAACTAGCGTACCTGACCTTGACCTTGACGTCTGGGTTAATTTAATTAACTGCAGGGAGCCATAAATCTTCATACTGATTTTCAGCGTTTTATAACCGCAAATATATGTAAAAGTTAACGATATTTCCCGACAAAATAAAGCCAAAGAGTAACAAATAATAGAAGTTAAGAGTGAACAGGGAAATAAGGGTTTAGCTTATTTGGAATCGTTGATGACGATGAAGTTGCAAACATAAATACATTTTCGTTCACAAACAGGATTTCAACACAAAATTTGTGCTATTCAAAGCATTTTTGGGAACAATTTCAAAAAGGGGAGATTTTTAATTATTCCAGGAAATTCCCCAGAGCTATATTTTTATCCTAAAACTCCGGTAATCTCTTGGGAAATCTGGTGACTGGGCAACTCTAGCTTAACGATTACTTTCCAGCTTTCCAGTACTGATTACAACTGATACTAGTACTTTTTAGTCCTGTTACAAATACTGATTACTTTCTATCAATGGTTTATGTTTTGGATGTGTAGGCCTATATCAATAATTAAGAATGTAAGGGATACGTCAATGATGGGTTCAACTTTGTATACCGGTATCCATGCTAGTCACGAACACAGTTTTTGTTTTGTATTCCCTAATGAGATATCTCCCCTTGACAAAGGTCTATCTACGCCACTGCACACAATGAAGACATTGCAAGTAAGATGGACTATCCCAGGTCATTACCTCCACCAACCAGATCCAAACCTGAGTCCATCAGATACATATTATCCTTCCAAGGATTTGCCTCAAATTCATATGGCTTCCAATATCTTTCAGTGGGTACTCTCTTTATATTGGTATACCATCTAGCCTTCCACAGTTTGTTGAGTAAGGTCCCTCGACCCAGGTCACCAAAACCTGCAAGGACAACGAACATGCATGGCAGGGCTTTGTACCCTTCAAGAGCTCATCCTGGACTATCTAGAAGCTGGAAAAACAGGCCACTATGAAACAAAATATTGATTGATCCTTCAAGGTGAAAGGGAAGCTTCATTCAATGGATTTTGTATTTGATAAATCTAACTACTGTACTGGTACTGGAATCAATATTTGAGTGTGATCACTTTGTTTTTGGATTTTTGGTTTGTATAAAGTTGGGCATGCTGATAAACTGACATGTTTAGAGAATTTATGTAAGAGAGATGGATCAGTGAACAGTGTGACATAGACTCTTCCCAAGCTTTTATTGAGAGTGCAATCACAAAGTGGTGGTTGCTGTAGTAATTATTATCCATTTTAACTTTTACAATTTTTTGCATCTCTCTGAGCAAGTTCTCCAAAACTGTTTTTCTGTGGCCCAACTGCAATAGAGGTTTTTTTCCTGTTCCAGACTGATGATGAGAAGGCCAACCACTTGCCTGTTGTGATGCCAATGTTTGACAGAACATCTTGCTCCATTCCTAAATCTCAGATGGGCTTCGTTGACTTCATCATAAATGACATGTTTGAAGCTTGGGATGGTAAGTAAATTCAATACTGACCATCTTTTTGTTCATAAGATTGGTGTTTTCTGAACAACAAGGATTAAGGTATAAATGATCTTCAATGAGACTGAGATAAATAGTATTTTGATAAACACATGAGAAAATGTGTTTGGAAAACCTTTGCTTGGTAGAGTCAATAGCAAATTTAACGTAGCTAAAACCCTTCTATTGTTTTATAAAGTCAATTCAAACACTTGACACACCGGAGATTTTAATGTTAAATTTAGACGATGGTTATATTTTCAAAGCGTTAAATTAATTTACGTAATCTATATAAACTCTAACTCTACGTACGATATCCTCTTTTATAATTTTCTACAGTATGACCTTCAGACACCCATATTTTAATTGAGAGGAGATATTGTGAACACCCCACGTTGTCTTGTTATGTATGTGCATATTTTAAGGAAACATCTTCCTTAAAAAATGGACCCACCATTACCATAGACAAAATATAAATTAAAGTGTAATAAAAACTGGAAAAAATTGCTATAAGTTCTGCCGATTTACACAACTGATTTATCCAACCACAGTGGAGAAAGTAAACTGTCAACCTTTCCTAACCACACACACTGTTCACGTGTAACTTTACCTTCCAGCATTCATCGACATGCCAGAGATGCTGTACCACCTGAGGAGCAACTACCAGTACTGGAAGGACCTGGAGGAGAAGGGAGTGACCAGCCTGGGAGACATCTCCCTCAAACAATCCTCCAGCGGCTCCAGTCCTAACCCCAACCTTCCGAATATACCTGAGAAAACTTTCTAATGCCTATTTTATGACAAATGTATTAATAGACTAACTTTTTTAAATAAATCATGTACTTAATATAAACTATCGCTATTTTTGTCATGTCGTCAATTTTAATATATTGTGTTCATAAGAGAAATACAGAAGTGTGTATAAAAGTTTTGTAAACACTTGTTTTTGTACCTGTGTATGTTTGTTTCAAAACGGTTTGAGTTTTAAAGTTATTGGGAAATTCATAGAGAATGTTTATACAAGTATCGTTGTTTACTACAATGATACTTAAGGTTCCAATTAATGTCCTCGAGGTAAGAATTTGGATTTGTCAGAAGTTTCCAGGAATATGTCACTGTCAACCAAAAAAGTGGCTATCACACAAGGCAGAATTATTAAGACATAGAAGCTTAAAAAAGATTTGATGATGATTTTGGGTTTCTGGTAACTTCTTGCTTAAGACAAATTTTTACAATCCGTGGACCAATGTATTATCTAAAACTATTCACTTTTGACTAATTTTTAAATGACAAAGCTGTATCAATATATTTGTTCTCATTTTATTTGTTGGTTGGTAATCTTACCCTCACCAAGCAAGCATTCACCAATTGACTCTCCCACAGTTTAATAGACTCTCCCCATGATGGGAATCTGAACTTTTTTTAATAGATCCAAATATTTCCTTATTTGAAAGAAAACTCATTAATCTCTACTTGCTCCTAATTAGATTCTTTTAACCACAAAACATACATCATTGTCTTTCCTTGGAAGAGATACAATACAAATTTCACCACAGTTAACCACAAATTTAAAAGTTAAATGAAATAAGTTTTAGTTTTTTAATGTCAGTAAGATTATAGACTAATATAAAAATTGTAGTGAAACAATGTCTTAGTGTAAATTAAAATACCCAATAAGCCTCAACTTTTAAACAAGTTGTACTCACAGCAATTTAAATTGCATAGTAATATAATTTCAATTGAAAAGGAAATACCCCCGTAGCAGCAAACCTGCGTACTCAGCGAATTTCCAATGCATATATATGTATCTTAATACCACATAAAGCCACATACCAAGTTTCATCAATATACATTCATAAATAAACGATTTGTGACATTTTAATTATTCTCCATAAGAATAACATGGCGGCTGAGTATGCAGGTTTGCCGAAGGAAGGAAAACAAAAAATGGGGTTTTATACAAATATCAATATTACTCATTTAGGTAAAGCCACATACCAAATTTCATTAATTTATTTTCATAATTAAGGGAGATAACACGTTACTTATTCTCCATAAGAATAACATGGGGCTGAGTACGCAGGTTTGCTGCTATGGGAGCCTTTGGCAAAAAATTGTTTTTTTGAGCAAATATCAATGGTCCACAACCAGATGAAGCCATATACCAAGTTTTGTCAGTATACTTTCATAAATAAGCGAGATATAAAATTTTTCTTTTCCTCCATAAGAATAACATTAGACAACGTACTGTGTTTAGCACTTTCAATATCTCGGTAACCAATTGACGTAGAGAAATGATCAAAATACCAAATTGTGTGTTTTTTTAAGCTGAATCCAATGGTAAAAACTAAAATTTGACCATTTCCAAAATTATATGTAAAAAATTCAAAAAACCCATTTTTGGGGTACAAAACCCCCCCAAAATACCCCTTCGGATAAAGCGATCTGGCTGGTTTTCGAACTTAAAGTCATAAATGTTGCTTTACACGTTTATACCAAATTTCATCAAAATCGGATAATTTTACGAGAGTTATCGTGCTCACGGACACATATATATATATATATATATATAGATATATATATATATATATATATATAGATATATATATATATATATATAGATATATATATATATATATATAGATATATATATATATATATATACAGTTTCGAACGAATGGTGTTTTTGGGGTCTGGGGACCTCAAAACGAAAAGTTATCATGGTCCCGGGCCTAGGTCTTACCATGCCGACTACGGTAATAGCTTCTTCCCTATAGGGGAAATTCGCTAAAAGTGGAAAATCTGTAGTGGATACTCAAAAAACCACAATTTTGTGTCTAATCACATAATATTTCCACGATAAACCTTATTACAGTTATTTCCTTATAACAGTTTTAGTGTTAAAATTAAAAACACCAAAGCAGAGAGGAGCACTGATCCTATTTTGTCAAGTCAACTTAATTATAAGAGGTCCTGGTAGTTTAGTGAACTCCTAAAGTTAAATGAATCCCAGTCCTACACAGAGATAATAAAATTAATAAATAAATAAGGTCTTTAATAAGCGATTTTCAAACAATAATGTTTGTTTTACAAAATAACTAACATGATTATAATAATAGAATTGTCTACAGTTCTGCAACAATGAGGTTGTTTCGAACTTTTCTTCTTAAAGTTTTAATACTGAACAATTTTATTTTCTTTGGAAGAGCGTTGTACTGCTTTGGCCCAAGGTATCCAAATCCCCTTCTTCCTACTTCTAGCTTGATGCTTGGCACTTCCAGTAAATAATCCTGCCGAGTGTGTTTTTCTCGCACGTCTACTCTGTTCTTAAGTTTTTCTTTTAAATATGCAGGAAGACCAGTGGCAAGGACTCTGTGTACAAGTGTTACAGTTTGCAGTTTGCAAAGACTCCTTATAGACAGAAGCTTAGCACTCTTTCGGTAATCCGAAATCTGGTCAAACTTTTTAAGGTTATACACAAATCGTAATCCGCTATTTTGAAGACGTTTGAGAACCATGCAGTTTTCATTAGAAAGACTGTTTCCAAAAACTAGTAACACATATTCAATAATAGGGAATACCAGGGATTTGACCATTTGCAGCTTAGCATCTTCAGGATATAAAGTTAAATGAATCCCAGTCCTACACAAAGATAATAATGGTTTTTATCACCCTAAAAAGAAATCAAATCAAATAAATATTACATAACTAAAGTTAAATGAATCCCAGTCCTACACAAAGATTATAATGGTTTTTATCACCCTAAAAAGAAATCAAATCAAATAAATATTACATAACTAAAGTTAAATGAATCCCAGTCCTACACAAATATTATAATGGTTTTTATCACCCTAAAAATAAATCAAATCAAATAAATATTACATAACTAAAGTTAAATGAATCCCAGTCCTACACAAATATTATAATGGTTTTTATCACCCTAAAAATAAATCAAATCAAATAAATATTACATAACTAAAGTTAAATGAATCCCAGTCCTACACAAAGATTATAATGGTTTTTATCACCCTAAAAATAAATCAAATCAAATAAATATTACATAACTAAAGTTAAATGAATCCCAGTCCTACACAAAGATTATAATGGTTTTTATCACCCTAAAAAGAAATCAAATCAAATAAATATTACATAACTAAAGTTAAATGAATCCCAGTCCTACACAAAGATAATAATGGTTTTTATCACCCTAAAAATAAATCAAATCAAATAAATATTACATAACTAAAGTTAAATGAATCCCAGTCCTACACAAATATTATAATGGTTTTTATCACCCTAAAAATAAATCAAATCAAATAAATATTACATAACTAAAGTTAAATGAATCCCAGTCCTACACAAAGATAATAATGGTTTTTATCACCCTAAAAATAAATCAAATCAAATAAATATTACAGAACTAAAGTTAAATAAATCCCAGTCCTACACAAAGATAATAATGGTTTTTATCACCCTAAAAATAAATCAAATCAAATAAATATTGCATAACTAAAGTTAAATGAATCCCAGTCCTACACAAATATTATAATGGTTTTTATCACCCTAAAAATAAATCAAATCAAATAAATATTACATAACTAAAATTAAATGAATCCCAGTCCTACACAAAGATAATAATGGTTTTTATCACCCTAAAAATAAATCAAATCAAATAAATATTACAGAACTAAAGTTAAATAAATCCCAGTCCTACACAAAGATAATAATGGTTTTTATCACCCTAAAAATAAATCAAATCAAATAAATATTACATAACTAAAGTTAAATGAATCCCAGTCCTACACAAATATTATAATGGTTTTTATCACCCTAAAAATAAATCAAATCAAATAAATATTACATAACTAAAGTTAAATGAATCCCAGTCCTACACAAAGATTATAATGGTTTTTATCACCCTAAAAAGAAATCTAATAAAAGAAATATTACATAATCACACTTTTTTATGAGAGAGTAATGAAACAAGGAAATAAAATAACTTGGTAAGCTGATACCTAAGGTTAATTATAATTTTTTAATTGTAAAATCGTAAAGTTATAGTGATAACAAATGGTTCATAAAATGAATTATATTTACTCAACCTTTCATTTCCTTAAAGTTTAAGGTTTTTTAATCTGATCAAACACAGCATTATTTTAAAACATTTTAAAATATCAACATTTTCATGATTTTAAATTGACTTCAAAATAGCTATTACATGTTAGACTACTTATTCTGCTACACAGTAACCTACAACAATATACTTACTTATAGAAATACATATAACACGAAAGTTAGCAACATTATGAACAGTACTTATTTTAAACATATACTAAATTTGTTTCCAAGAGATTGCTGTAACCTTTCCTTGCTCAAGATATTGATATCATTCTTTGTTGCCCCACCAAGAATCAGTATTTCATCACTGTTTTATCTGCATAAAAAACTTGATTCATCTCAATTTCAGTTTCAGAATCTTTGTGTTTGAGTTTCTCTTGGTTACTTGTTTGCTTCTAATCTTGTGCTGGGTTTAGTAGTGACTCTGAAAACAAAACAGAATAAATAGTAAGAGATTTTAAAACATGTGTAGGATAACTATCGAGTAATGGTCACTATATATTATAACCAACCTTGGGCATCAACATCATACAACATCAATAAAGATTGAAGATTTTGTTTTAGGTAGAGTGTGTTTTTTATATTGGATGAATTGAGGGATGAAAAAACATGAGTCTCTTTTAATGTAAGATGTTTCAGATAAACCTCATAGATGTTTAAAGATTACAATAGATCAAAAACTGACATAACTGATTTACGTACAATGAAAAACAGCTATCCAGGGAAGTAAGCAGTATTATAAAATTACATGAGAGCTATCCCTTAAACTGAAAGTTTAAAATTAAACATTACAAATAAATAAACTTACGGAAGACACTCTTAAGTGTGTCTTGATCCTTCTTTTCTACCAATTGTTCAATGTGATCTCGGTATCCTTTGAGTCGATTAGCACTGTTTCTCAAATATTCTCTGTTCACTTTACCAATTAAATTACAGCTTTGATTCCACACAAAGGGGATCCTCCCATTTTCCAAAGCAGTTATCAAACCATCAATCATCTGAAAACAACAACGAATAGTTAATAAAACACAAATTTTGAGACCTGTACAAAATAAGCCAAAAAAGCGTTGACACTGCTGACTCACCTTTACTACCCTGGGAATTGATTACATCATTGACTATTTTATATAAAATAGATGAATTGAGGTTACGGCCCATCCGTTACATGATAGGTCTACTGACCTATCGTTAACGGATAAGTAGTTCGTTACCTTACAGAGGGAGAGCTGGCAACTATTGGCATTACAATCGTAGTATTTGTATGTACAATTAGTGGGATTTTTGGACCCTCCTCGAGATTAAAACAGGATGCAAGATAAAACACCGATGTTACTGATAATGCCGATCATAAAGTGAAAATGTATCAACAATATAGTTTTTATTTTTATAGATGTTATTTATAATAGTGTTCTACACTATGTGTAAATATTAAAAATGTTCAATTATATTTCATTACTTACTTACAATTTAAATAATAAATAAATAATTAGTTTTAAATAACAATCATAACAATACAATCATTTTTGTTTCCTAGATTTGAATTTATTTCATAAATATAAATTGACAAGATAAAACTGGTAAAAATAAATAAAAACTATTTAACCCATTGAGGTAGTAATTTTATTCTATTTGCAGTAGCCTATAACGGGAATTGATTGGTGCTGCACTCTAGTAGCAAAATATGTAACTAATGACCGCGGGCGTCTATGGTTCTATCCGCTAGGCGCGGACTGACTGAAAAACCTTAATATCGCCGCCAGGCCTTTGGTCGTATTAGCTGAGTTGGCTACGTCGTGGAAACACCTTGGCCAGGTGGTGATACGATGTTCGTGGGTTCGATTCCCGCACACGACCAAAACTGACCAGTTGTGCAACTCTCAATGAGTTAACCAGTCTGTGGCAACGTTGGTGGGAGGGCCCAAGTAAAACAAACGGTGGCAGGCTTGCTTGGAAGTTGACGGGATCGGTTAATTCTTTGAGACTTGTACATGGTCACACTGATTTTGCTAATTTTTACTTATGTCTACTGTGTGTTTGCCAATGTGACTCTCTAAACTGAAAGAAAACAATATTTTAATTAAAATACGCAATTAATCCATTTAAAAACACCAATTTTATACTCCAATTCACAGTTTAATAAAATTACAAGGAACGAGACCAGCCTTGAACGAGACCTCGTATGTCTACGCCAATGGGTTAATGCTGTACTCTAGCCCTAGCAGGTAAATATGTACGTTCTCAGATTAAAGACTAAAGAGTTAAAGGGATAAAACAGGATTTTTGAAATTAGTTGGTATTATCTTTTGACTGAAGAACAGGATTGTTATATTTGTTTCAATAAGCAGCCTTTAGTATGATACTGGTCAGTTTTCCTGTCTTCAAGTATTAAACAAACTTTGATATTTATTCTGCATACATAACCAGTGATTAATAAATACCAGTGACAAATAAATTATGTCTACCTGTCTGGCCATCAGTTTTACCCGTTTTATCAGTTTGGAAGTAAAAAAGTAAGAACTACTGAGGCTGAAGGTGATTTCCTCATATATAAAAGACAAAGCCCAGGGTTGTTCATCAATACTTCAAATTCCTGATGTGCTGATAGTGAAATTTGGTACACTAACTCTGAAGGTCCAAGCTATGAAAAGTACAGGGGTTTCCTTCTAATTTTACCATAAGACTCTGCCCCACGGGTCTTGAAAGTACCATGGTATCTTTAGTGGCTAGTCTTTTAAAAAATAATTGGAGCACATCAGGTCAGACAGTAACGCAGAACCCAATCAGCTGATATGACAGATAAGTGAACAGAAGCTTATTTGGCCATTCATGCACCCCAGCCCTGCTCAGTTGCATGTAAGGAACACCCAGGTTTTGCAGCTTGTGTGGAATGTGTTAATGCGTATCCCCATCAAGATTGGAGTGTGAACTACAAATTATTAGACACCACAGCTCTGACTTATTAGTTTGTTAGCGAATTTCCCCTACAGGGAAGAAGCTATTACCGTAGTCGGCATGGTAAGACCTAGGCCCGGGACCATGATAACTTTTCGTTTTGAGGTCCCCAGACCCCAAAAACACCATTCGTTCAAAACTATGTGTCCGTGAGCACGATAACTCTTGTAAAAATGATCCTATTTTGATTAAACTTGGTATAAACGTGTAAAGCAACATTTATGACTTTAAGTTCGAAAACCAGCCAGATCGCTCTATTCAAAGGGGTATTTTGGGGGTGTTTTGTACCGTAAAAATGGGTTTTTTGAATTTGTTACACATCATTTTTGAAAAAGTCAAATTTTAGTTTTCACCATTGGATTCAGCTTAAAAAAACACAATTTGGTATTGTGATCATTCCTCTACGTCAATTGGTTACCAAGATATTGAAAGTGCTAAACACAGTACGTTGTCTAATGTTATTCTTATGGAGGAAAAAAAAATTTTTATATCTCGCTTATTTAAGAATGTATAATGACGAAACTTGGTATACAGCTTCATCTTGTAGTGGTCTATTGATATTTGCTAAAACAAAATTGTTCGCCAAAGGCGTAGCATCAAACCTGCGTACTCAGCCCCCATGTTATTCTTATAGAGAATAATTAAATGCTCTGTCTCCCTTAATTCACCTAGTTCACCTAGTTGAGTTATACTGATATTAGCATAAAAACCCATTTTTTGTGTTCCTTGTTGCAGCAAACCTGCGTACTCAGCCCCAGTGTTATTATTATGGAGAATAATTAAAATTGTATACTATATCGCTTATTTGTGAATATATTTTTATGAAACTTGGTAAGTGGCTTTATGTAGTATTAAGACATTTATATCTCCATTGGAAATTCGCTGAGTATGCAGGTTTGCTGCGACGGGGGTATTTTGATCAATACTTACATAAATGAAGAGATATCCTCTCCTACTACGAGCCCACTGTTCTGGACCATTCTTCAGCAATTCCAGAATGAATAGAGTTTTGATGTAATAACTCGCCACCTCATGAATTTCTAACACGTCCCTCACTCTCTGTAAAATTAAAAAGGAGTGTTGACTACTATTCCAATGGCATTATAAGGTATTAACAAATTTTTAAACCATGTGTATTAGATGCAGTGAAAACTTGAAGGGGGTTTACTTTAAAGCTTTTGGGACATGCAAAACTTTTAATAATACCGCATTATACTACACCTTAAGCTAGTATCACTTCCCAAAAGATGTTTGTTTATTTCAACACAGTAAACAATTCTAGGAGGGTGATTGGATTATTTTTACAACTGATATTTGTGCAAAGTTTGAAGTTGTTGTCAAAAGTTGTTTTTTGTAACTTTATTTTAGTACAAATTAGTTCTAAGGCTAAGGCTTATGTTTATGAAAATAATATTACTTATTTTTACCAAGTGAAGTACCATATCCCTATAAGTTTTAGAACTATGTTTAGTGACAAAAACCATAATATATTAAGGTAAGAAAATATTAATCGTAAATCACATTCATTTTTCTTTCAGTCAGTGATTTCTTACCTTGACCAACTTCAGAGTGTACTTGAAAAAATCTAGATCCTTAATCATAGCATGTTCTTGTATCGGGAAGGACATTCTCCAGGAAATGCACATGGGACAAGGGCAGTTGCTGGCTGGTGGTTTCGGCACTACAAACCACGGCTCCTAAACATATTGGGACAAATTAGTATCACGTCGCCAAGTCTACTACACAGCAACGTGTCTACAACATGAACCAGAATTTGACAGTATTTTACTTCTCAAAATAGTATGTACAGGGTGCATCGCAAGAGTATGGCACGGATGCAGGATTTGGTAGAACTAATCAAAAGAAGTAAAAAACTTCATATTAATTTGTTTTTTCCTAAATCGTTTCGCTTTCCAATTGTTTGCTTGTTTTTGATTTTTAATCTATACAGCAAATAAGGAATGAACCACTTGAGGTACTCAAAACCTTGCATGTATATTAACCTAGTTCTAGAGCGAATATCGTTTTGAATTTGGAGTTTCTAGCTATAACCATTTCAAAATGGCGGACATTTAAATTTGTTGAAGCTTAGTATTTTGAAAACTGCAGACAATTAAATATTTAACCAAAATATTGAAAAAAAATGTTAAGCCAAAAATATGGTATAAAGATTGTAAAGATCTCAAAGCTGAGCAATTTCAATTTGTATGAGTAAAATCGTGAAATTATTTCTATGTATATTACCAGAGTTGCCACGATTTTACTCATAACTCCCAAGTCAATGTCTATTGTATCTTTCTGGAAGTTTTTTTAGCTTTTGAGCCAACAAACACTACTAGGAGTTAGTAGCGACTCCTTTAAGTTTAGAGACATTTAAGAAAAAAAAAACATTCTATCGCAGAACAGAATTTCGATACGGTGGTATGCAAGAGCGTTTCAGATGGAATGTGAACAAGCATAAAACGAATGTGAACTTATGTTTACGTTTACTATGCCTGATCAACTAGCCTATGCTACTACACTACTCTCAAAACTGTGCTGATACAATGTGTGAGATAACATTTCATTTGACTGACTCCTCTCTTATTTGAAAGCAGTGTTAGCATCTCTTAAGATAAAAATACCTCAAATATTCCCTCAGCTTTCCTAAAATGAATACTCTTTATATCTCATCCCACAACTTTCACACCAAAACAAAATGATAATTTATGAAACAATAATAATAAAATTACTTAAAATTGATGGTCATGGTAAGAATATGACTCTCTGGATAACATCTTGTATTTAAACAGGGTCCATACCAATTTGTTAGGATTAGCAAGACAAATGTATTGTCTTGCTATTCATACAATATATTTTAAGGACTTAAATGTCTTGCTAGTCAGACAGTGTTGAATTGTCACACGAGTCACCATTTTTATATGGTGTAAGGTTGTGGCTCTATACAGCAACCAAATGCCTGGGACCCCCTTGTTTATAGTAGGCATTCTACTTACAGTAAAATCTAATTTGTTCTGAATGTATTTCTTTCTTAGAGGCGGATGTAATAATTCTGGGCTAGTCGAGAACTCCAGTACGGGGACCAAGTCAATGTCTATTGTCTTGCGAGGAGGCTCCTGGGAAGAGACTGTCAGCGTCCAGGCAGGCCCCGATTGGTGGAGTTTCAACTGTGGACATAAACTAATATTAGGTGTAATAGTGAAACAGTTAGTTAGTATGAATAGCTAACCCGTTGAGCGCCAAGCTAGTGACTGGTGTGGTTGAATTTGGGTTATTTTCTTGATTTTTGAAATATATTGAACTATCAATCACTCCAAATTGAAAAAAACGTGGTAGTGGTGGACACACAAAAATAATAAGAATGGGAAAAAAGTAGCAGAACACCTAATTATGTGTGCAACTGACAAAGAATTCATCCATCCCATCAACTTGGCCCTTGCTATACACCATTTGATTCAAGATTCAAGAGTTTTGTATTGTCTTTAAGCAAGCATACGTCATGCAATTGACAAATTCAAGTTGTTTAACAATTGTATATGTACATTCCAGAGGTCAAAGCTTAAATAAAAATTCTAATACACCAAGTTACAATTAAAAGATTGAGAGACAAACATATATTTTAAAACACCAACAACAACAAATAAATAAAATATAGACAAATGCTAGCAACTAAAATCTTAAACAATTAATATCACAGGCTAAGTACTCATTTACAGAATAAATAATGCTTTATCTTGAAGCCAATTCTCTAGAAGGGCCATTCCACACTAAATGGACTTGAGTAAAAAAAAATAAAAATAATTGTTTTAAGATCATAACCAAAGAAAATGCTAGTTAAAAGTACAAATATTTATTGGAATACAACAAAACTTTAAAAATTTTGTTCTATATTTATTTAACACCTTTTTTGCACTACTCTATGGCATTACATTGTTGCTAGTTTTTGGCTTTTTCCAGATAACCTTTTTTTCTAGTTACAAACAGCTGATAGTTCTGAAGTTTTGAAGGAGCACAAAGTGAAGACTCCAGTAGCTGATGGTCATATTTTCTTGAGGTAAGTTTACAATGTATATTGAGAGCGTTTTTTAATTCGTTGTCAGTTCGTAACACCCGTAACAAAAAAAGTACAAAAGTTTAATTACTGAACCAGCAAAATTTTTATTTACAAAACCCTTAAGTAAAAGTGAGGTTATGCACATGTCATTCTAGAATATAATCTAATTTAATTTTTTTTAATATTATTTAACCCTCTTTTATCTGTTACGGGTGTTACAAATTTTTGTTACAGGTGTTACTAATCACACATGTAACACCCGTAACCTAAAACGAAAGTATACTTTCCACCTTAACCTGTGGTATACATTTACTATAGATAACCTGAGGATGTTGTTATGCATTTAAGATTTTCACTGGCTGTATTTATCACAATTTCATTCATTTTTAAGTACATATCAATACAGTTTTAAGTATCATCTAGAGCCTTAGGCAGGCTTAACCTATATACTAAATCGAGCCTTCTAACTATACTAGTTCTAACTAGTTGAAAATTGTTTAAGCCTGCATTCCATATGCTTCTGAAGGCAATTTATTAGATAATTTTATTTCCATAAACACATGGCTGCTTCTAGATTTTTCTAATCTTATAGATGGCAATTCCAAAAAGTATTTTTTCCTTGTAAAATGAGTTTGTATACTCTGCCTACTAGTAAAGTTATCTAAAGATTTGTTAACATCTACTAAACAGCAGTATATGTAAACACTAGGCAAGGTCATTATTGTCAGCTCTTTAAATACAGGTGAACGACTCTCCCTATCCGAAACATTCTTAAAGTTTGCCCTCCTCTTCATCTCTGCCATTGACAGGTGAATTAACCATGAGTTGCACATAAAAACCATCAAATGAGACGGGATTCGAACCCTCGATCCAAGCACTACCCTCTGGCAGGCAACAGTTGTTTCCGACCGTTGCATTAAGCCGTACAAGTAGTCCGAGTTAGTTCCATATGAGTGTATTAGGTTAAACCATATGTCAGAGGCAGAATGCAGACAGCGCTAGCAATTGCACAGTGCCACAGTGTTTGTTTCTGTTTTTTTATTGTTTCACTTAATGTAGTTTTAGAGAAGATGAGATTGTCAAAGAATCAAACAAGATCCAGTCAAGTTATTTGTTTCACTCGTGGCTAAAAGGCTGGTGAGTGGAAATGGTGTCGTAGTGTGTAAATCAGTAAAAATATAGAATATATACTTTGTAAATCAAAACTAATATAAATATGTTTGTTGAAAAGGTCTGAAAAATCTGGTGAGGTCTAATGAAATCATTTAAACGGGGTTTATCTAATGTTGTGGGGGAAATCTAGAGGAGAGTGATTTATTTCACTATGTTTCACACCAGTTTCAAAAATTGGCCTCCTGTATCCTCAAACTCTATCAAAACTTGTAAAAGTATAGTTGATGTTGTACTAGATGCACTATACTGAATTTCACAGTGGTTGACAAAGTGTACATGGATTTGTCTGATTTGAAATTGTCAAAACCCACCTATATCAAATTAGAAATGTATATCAGTACCTCACAGCCATGAATCAATTTGCCTTCTTCTTCTTCTAGTTTGTTTAATGCCTTCGTAGCAACACTCTGAAACCACCATCTGACAGCATTTGGGTCTAAGAAGTCATTATTAGTTATCCAATCTCTGCAAGCTGCTGGGAGGAATAGTGTTGAGGATTCTCTGTAACAGTTGATAAAGTAATCTATAACTATAATATGTTAAAGCGATTTTTGTGACTAAAACTCCTTCGTTATTTCAGCTCCGAATTTGACGATTAATGTATTAAATAAATTACCTAAATCCATAGCTGTGCAAAGTGATTTTAACTTTTGGCCCCCATTCTGAAGGCTACAGACTGCCCCTAAATTTTGCTTTTAGTAAATTTCCCCCACAGGGAAGAAGCTATTACCGTAGTGGTATGGTAAGATATAGGCCCGGGACCATGATAACTTTTTCGTTTTGAGGTTTCCAGACCCCAAAAACACCATTCGTTCGAAACTGTATATATATATATATATATTATTTAAAAAAGACCAAAAACTTTCTACATTGTTATATTTCGCTTTAAGCTTCTTCAGACAATACAAAAAAACTTTTTATGACCAAATACTTAACAAAATTGTCATTTTATAAATAATGTAAATAATTGAAAAATAAAATTTAGAAGGTAATATATATATATTTATATTATATATTATATATATATATATATATATGTCCGTGAGCACGATAACTCTCGTACAAATTATCCGATTTTGATGACACTTGGTATAAACGTGTAAAACAACATTTATGACTATAAGTTCAGAAACCAGCCAGATCGCTCCATCCGAAGGGGTATTTTGGAGGGATTTTGTGCCCCAAAATGTTTTTTTTTTAATTTTTTCATACAATTTTTGAAAAAGTCAAATTTTAGTTGTTACCATTGGATTCAGCTTAAAAAAAACACCCAATTTGAAATTTTAATCATTCCTCTATGACAATTGGTTATCGAGATATTGAAAGTGCTAAACACACTACGTTGTCTAATGTTATTCTTATGGAGGAAAAGAAAAATTTTATATCTCGCTTATTTATGAAAGTATACTGACGAAACTTGGTATACGGACGGCTTCATCTCGTTGTGGTCTATTGATATTTGCTCAAAAAAAATTGTTTGCCAAAGGCTCCCGTCGCAGCAAACCTGCTTACTCAGCCCCCATGTTATTCTTATGGAGAATAATTAAATGCTCTGTCTCCCTTAATTATGGACATAAATGAATAAAAATTGGTATACGACTTCACCTAGTTGAGTTATATTGATATTAGCATAACAACCCATTTTTTGTGTTCCTTGTTGCGGCAAACCTGCGTACTCAGCCCCAATATTATTCTTATGGAGAATAATTAAAATTGCATACATCACTTATTTGTGAATATATTTTCATGAAACTTGGTAAGTAGCTTTATGTAGTATTAAGACATATATATCTCCATTGGAAATTCGCTGAGTATGCAGGTTTGCTGCGACGGGGGTATTTTTATACAAGCTAGGCTACAAATTTAATTTAAGTGGTAATTAAAACACATGTTTTAAATATTTGAATTTTAATAGCTGAGTAATTTGATTTGACTATGAAACTTAAATCATGGGCAAGAAAAGCTGTTGGCAAAGCTAGTAACACTAGTCAGCTTGGTTTTTATTTTTTTATATCAATAACCATGTATATTTGGTCTTATCATATAGTTTTTAAGAGTTTATGATTCCTGGTTTACTAAGAAAATGGAGTATACTAATGGATTTTTATTTTTTTGGTTTATTTATGATGTTTAGTTGTCAAAGCCAAGGCCAAAGGGAGATGGTTGGGTCCCTTAGTTTTAGAATTTTAAATTGCTCATGAGGGTAGACTGCCCTCTAATATTTCCTCCCCTCCCCCCCCCCCCCCGTTCAACCTGACTCTGTCACTCCCAATTATTTTGTATAATCTTTTAAGCTATTGTGTAGCTAGCTTGTATTTTACCTTGAGCACACAAATCATGCTTCACTATCAAGTTACAGTAGATGGCCACTTAACCGCCCTCCATGGGACCGAACACCCTGGGTCGGATAACTAAAAGGTGGGTTAAAACAAATAACACCTGGGTATTGTCATATTAAGGAATAAAAATGGTAAAATGTATACGACAGGTAAAAAACAGGTACCAAGATGACTTGACTAACTATGGCAACATGTGATCGGCTTGTGACCTGAGCAATTTTGGCTATTGCAGCTATTATGGCAGCAGACGTGAGTCATTTTCTGGAAAGGGACGGTTGAAGCCAGGCCTACCCGGAGAAATTTTGGGGCCAAGACCTTTTTTTAGACAACAGGTTTTGCCCGGGACCTCCCCCCCCCCTCTGGTTGAACCGAAGACAGTTAAGACGGTCTACTGTATTAAAAAATTTGTTTCAAAATAAAACAAAAAACTACATGAAATATATAACAAGAAATTAACTTGCTCTAATTTTAAACTGAGGAGCGTTTGGTAATATATAGTATCGCAGAGGATTATTGAAAAATGTTCACCTTCAAAGTCATGAGAAGTATTGCTTTTATTTTTAATATATAAATACTTACACTTTGATTGCAACGAATCCGGCAGGGCGCCGTTTCTAAAAAAAATATGTTTCACATTAAAAATCATCTCGACACTAAGAGTATAAACTGTTTATTACTTCATAAGGTGTGCCTTTTAAAATAATTATAGATTATTTGTTTGTTGCTTGTGACCGTGGATATAAATATTATGATCATCTAAATAGAACCTCCAAATCATTGCAACATTGTAACATCATTTGTTAATCATTGACTTCCAACAATTTGTTAACAACTGTATCACAACTGTTCAGCCAATAATAAAGAGTGTACACATACTACGTACTGGAGGGGTGGTAGCTATTCAGAAGCATAAGAAGAACATTTTCTCGAGTTTAAGTTTACAACTGTACAACTTTAATTTTATTCTAATTCAAAGCCAAAACTTTAAAATTTATATTCAAGGCTAAACCTTAGCAGAAACGTTTGAGTAAACTATGTGACCCATCAAACTAATACAATAAACTAATTCTACAAACTTGCCTATAAAAGAGAAAATCTAAAGATATAATTACATTTTCATTAAACTTTTAAGAATATATTCAATAAAAAAGGATAACACATATATACATTTTAAAGTATTGCAATTCGGTCATATTTGATTTTAAAGCTGAATCAGCGAAGCTGTTATGGCCACACCTTTTTTAACATAAAGCATTTAATATGTACAATGTAGGATTATGTGATTATTTCAAAATCTTATTCCTAAACTGTATTAAACATACATAAACAAATACTTTTTACCCTTAGTAGTTTCATTGTAATGTTAGGTTTCAGCACTAAATTCAAATCAAATTCAGTGGCTTCGTTAATCCTCAATCCATCATAAAAACTTCCAGTATAAATGATTCTGTTGAATATAGCTTTAAAAGTCGGGTCGACTTCCTTCATTATTTCAACATATTTCTCTATTACCTGAAAAGAAAAGAAAATTAATGTAGTTCTTTCCTGCCTTATTACTCCTAGATTCTTTCTTCAGATATATAATTCAGCTTCCTGTTCACTTTGTAAGCTTAACTTCGGAAAACATTGTCAGTGTTTAAAAGAGTAATCTCTCTTATCACTTTACTTACCTCTATTATCACTTTACATTTTGTACACAGGAGAAATAAAGTAACAAATATCACCTTAACAATCAAAATCCATTCTCATATCGCTAAAAGACAACGTTGTACAGAAAAACGTACAATGTGTCAATGTAGGAACTCAACTTTTTACTAATTAAAATTGACTGTCAAATGTTTAAATATTTTCCAGAAAGTCTGAAAAAATACCTCCCACCAAAGCAGTTTGATATAAAAAACGAGATCGCATGCAGCACGCTGACGTGGGGGAAGTTAATTTCTGCATTAAAACCTTAAAAATATCAAATAAAGGGTTTAAAGCATCACTGGCTACATTTTTATGAAAATTGAAAAATTTTATTTTTTTGCTGTTTAGATGCTCCTGGTTAAATTCACTAACAGGATGCCAATGGGGTGTACATTATAAAGTTAGAAGGAGGTATTGTCGGGATAACAAGTTGGTATAGGGGTATGGGGGGTGATAAAGCGATATTAAGATATGAAAAACAGCCTTTTCCAGTGTAAAATCCCCATAAAACAACGTACTGTATTTTGACAATTAACAGTATCTTTAATAACTCGGTAAATATTTGTGATAGAATGATGAGGGAGGGCTTAAAATCTTTGGCTTTTTACATACAATAAGTGATTGTGCAATAAGTGTACATTTGGGGCCCTTTTTGGGCCCAAAAACTCAAATTTGAAAACTTAAAATCCCAAAAAAGGGGTTTAGAGTTTTCTGATTGTTTTGCCCAACAAACTTGTCCAACTAGTTATAAAAAGGAATGTCTCTACCAAATTTGAAGTAAATCAGTAAGAAATTGTGACTGCTAGAGTGTGAGCACTTATACAGGGTGTCCCGTAAGTAAGTACAAAAACTTTGGGAATAGGTTATATGGGTCAAAATAAAAAGAAAATCTAGAATAATGTTTTTTCTAAAAACGCTTTGTTACCGATATATCCGCCATTTTGTATTTTTTCAATAAAAATTTATATCTCAAAAACTATTAAATATTACTTCATGAAACTTGGTATAGTGTTTAAGGTAGATATTAAATAATTGCAAAAAAAATTTTGTTTAAAAATATTTTTCCGTTTCAAAATGGCGGCCATTTTAATTTTTCAAACTAAAATTACTAAAAAACAGCTGATTTTATGGAAAAAAGACTAGAACACTTTTCTTTAGTATTTTGAATTTTCTATCAAACGACACCAAATTCAGAAGGATCGGGCAACAAATAGCTGAGAAATAACGATTTTTAGTTGTACAGGCCAGGCGCACCCTGGCAACTTCTCCTCATTTTCTGCGACAATCAGCTAAAAATCAACTAAAAATTGTTATTTCTCAGCTATTTGTTGCCCGATCCTTCTGAACTTCGTGTCGTTTGATAGAAAATTCAAGATACTACAGAAAAGTGTTCTTGTATTTTTTCCATAAAATCAGCTGTTTTTTAGTAATTTTAGTTTGAAAAATTAAAATGGCCGCCATTTTGAAACGGAAAAATATTTTTAAACAAAATTTTTTTTGCAATTATTTAATATCTACCTTAAACACTATACCAAGTTTCATGAAGTAATATTTAATAGTTTTTGAGATATAAATTTTTATTGAAAAAATACAAAATGGCGGATATATCGGTAACAAAGCGTTTTTAGAAAAAACATTATTCTAGATTTTCTTTTTATTTTGACCCATATAACCTATTCCCAAAGTTTTTGTACTTACTTACGGGACACCCTGTATAGAGAATAAGATTTATAGACCCCTCTAAACGTATACAGGGGGTCACGTTAGGAACTTCTATGGTGGTCCCAGGCTTAAGTTTTACCGTGCAGGTCACTTTTCTATAGGAAATTAACTAATAAGAATGGCATAATGTAATGTAGAACAAAATGTCAAAATGGGGATTAACTTGGAAAATACAAATTTTATATTATATATTTTCCTTGCAACTTATTAGCTTCCTTGTTTTCCTTGTTTAATTAACTTAAAAAACAATAATTTTGGTTTTGACCATTTAAAAGAGATCATAAAAACTAATAGCTTAGATATTTAAGAATTAACTCAGCATATTTGCCGAGTTAATTCTTAAATATCCAAGCTATTAGTTTTTTATGATCTCTTTTAAATGGTCAAAACCAAAATTACTGTTTTTTAAGTAGTTTAGCCCTTTGAGTGCTACGTTCTGATATATTGACTTTGACATCTATAACACAAAATATTGTTCATTGCTGCATGGATGATCGTATCTTTATTAACATTGTCTACAGTCCGTGTCTGACATGTGGTGTAACCTAGGGACATCAACCAACCTAACTCATCCAAACTGTAGGCTTTGTAATACCAGCTGGTCCATGGCAGCTGCTGGTTTGATCATTGGCTAAGCGGTCTAAAGCGCTATCTTCCCAGTCAGAGGATTTGAATCCCGTCCAAGATAGTAGTTTGTATGCGCATCTAGCAGAGAGTTCACCTGTCTGTGGCAAAGAGTTGAAGGGTAGCGTCCACATTTAATAAGCGGTATGGACGGCCCAGGTGGAAGCTGGACGGGATGGATGGATTCTTGTAAGTAGCATATGATCAGGGGTTTTACTACTTATACCTATCCTTAAGAGTGTGTGTCCACCGGAATACATATTTTAGAATTTATTATCATAAGGTGTTCAAAATTTTAAAAAAGGACTCAAAGTTTCAAATTTAATCAAATTAGGAAATTTTTTTTTTAACCTGTTGAGTCAATGAACACACAAAACCCACACATAGTTTATGTTTATCATCATACTTAACCCTTTCAGTGCTAATCTTATGAAAGTAGTAGTTGAATCTGCGATGTTTTGTTGATTTTTTAAATATCTTGAATACCTGAACAGTTTAAATTGTTTGAAATGTGCTTCCAGTGGTACACCCACAGTAAGGATGGGCAAAAAGTAGCAAAACACCTGATCAGATGAGCAACTCACAAAGAATTCAGCCATCCCGTCGGCTTGGACCCGTGTCGTCCACTAAGGTCCCAAGCCAACCAAGGACTGCCCACACCAACCCAAGACCAACCCATGTCAACCCATGCCAACCCAGGCCATGGTGGTTTTATGGGTTTAAGGTCTGCTCTCACCAACTCTGCCACAGAAAAATTAACTCTCCATGCGTTGCGCATAAATACCACCGACTGTCATGGGTAGGGCCTCTGATCAGACTAGCAGCAACAGCGGACCACTTGATATTATTAGAGTCTAGGCGCTGAACGAGGTTGTTTAGTTTGTCCACCAGGTTACACTACGTGTCAGACACAGACCAGAGACTGAGCTCGTAACGGTACAATCGCTTATGCTTCAATTAACAAGGTTTTTTGGTGGCAAATTCAAAAGGCGATATATAGGCCCAGAGTACTGAAAGGTTTAATACCCTATGTATTTATTTGTAAATATACATATTTATTAATTTATTTATACCTAGATAAATGTGAGTCCCAGGCTCAGGACTTAACATGCCAACTAGCGTATGGTAAATTAGCAACTTCCCTATGGAAAATTGCCTAAAACGTCATGAAATCATAAAATGTCTCTTATTAATCTTCTTCATTAATATTATTTCTCAAGCATTTTTTTTTTTTTTTTTTTTTTTTGATACGCCATATATCCCTTGATAAATCCAACAATTGAGCTTTCATTTAGAATAATACCTTCATTACTAAATGTGAATGTAAACAAATAGTTCAGAACCTTGAAATTATAGTTTAATAGGTGAATCTCGCTTATTTATTAGTGAATTTCCTATGGAAAGTGAACTATTAGCATGACCCGCACGGTGAAACTTAAGCCCGGGACCACCATAGAAGTTCTTAACGTGACCCCCTGAACACGTTTTGGGGGTTCGTTCAAAATTTTATATATATATAAACTCCTTATATGTATATATATATATATATGTGTGTGTGTGTGTGTATGCACTTTAGCGGTCACATTTTTTGTCCAATTTACTTAAAATTTGGTAGGGACGTTCCATTCTATAATCTGTTGGACAAGTTCGTTGGGCAAAACAATCGGAAAACTCTAAACCCCTTTTTTGGGGATTAATCTTTCAAATTTCGAGTTTTTGGACCCAAAAAGGGTCAGAAAAGCCCCAGATGTGAAATTAAGGCATGTAAACAGATGGGAATTAGTGTGGCAAAACTTTTAAGCCCTTTCTCGTCATTCTAGCATAAATATTTACTGAGTTATTAAAGAAGATGTGTATCGACCAAACACAGTACGTTGTCTTATGGAGGTTTTACATTAGAAAAGCCTATTATTCATTTGTTAGTGTACTTTTATCATCCCCAACAACCTCACGCCTACTTTAAAGCCTGACTGGACCTTCTCCCAACCTTATAATGTGCAAAATTGTATTCCCAGCATTGCAGGTAAATAGAACCAGGAGCATCAGAACAGCCAAAAAATCAAATTTTCAGATTTCAATCAAAATTCAGAATAAATGTATGTTTATAAATGATTTTGAGTTTTTGTAGTTTTTTCTGTAGAAATTCACTTCCCTCACGTCAGCGTGCTGCGTGCGAACTCGTTTGTCAATCTTCTGGTTGCTCCATCTTACAATGACACGTTCCGCTATCTCAGGTTTTAACTAACAGGTGTTTCAACGCAAGCTGCGCATGGGCAACTATAGTAACCTTATATTTAAATACTGTTGATTTATTGTGAAAACTTACTGTTTTGAATTTCTCCTTCAAAGCTGTAGTTTCTTCTTCATTCAGCTTAACACAGTCATTATAAATGTCTTCAACTATTGGATCAAGCATACTATACTTAGAACTCATCAGTAATTCTGACAAATTGAAATTACTCTGAAAACATAATTTTACAATTGTGTTGATCAATCATATACGATAAAAAATTAAAACTTTATTAGAAGTGAATACCCCCGTCGCAGCAAACCTGCGTACTTAGCAAATTTCCAATGCATAATATATGTCTTAATACCCCATAAAGCGGCATACAAAGTTTCATTAAAATATATTCGCAAATAAGCGATATATACAATTTTAATTATTCTCCACAAGAATAATATTGGGGCTGAGTACATAGGTTTGCTGAAACAAGGATCACAAACAATTGGTGTTTATGCAAATATAAATAGAATTTAACTAGGTGAAGCCACATACCAAGTTTCATCAATATTCATTCATAAAAATAAGCGATATATAACATTTTAACTAACCTCCATAAGAATAACATGGGGACCGAGTACCTAGGTTTGCTGCTTCGGGAACCATAGGTGAAAAACTTTGTTAAGGAGAAAAATAAATACCCCCGTAGCAGCAAACCTGCGTACTCAGCGAATTTCCAATGCGTATATATGTATTTAATACCAAATAAAGCCACATACCAAGTTTCATCAGTATACATTCATAAATAAACGATTTATGACATTTTAATTATTCTCCATAAGAATAACATGGCAACTGAGTATGCAGGTTTGCTGAAGTAAGGAACACAAAAAATGGGGTTTTATACAAATATCAATATAACTCATGTAGGTAAAGCCACATACCAAATTTCATTAATTTATTTTCATAGTGAAGGCAGATAACACGTTACTTATTCTCCATAAGAATAACATGGGGCTGAGTACGCAGGTTTGCTGCTACGGGAGCCTTGGGTAAAAAATTGTTTTTTTGAGCAAATATCAATGGTCCACAACCAGATGAAGCCGTATACCAAGTTTCGTCAGTATACGTTCATAAATAAGCGAGATATAAAATTTTTATTTTCCTCCATAAGAATAACATTAGACAAGGTACTGTGTTTAGCACTTTTAATATCTCGGTAACTAATTGACGTAGAGAAATGATCAAAATACCAAATTATGTGTTTTTTTAAGCTGAATCCAATGGGAAAAAATAAAATTTGACTATTTCCAAAATTATATGTAAAAAATTCGAAAAACCCATTTTTGGGGTACAAAACCGCCCCAAAATACCCCTTCGGATAGAGCGATCTGGCTGGTTTTCGAACTTAAAGTCATAAATGTTGCTTTACACGTTTATACCAAATTTCATCAAAATCGGATAATTTTTACGAGAGTTATCGTGCTCACGGACACTATATATATATATATATATATATATATATATATATATATACAGTTTCGAACGAATGGTGTTTTTGGGGTCTGGGGACCTCAAAACGAAAAGTTATCATGGTCCCGGGCCTAGGTCTTACCATGCCGACTACGGTAATAGCTTCTTCCCTATAGGGGAAATTCGCTAAAAATGTTATATCTCCCTTATTTATGAACATAAACTGACGAAATTTTGTGTATGGCTTCATCTGGTTGTGGTATATTGTTGTTTACACAGAAAAAAAAAATTTACCTATGGTTTCCGTAGCAGCAAACCTATAGGTACTCGGTCCCTATGTTATTCTTATAGAAAAAAAGTAAAATGTTATATATTGCTTATTTATGAATGTATATGGATGAAACTTGGTATTTGACTTCACTTAGATGAGTTCTATTGATATTTGCTTAAAAACCCATTATTTTTTGTTCCTTGTTGCAGCAAACCTGCGTACTCATCCCCAATATTATTCTTATAGAGAATAATTCATATTTTAAATGTTGCTTGTTTGTGAATATATATCTTATGAATCCTGTTAAGTGGCTTAATGAGTTATGTTATATATTCATTGGAAATTTGCTGAGTATGCAGGTTTGCTGCGACGGGGGTATTTTAAAATATAGTGAAGCAAAATTAATAAAATTTCCATTTTTAAATGCATAACAAATACAATACCTACGTAACTTATAATTAAAAATTTAACACTTTTCAACATTTTGAACTAGGTTTATTTAAAACTAGCTGCTATGCCCGTGCTTTGCAACGGGGTAACAATTCAGAGTAGAACAACTGTAAACAAAACAATGACAGTCTGTAGTTAGTTAGTATCCTTATAACAGCTGTTTATTTAAATTAATTTAATTAGGAAAACACACATGTGACATAAACCAAATAAAACTCTCCTCCATATAAATAACATGGGAACTTGGAAGTCCCGTGGGCCAGAGCCCTGAGGACTTTGCTAAACGCCAATAGTCCTATGACACTCCTTGGTACATAGACTATATTTGTGTAAAATTTAAGCAGAATTGGTTCCAGAGGTTTTGGCGTGATGGAACAATAGACAGACAGACACCACCTCATTTTTATAATAGTAGTGATGATTATATGGAATTTGATATGGATTTTGGAATTTGATTTTTTAATTTCCTTTATAAAGTGAAATTTCCTGAGAGAATTTTTAATTTCCTGTTTTGGGAGAAGTTACCAACCACTCATATAACACATACAAACACAAATAAGTAATTTTCACCTCAATTTTAGTTTTGGCACTTTGGTCACATACTTTCTTCTCTGTGGTTTTGGTAAAACAAATTAATTTCATACTTTTGTTTAAAGTTATATTCCCTAGCAGACATTTTCGGAACACAATTTATATTGTGTGAAGTGAAGTGGTTTACCAATATTTTGATTGTGAAATAAGCTTGATTGATGATAAACTCACCTTATCATATAAAAACGCTCATATCACAACTTAAGAGTGCAATAGGTATTTGCCATGTTTACATGAACAGTGCGGGAAATACTGATTAACATCCATAAAAATATGATTTTTTTGAATAACATAAAAAAATCAGTTTTATATTTTGATGTAATTAAATTATACAAAGTTGTTATGATTTCAAAATTATGTATCAATCTTTAAAATGTCAGCAATGGTAAAGAAAAACTGAACTTGCCCTATACTGCCCAGAAATGGCAAAAAATCATGTTTTAACTTATAAAAATCACAACAACTCAGAACAGTTATTTATTATCCTATAGTCAATATCTTCATATGATTACTTTTAGGACAAAATGCCACAGCGTTTTTGATTCTTACAGTTTTTGCATAAATTTTACAGTTTTTAAGATATTTAGCATTGAAAAACAAAAATGGCCGCCATTTTTAAATGGTTCAAAGTAGAAATTTGATATTTCATACCAAAATGGGCCTTATTAGATGTAATAAAAGAACCAAGTTTGAAGTCAATATCTTTAGATGTTCCTAAGATATAACGTATTTAGTAAAAAACACATACAGACCGACAGAGGGGAAACTATTCACTGGAGACCCATATTTATAATGTGAAATATGTTTGTCTTGACCTAAGGAACACTTTTTTATGAAATGTTCCTGAGATTTCCGGGACACCCTGTACAATCAAATATGTAGTACATATAAATTTTATAAGCGGATACAAAAAGTAATTAACAGGAGCAAGAATTCAGGTTTTTATTGTAATTAACATTTAATTCTGATGTTTCTGTTTTACTGCAAAGGTTTCTGAGACGCACTTAAAGAGAAAATGCTTTGAAATTTTAACACATTAGAGCAAAATGATGAGGATATGGAGCCGTTTTAGTAATATTAATATTTGATATCATTAATTTTTATATTGAAATATAAAAACTATAATTTTTGTTTTTTCAACGATGTGGGAACATGTTTACTAATCTATTTTTAAAAATAATCAAAATCTCTTTTAGCGAATTTCCCCTATAGGGAAGAAGCTATTACCGTAGGTGGCATGGAAAGACTTAAGCCCGAGACCATGATAACTTTTCGTTTTGAGGTCTCCAGATGCCAAAAACACTATTCGTTCAAATTTATATATATGTATATATATATATATATATATAATATATATATATATATATATATATATATATATATATTTATATTGCATTCATTTGTTAGGGCTACTAATATAATAATAATCAAATGAAACATTTTTCAACTGAGTACCCTTAAGGTATATATATATATATATATATATATATATATATATATATTAAATTAAATTCACATAGAAGGGCTACTATATGATAGATGAAAAATAAGTAACATGAGTACCCTGGAGAAAACATTTTAATTAGTTAACACAACATGTTTCGACTTATAAAAGCCATGATCACGTGGTGATTTGCTAAATACATAACCTTATTTTCATTATTATTCACAAAATGTAAATAAATAAAATTTGATAACAGACAGCTGATTGCGATCTCTACTGGTGTAAGTGTTATCTATTTGTCTTTATATTTATAATTTTGTTAAAAACTGGATTACTTGATTGTACCTGCATGGTGTTTAAAATATTGTTACTGTCATTTTTATGGCTCTGATATATATGGAATTATTCTTTAACATTTAATTTTTGGCCTTTCTTCATTATTTCTAGAATAGACATATTTTCATCACAGTTCTTATATTTGTGATCTGTTTTTAGTTTGTGGTCAGCGAAGGCAGATTTTTGCGAGGTACTCATGTTACTTATTTTTCATCTATATATATATATATATATATATATATGTGTCCGTTACCGCGATAACTTTTGAAAGAAACACCCGATTTTGATTAAATTTGGCACAAATGTGGAGAGTAGCATTTATGACTTTAAGTTTGAAAATCAGATCGATCGCACTATGGGAAGGGGGTTTTATGGGGGTTTACAATTGTCCAAAAATCGGTTTTTTACAAATTTGACCCCAAAATGTTCAAAACACTCAATTTTGGTTATAGCCATTTTATAGAGCTTAAAAAAACAAATAATTTAGTATTTTGAATCATTAACCTAGGTTAAGTGGTTGCGGAAAAAATCCAAAAAAACTTGTCCCATGTTAATCTTATGGGAAAAAGGTTTTTAGATTTTTCTCAGATAGCTTTACTAAAAACTTCACATTCCTGTTTATTAATGTGTTTAGCTCAACAAAACAAACATTTTGGTGTTTTAATCGTTGTTCTACGTCCAACCGTTGAAGAGATATTCAAAGTGCTAAACACAGTACATTGTCCAATGTTATCCTTATGAAGAATAAATAAAATTCTATATCTCAATTATTTTTGAATGTATATTGATGAAACTTGGTATGTGGCTTCAACTAGTTGTGGTATATTGATATTAGCACAAAAAACAAGTTTTTTGTTGATAGTCCCCGTAGCAGCAAACCTGCATACTTGGCCCCCATGTTATTCATATGGAGAATAAGTAAAGTTGTATATCTCCCTTAATTATGAACCTAAATTAATAAAACTTGGTAAACGGCTTCACCTGGTTCAGTTATATTGATAATTGAAAAAAACATACTACTTATCTTTCTCGTTGCAGCAAACCTGCGTCCTCAACCCTAATGTTATTCTTATGGACAATAAATAAAATGCTATATATCACTTATTTATGGATGTATTTTTGTGAAAATTGGTAAGTAGCTCTATGTAGTAGTGAGTCACATATATATGCACTGGAAATTCGCTGAGTACGCAGGTTTGCTGCGACGGGGGTATTTTGGTTCCTAATGACATACACATGGATGATCTTGAAGAATAACTAACCTAAATAATTTCCAAGTTAATTCAACATAATTATTGTACAAGTCTAACAACATGTTTAAAAAGCTTCCAACAGTAGTTGATAAAATGCAGTTTTGTTGATGTTTTGGTTTTTTTATTATTACTTATTGCATGGCTTATTGGCAGCATACATGTACATGCATAGAAGATAGTTTTGGTAAACCGAGGTTTCTCATGAACACAGTCTATTCATTCTATTCTTTTGGTTTTTTACTAAACTTTTCATCACAGAATCAAATTTTAAACGTTGGTGCAAACTGCTTCAACATTTATTTGTTTTCTTTATAACTTAATAATATGATGATGACTCAATTGTGTATCTATTAATAACAAAAGATAAAACATAAAGAAAGCCTACCTGATTATTTCTACTCACCAATTTATTCTTATTCCTCTTCCCCATGTTGTCAAAATAGGAAGTTGACCAATCAGCTTATTTAAAGAAAAAAATATAAAAAAACTGATTTTATCTCTGAGATAAGACACCCAACTGTCACAAGAGGTGTGAAGAGCACTGAGTAGGAAGACTGATTGAAAACCGTTACAGTGGTTCCATTGGAGGGATTTTTCCCCTGTCTAGGGACATTTTGGGCTTTGGAGGGATTAAAATTGGTTTGAGAGATAACTAAGGATAAAATTGAATGTTGTGGGAATTTTAAGTGTTTTCTAGGGAGTTAGGGTAGATGAACGAAATTATGTATCCTTTTTGGGGGTGGTGGCTTGAGCCCAAAAAATACAAAAAAAGTCAATATAAACAAATATAAAGCAAATATAAAAACAAATATATAAAAATATACAAATATATAAACAAGTATAAAAACAAATATAAAGTCATTAATTTACATAACTGTCAATAACAACACAGTGGTTTTGAGCACTCTACAAAATATCGATTGTTTTAAGGGTATAACAATATTTCTAGCGATTATATTACACATGTGTCCCGCTTAAAAGATAATTCTTCTACTTTATTAGCGAATTTCCCCTATAGGGAAGAAGCTATTACCGTAGGTCTCATGGTAAGACTTAAGCCCGAGACCATGATAACTTTTTGTTTTGAGGTCCCCAGATGTCCAAAACACTATTCGTTCAAATTTATATATATGTATATATATATCTATATATATATATATATATATATATATCTATATATATATATATCTATATATGTGTCCGTGAATGCGATAACTTGAGTAAAAAACGTCCGATTTCGATGAAATTTGGCTCAAATGTGTAAACTGACATTTATGACTTTAAGTTCGAAAACCAGAAAAATCGGACCATGGGAAGGGGGGTTTATGGGGGTTTTAAATTTTCCAAAAATCAGTTTTTTGCATTTTTCACCCAAAAAATTTTAAAATACTTAATTTTGGTTTTGACCATGTTATAGAGCTTAAAAAAACAAATAATATGGTATTTTGAATTATTAACCTAGGTTAAGGGGTTGCGGAAATAATCCAAAAAACCTGCTCATAAAATCTCCCATGTTAATCTTATGGGAAAAAGGTTTTTGGCTTTTCCTCAGTTAATTTTACTTTAAACTTCACATTTGCTTTTACCAATCACTTCAGCTCCACAAAACAATCATTTTGGTGTTTAAATTGTGATTCTACGTCCAACCGTTGCAGAGCTATTCAAAGTGCTAAACACAGTACGTTGTCCAATGTTATCCTTATGGAGAATAAATAAAATTTGATATCTTGATTATTTATGAATGTATATTGATAAAACTTGGTATGTGGCTTCACGTTGTACTGGTATATTTATATTTGCACAAAAAATAAATGTTTTGTTGGTTGTCCCTGTAGCAGCTAACCTGCATACTCAGCTCTAATGTTATTCTTATGGAGAATAAGTAAAGTTTTATATCTCCCTTAATTATGAACATAAATTAATAAAACATGGTATGTAGCTTCACCTGGTTCAGTTATATTGATAATTGCATAAAAACTCATTTCTTATCTTCCTCGTTGCAGCAAACCTGCGTACTCAGTCCTAATGTTATTCTTATGGGGAATAAATAAAATGTTATAAATCACTTATATTTATGAATGTATTTTTGTCAAACTTGGTAAGTGGCTTTAGGTAAGAGTTAGAAACATATAAATGCATTGGAAATTCGCTGAGTACGCAGGTTTGCTGCGACGGGGTTATTTTAATGTACTGTCTATATAACGACCTACACCTTCAATTTATTATCATTCTAGTAAACCACAAGAATAGTATTTTCCATCACAAGGAGCAAAAGTGGTTGTTTTTGGTGTGCAATGGAAAAACGATTAAGCATCAAAATCACACTTTTGCTCTATATGATGAACAACTTTTTTTATCATACTGCCCATTTTAAGTCTTTGATAGTTAAAAATTAGGTGATTTGTACCGTTTTGGTAGTTCAGATAGGTTAAATTTACAATATTTACATTTATTTTATTTACAAACAAATATCGACGTGCATTTTGTCCACGTGTTTGTTGCCTTTGAAATACACACACGTACAAAGGAAAAATAACAATCTTTGAGGTTAGCGTACTGAAAAAATTCACAGCTGATTTTTCGGTGCGCTGTTTTAATCTATCAGAAAAATGTTATTTTACGGATTAATTACAGACCCGAAAACTGCTGCTTTTTGTGCAGTATGATCAAATACCCCCGTCGCAGCAAACCTGCGTACTCAGCGAATTTCTAATGCATACATATGTGACTCACTACTACATGGAGCTACTTACCAAGTTTCATAAAAATACATCCATAAATAAGTGATATATAGCATTTTATTTATTCTCCATAAGAATAACATTAGGGTTGAGGACGCAGGTTTGCTGCAACGAGGAAGATAAGTAATATTTTTTTTTGCAATTATCAATATAACTGAACCAGGTAAAGCTATATACCAAGTTTTATTAATTTAGGTTCATAATTAATGGAGATATACTACTTTACTTATTCTCCATATGAATAACATGGGGGCCGAGTATGCAGGTTTGCTGCTACGGGGACTATCAACAAAATACTTGTTTTTTGTGCTAATATCAAGACATAACTAGTATACCATAACTTGGTATACCATAACTAGTTGAAGCCACATACCAAGTCTCATCAATATACATTTAAAAATAATCGAGATATAGAATTTTATTTATTCTCCATAAGGGACAACGTACTGTGTTTAGCACTTTGAATATCTCTGCAACGATTGGATGTAGAACAACGATTAAAACACTAAAATGTTTGTTTTGTTGAGCTAAACACATTAATAAACAGAAATTTGAAGTTTTTAGTAAAACTATCTGAGAAAAATCTAAAAACCTTTTTCCCATAAGATTAACATGGGACACGTTTTTTTGGATTTTCTCCGCAACCACTTAACCTAGGTTAATGATTCCAGATACTAAATTATTTGTTTTTTTAAGCTCTATAAAATGGCTATAACCAAAATTGAGTGTTTTGAACATTTTGGGGTCAAATTTGCAAAAAACCGATTTCTGGAAAATTGTAAACCCCCATAAAACCCCCTTCCCATAGTGCGATCGATCTGGTTTTCGAACTTAAAGTCATAAATGCTACTCTCCACATTTGTGCCAAATTTTATTAAAATCGGGTGTTTATTTCAAAATTTATCGCGGTAACGGACACATATATATATATATATATATATATATATATATATATATATATACATATATATAAATTTGAACGAATAGTGTTTTTGGCATCTGGGGACCTCAAAACGAAAAGTTATCATGGTCTCGGGCTTAAGTCTTGCCATGCCACCTACGGTAATAGCTTCTTCCCTATAGGGGAAATTCGCTAAAAGAGAATTTTAATACACTTTCCAGATTTTAAAAAAGATCTGTTTAGGTGTGCCACTGGTTTAAAGTACCAAGACTAGCGAAGGGAAAAATATAAACAGCTCCTAGCCTTGTTGCATATAAAGTATTACTCTTAATGATCATGTCTGGACAAAAAACAAACTAGGACTTTCAAAGTTTCATCATTACTTTCATTCTCATAACATGAATTGAGCAAGTAATAAAATCATAGAAAAATAGAGCTCAAAAAATATATGCATTGAAACTCAGACATTCTGACCAAAATTATAGAATGCACTCCCCCATCACTTAAAAACATTGATATGAATAGAACTTTTTTAAATCGATTGAGAAGTTTTTCTTTGAAAATACATTTGTAGAAAACTGAGAATTTTTTTGTTACACTCAAGTAGTAATGTTTTTGTCTTTTGTTTTAGAAAGGCATAAAACAGTTTTTACTATGTATTTGTTTGACTAATACGAGTTCTAAGTAATGTATTTTACATGAAAAACTCGATGATGTAAAAAAAGATGTTCTTGCTGGCAATAAATTGGGTATTGAGTATTTAATAGTTTTATTTTTGTTTAACATTCTAGGATAACAATTTGTCTGTGGTCACATGTTTCATCTTAACTAGAAAAATACTTTTAAGACCCAACAACCCAACATTTATTTTAATTAGTGATGTTTTATTTGATGGTTCAAATTACCCCTTTAAAGTCTGTCATTCAATTTTAATACAGAGACATTTGTATAGCACTCCCTGTGGCTTAAAATCGTATAAAAGAAAAATCTATTTTTAATTAAGTATAAGTTTTGGCCACTTCAACCTCAAAAATGGGACCCTGTTTTATAGTGTCATAAAACTTTTGTTATTCTACCGTTGTTTAGAACTCACAATACTTATTGTAAATTATTTTTGTCACATATAATTTTGTACAAAACCAAACAAAAACAGAGAAAGAAACTTTTATCGTGAGTATAACCATTGAATATGCAGAGAACCAGATGTATAACTGAACATATAATGAATATATAACATAACACGTTAAGCCACTTAACAGGATTCATAAGAAATATATTCACAAACAAGCGATATTTAAAATATTAATTATTCTCCATAAGAATAACATTGGGGATGAGTACGCAGGTTTGCTGCAACAAGGAACAAAAATAATGGGTTTTTATGCAAATATCAATAGAACTCATCTAAATCAAGTTACATACCAAGTTGCATCCATATACATACTCAATGGTATAACTTAAAAAATATAATTTATTAAAGAAGATAAAATATCTAAAAAAAATTATACGATACTTTTACATATCGTTCCTGCTGTTAAAATTACCTAGCAGAACAGTTTTGGGAGGGACAACTTAAAAACTTAAATTAGTCCATGCATGGGACGTAGAGTGTGAAAATTTGAGGAAGAGGGATAGAGAGGGATTTATGAGGGAATTTTGAGGTCTTTCTGTGGGATTATTTTTCCGTACAGATAACTATGCGAGAGTGTAATTGTGTGTGGGACAGTTGTTTAGTCTGTTTGCTGTTATCAGTCCGCCATACCACTTCCTCCTGTTACATCCTTTCTTGGAACTCTGTCAGCACTGTCAGCAACCTGCATTGTTTCTGGGATGTGATGAGCAATGCAATGTGATAAGTTCACAACTGCTGATTACACGACCCACAAGTTCCTGTTTTACTTATCATAAATTATCTGGTTTTTTATCACCTAGTATAAATTTACACTGGCAGGATAAAATATTTAGTGTATCAAAATCCCTGAACTGTACAGATGAGATGGCTTGAAGGACAGCTAGTAAAATATACCCCCGTTGCAGCAAACCTGCTTACTCAGCGAATTTCCAGTGCATAATATAATATCACGTAAAGCCGGATACAAAATTATTGTTTTGTAGAGCTGAGCTGATTGGTAAAAGCAAATGTGAGTTTTACATTAAAATGAAAAGAGGAAAAGCTAAAAACCTTTTTCCCATAAGATTAACAAGGAAGGTTTTATGAAACTTGTGTAACAGCTGTAACAGCTGTTTGTTTAAAGTAGCAATAAGATCAATATGAAAGCAAACTTTGAATGGTAAAAAAGTAAACAAAATTTAGTTTTAGAGAAATTGGTTGGTCTTTGCATGGGAGCTGAAAAACTGACGGGCCGTCCCTGTCTAAATCAATCTAAAAGTGACACAAAACTAAATACAATACATAAGTAATAACTAAATAATATTTTTATAAGTTGTATTATTAAACAATAAATTAATTAATTTTAAACTAAAGGCATATGTAGACATGAGTGGCAACCATGTCTCAATGGCTCACTCAGTGCAGCCAACTAACTGTTAGCAGTAACTGTGACTCTGCGATAGTCATGAAATCATCAGCCTCTGCAAAGTTTTCAAAATATTTGCATGTTACAAGTGTCTCCATTTTGTACCCAGATGAGTAATCATCACATGACTACTGTCCAATGATGAGTCATTTATGCAACTTTCAACCTCAGTTTTATATATGTATAGTTATCAGTTGTGAACATTCATAAATTTAATATTACTGAAAATCCTCATGTAATAGATAATGGCACGCACCAAGTCTACTTATCCTACACGAATGTTTATTTATTTAAACCCCATACGAAAAGTAACATTTGAACATTAGAAATTCATAATAATACCAAAAGCAATAAAAATGACACTGCCTAGGTATTATTTTGGTATATTGGATTATTAGTGAATTTCCTTTAGAAAGTGAACTATTAGCATGACCCGCACGTTGAAACTTAAGCCCGGGACCGCCATAGAAGTTCCTATCGTGACCCCTTGAACACGTTTTGGGGGTCGTTCAAAATTATATATATATGTGTTTGCACTCTAGCGGTCACATTTTTTGTCCGATTTACTTATTTGGTAGGGACGTTCCATTCTATAATCAGTTGGACAAGTTCGTTGGGCAAAACAATCGGAAAACTCTAAACCCCTTTTTTGGGGATTAATCTTTCAAATTTCCAGTTTTTGGGCCCAAAAAGGGTCAGAAAAGCCCTGGATGTAAAATTAATGCAAGTAAAAAGATGGGAATTAGTAAGGTAAAACTTTTCAGCCCTCTCTCGTTAATCTAGCATAAATATTTTCCGAATTATTAAAGAAAATGTGTATTGACAAAACACAGTACACGTCGTCTTATGGGGTTTTACATTATAAAAGCTTGTTATTCATTTGTTGGTGTACTTTTATTATCCCAGCAACATCACGCCTACTTTCAAGCCTGACTGGACCTTCTTCTAACCTTATAATGCTCAAAATTGTATTCCCAGCATTGCAGATAAATGAAACTAGGAGCATCAGAACAGCCACAAAATCAATGTTTTCAGACTTCAATAAAAATTGGAATAAATGTATGTTTTTACACTAATTTTGAGTGTTTAAAGTTTGTCATGTGGAAATTCACTTCCCTCACGTCAGCGTGCTGCGTGCACACTCATATTATTTTTATATCTTGTGAAATTCCTATCATTCTACCCTTGTGCAAAATGTATGAATAAGAAAGTAGTTCTGGAATTCAAAATATATTTAACTAAGAGAGTTAAAAAAGATTCTTTTATATAGTTATGAAACTAATCAATTTTGTTCAAGTGTTTTTCAAATCATCATTAAAGTTTGTAGAGTTTTATAAAACTATCCAAAAAAGTAGAAGTCAGGTTATAGAAAATAAATAATATTGTTATGATATTATTATTAAATTGTTTAATGATTGCGATTCTCCTCAGTAAATTTAAACAAAAATTGTTAGACAAACATTTTATATAACACAAGTCATGTTGCAACCTATAATTGCCTACACTGTATTAAATAAAAGGTATCAGGAAACTGACACATACTTTCTCCCTTCTAGCCCAACTTTAATTAATAAATAACTTTTTATTTACTAAATATAGAATACAAAGCACGGTTGAATGTACAGAAAATCTTGTAAGCATGTTGTTTTCAAAAACATCCACCCAAATCCCTGTTTTGGAGGCACTACAGAATCCATTACTACACACGTGGTTTTAAGAGGGGAAATGCCCCCTATTCCCCCCCAGGGTTATTAAGGGGCAACATATTTCAAATTTCCTCTGTTGACAAGCATATCAAGTCTGAACGAAATTAATTTTTGTATTCCCCATAAGAATGACATTGGACAATGTACTGCATTTACCGCAAAATGAAAATTTAAATTTTCTCCGCAACCAGCAATCGTAGAATAGTAATTAAAAATACTAAATTATTTAGTAGTTGAGCTCTTTTTATTGATGAATAGTAATATATTTTTATATTTATGTTTTTTCATGAAAAATCAAAATAACTGAATTTTTGATATTTTAAGTCCTGTAATTTCTGAACCCGAATTTTTACAGAAGTGCGGGTAGTATCATTTTGTTGGAAAACGAAAGTTCTACAAACGAATAAAGTTTAATCAAAATCGTTAGCCGTTTTTAAGAAATCTTGATTTTTCATGTTTTTTGGCGGTTTTTGGGGGATAATTAGCCTTAAAAATCAAAAATTCCAAAAAATGAAAAAATGCCTGGAGATATCGTGGGTTAGTACCTACATACCAAATTTCATAAAAATCGGACCATTGGTTAGGGCTCTAGCTCTGTACACATCCATACAGACAGACAGACAGACATCGCGTAAAAATCACTTTTTTGGGTTCAGGGAGCACCAAAATGAATATTTCCACTAACAACTCAAATTCGAGAATGTTGACGAAAACAATACTTTCTCCATATAATATGTATAGGGGGAGAAAGTAAAAATCTATCAAGCAAAACTTGTCAAGAACATAATGGATTATTTTTCTGAATCTTATTTTATCAAGGTTTAAAACCCTTTGAGTGCCACAGACTTTTAATTTACCGAAGCCAAAAAGGCCAACTGTGCCATGCGCGTGCATATCAAAAAGCACCAGACCGATTTTGGAAATTTTCCTTAAAAAATAGATTTTCGATATATTGATAAACAATTGGATTCATTAAATCGCTGAACTTTCAATGTTGATTTATGGGTTTAAAATACTCAAGTATTCATTCGGTTGCTATGGCGACTTTTTGGTTGTGACTACATGTTGATATATCGGCAGTTGGCCTTTTTCGCGTCTACCATGAACGCCGATATATTGGCAGTTGGCCTTATTCACATTGGCGGTGAAAGCAGGTATATCAGCAGTTGGCGCTCAAAGGGTTAAATATTTTTTTTTTTTTTTGTTTTAATCTGCTTTATTTTTTAAAAATATTTTTGACAAATTTCAACTTATTTTTAATGAACTATTTACAGCAAACAATATTACCTGTAAGGAAAATACCTGTGATACCCTTCCATTGGACCTAGCTGCCGTTGGCCACTGGACTATTTAATGATCCAGACAAATTAATCAACTGATTTTTGTTAAAAAAAAGCTATTCCTGGCACCGCACTGGAATTCATTCATATTCGCCTTAAAATATGCAACTAAGATTGTATCTTGGAAAATTATGAAGTAATGTGCAACATTCTGTGTAGAAACTGATGAAGCACCAGTATTTTTGTCTTCTGGATATGTCTTTTTGTTGCTTGGCCCAACCTATATCAGCCTTTACGACTCCGCCCAACAAGCTATCCAAGTTCAATTGTTTAATGTATTTTAAAACATGTGTTTAGATCCTTTTTGCCTTACTTTACCTAACTTAGATATCAGATCTGTGTATGGAACATATCAAGCAAAGCTAAGGGTGAGCCGTTACAGTACAAGTTCTTCATTACTGAACAAAACTACTAGCCTGGACTGGGATTCGAACCCACGCCAAGTGTATCGTTTTGAAGTCTGACACCTTAACCCTATATGCCAAGTAACGACTCACCAAATTGGTATTGGAACTCTGATTTGTTGGGATGCGACCATAAAGGCTGATATAGGTAAACAACAAAAAGATAAATCCACAAGAAAAAAATACCAATGCTGGTATCAAAAGCGTTTGCAAAACTGTAGTGTTGCAAAGTGTAAAAAACCTAATATCAATTAATCACATAAAACTGTAGGGGTATGAACATAAAAAAACATGTTTGTAAACATAAACAAGTTTATTAACATTCGATAAAATATACGGACAAGTTACAAAATACAATATAAAAATCTTATTTTTTGGCACAGTCAGTTTCGTAGTTGGCAAATATGAAAATATTCAAGTTTCAACATTCGTTATAAACTTTTAAACATTTTACAGTATAACTGGTTTCATCAATACTAATACTAGTAAGGTAATACCAATGCGACCCTATTAGCACCCTAAATTTAGTTATATTCTTCAGGGTGGTTACATAATCAATAAATATGATTAAGACAAACAAATATTACAGAATGAGATGATAAACAAATCTAATAAACGCCATGTGAACAACGGAAGACATAAACTCTAACATGTATGCGGTGGGGTTCAGGAACCATCAGCATGAATTTGGAACTTTGCTGTGGTCATAACTGTGAGCTGTTCTACATTAATGTGAGGCTGAAAGTCAACAATTGATTTCCCACCACAGGTTCTTGCCCAAATTACCATAATTTGCTCTACATTAGCTACATTTCTGCCATCTGTTAATGGCTAGCAAATAGTCTTCCTTATAATCTTGATAGGGGTTTTAATCAAGAATTTGTGCTAATGGGCATATAAGCAAACAATAGGCAAAGTTTATGTATTTATTGCTCTTTGCACTCAATTGTTTTGTTTTAACCTCAATTAATTGTAAATATAAAATACCCCCCGTCGCAGCAAACCTGCATACTCAGCGAATTTCCAATGAATATATATATATATATATATATATATATATATATATATATATATATATATATATATATATATCTTAATAACACTAAGCCTCTTACCAGGATTCATAAGAAATATATATTCATAAATAAGCAATATTTAAAATATTCATTATTATCCATAAGAATAACATTAGGGATGAGTACGCAGGTCTGCTGCAACAAGGAACACAAAATAATGGGTTTCATGCAAATATCAATATAACTCATCTAAGTGAAGTCACATACCAAGTTTCATCCGTATACATTCATAAATAAGCGGTATATAACATTTTTATTACTCTCCATAAGAATAACATGGGGACCGAGTACCTAGGTTTGCTGCTACGGGAACCATGGGCGAAAAAATTGATTTTTTGTACAAACAACAACAAACCACAACCAGATGAAGCGATATACCAAGTTTTGTCAGTTTATGTTCATAAATAACCAAGATATAAAATTGTTCTTTTTCTCCATAAGAATAACATTGGACAACATACTGTGTTTAGCACTTTCAATATCTCAGTAACCAATTGACGTAGAGCAATGATCAAAATACCAAATTGTTTGTTTTTTTAAGCTGAATTCAATGGTATAAATTAAAATTTAATTTAAATACCAACTACATGTGAAAACCCCTAAAAAACTTTTTGGGGTACAAAACCTCCCAAAAAACCCCCCTTAGGATGGTGTGATTTTTCTAGTTTTCGAACTCATTCAAATAAAAGGTTTTTTACATATTAGTACCAAATTTAATTAAGATCGGACCCTTTTTACAAGAGTTATCGTGCTTACGGACACACATATATATATATATATAAAATTTGAACGAATGGTGTTTTTGGCATCTGGGGACCTCAAAACGAAAAGTTATCATGGTTTCGGGCTTAAGTTCTACCTTGAGACCTACGGTAATAGCTTCTTCCCTTTAGGGGAAATTCGCTAATTCCCTATATAGGAAATTCGCTAAAACTACACATAGATACCCCCATCGCAGCAAACCTGCATACTCAGCGAATTTCCAGTGGAGATATAAATGTCTTAACACTACATAAAGCCACTTACCAAGTTTCATAAAAATATATTCAGAAATAAGCTATATATACAATTTTAATTAGTCTCCATAAGAATAACATCAGCGCTGAGTATGCAGGTTTGCTGCAACAAGGAATGTAAAAAATGGGTTTTTATGCTAATATCAATAGAACTCAACTAGGTGAAGTCTATACCAGTTTTTATTCATTTATGTTCATAATTAAGGGAGACAGAGCATTTCATTATTCTCCATAAGAATAACATGGGGGCTGATACGCAGGTTTGCTGCTATGGGAGACTTTGGCAAAAAATATTTGTTTGAGCAAATATCAATAGACCACTACGATATGAAGCTGTATACCAAGTTTCGTCAGTATACGTTCATAAATAAGCGAGATATAAAAATTTTCTTTTCCTCCATAAGAATAACATTAGGCAACGTACTGTGTTTACCACTTTCAATAAACTCGGTAACCAATTGACGTAGAGAAATGATCAAAATACCAAATTGTGTGTTTTTTTTAAGCTGAATCCAATGGTGCAAACTAAAATTTGACTGTTTCAAAAATTATATGTAAAAAAATTCAAAAAACCCATTTTTGGGGTACAAAACCCCCCCAAAGTACCCCTTCGGATAGGTCGATCTGTCTGGTTTTCGAACTTAAGGTCATAAATGCTGCTTTACACATTTATACCAAATTTCATCAAAATCGGATAATTTTTACGAGAGTTATCATGCTCACGGACACACACACATATATATATATATATATATATATATATATATATATATATATATATATATATATATAAAAATCGGGCACACTGTATAGCTGTATACTGTATCGGGTTTAACTGTGTGTGTGTGTATATATATATATATATATATATATATATATATATATATAGTTTCGAATGAATGGTGTTTTTGGGGTCTGGGGATCTCAAAACGAAAAGTTATCATGGTCCCGGGCCTAGGTCTTACCATGCCGACCACGGTAATAGCTTCTTCCCTATAGGGGAAATTCGCCAAAAGCACAAGATCAAATCTATAACAGCAGTGATACACATTCCGTAGCTTTGTTTTCATCATATTAGATGTAAACAAAGCACCATCAGATACAAAATAAAAATATAGATCAGCTGATAGTGGTAGTAATTGGTTGATAGAGGGAGAAATGGGAGAAAACGAGGGAATTCAAATTTGTCTTTCGACCATACATTAAAATCAAACAGATAATTAACATCAATTCTCATAGGTTTGTCTTGCTCTGCTTATTCTCAGCATCATTGTGGTTTTGTAAAAACATGTATGAATTTATCTCAATATACACATTTACTTTATTTAAATCAAGAATTCAATTCAATGTTATGTTGATGGATCTCAAGACTAAAGACATTACCTAAATAAAATCATACTAACAACAGCAAACCTACATACTCGAATGCATACTCCACTATCAGATGAAACCACTAGCAATTTTCAACAAAATATATCTAAAAATAAGACAGAGATTACATTTTATTTGTTCTCCATAAGAATAATAGGACTGAGTATGCAGGTTTTCTGATGGGGTTTTGTGCACATGTCAATGGGCCATAACAAGATGAAGCAACAAACCAAGTTATAAAACTTATATAAATAAAATAAACTTAGCTACAGTTTCATAAATCAGCGAAATATAACTTTTTTATTCTCTATAAGAAAATCATTAAAGCTGAGTACGAAGGTTTGCTGTCAGAGGGAACACAAAAAGTGGATTTTTATGCAAATATCAATCGATTACAGCCAGATGAAACTACATACCAAGTTTCATCAATATATGTTCATTAACAAGCGAGATATACAATTTTATTACTCTCTATAAGAATAATATTGGAAAACGTACTGTGTTTATCACTTTAACTTTAGCAATCAACTGATGGAGAACGATAATTTAGTATACTATATAATTTGCTTTCTAATCTGAAGGTGCAAATTTAAATTAAATTTTCTTTTACAATGTATGTGAACAAATGCAGGTAAAACCAGTTTTTTGAGGTACCTTTGGATTTAATTAATATCAAACTTTTTTATGAAAGTTATCACACTCTTGGGTACATATATACTATATATATAAATATTAAATTCACAGATTAGGGCTATTAATCCAAAAAGGAAATGAACTAGAGTACCCTATATTTTATTACGTGCAGTAAAATTATGTTTCAAGGTTACTGAAGTTCAACTACTTTTTGTTTATATATACGTATATAAATATGGGAATGAATGGTGTTTTTGGTATTTGGATGGAATTGGACAAATTTACTGTCATGTTGGCTATGGAAACCCTGTTGACTTTAAGTAATACAAAGTAAATACAATAAAACTTAAGTATAAATGAGTTGCTTGTAATCAAATACTTTATCTATGTATTTATATACAACTAGTGGCTTGAAGGCCCTAACCTTGCTCCTAGTAGGAACACATGTCAGATGGTAAACAAAGTAGAGAATTAATCACATGTTATAATGTAATAAAGCAGACGTTTTAAATTCCCATGCTTTTCTTATGGTGGATTTTTTTTGTTATATCTCCTTTGCTGCTAACTTTTTGGGAATATTGCTATTTTCCCTGAGTCCCTGGGATCAACACTTTTAATTTGAGCCTCCTCCCACCATCCTGCAATTTGCCAAACTCCCGCAACTTTGACTTAAAAATTTTGCTTACAGAATTATATATAAAGACTCTGTAAGCAAAGATTTTAAGTCAAAATTGTGGGACTTGGCAAATTGCAGGATGATGGGAGACGGCTCAAATGAAAGGTGTTGATCCTAGGGACTCAGGAAAAATAGCGGTATTTCTAAAAAGTTACCAGCAAACGAAAAATAACGTCAAAACCCCCATAAGAAAAGCATGGGGATTTAAAAACATTAACACATGTGATTAACTCTCTACTTTGTTTATGAACTGACATGGGTTGCTACTTTAAATAGTTTTATTTTTCTCAGCATGTAAAGAGTAAGAAAAATCAGATTAGGCAGAGTATTGGGCAAGGTTAGGGGCTTCAAGCCACTAGTATGTACTATTTTAATATTTACATACCAACTACTTTGTTCAGTATTTTTCCATCATACAAATATTTTGTTAATTTAGCATTTAAATTAACACTTTTCTATAGAAAATTAAAGCTCATTGTCAATATCTTGCACAAGATTTATGCAACAAATATATTAGACAGTTTACAAATAAAGTTAATACATTTTATACCCTAAAGAAACCCTGTATAAAATCTTACAATTGTTATATTTTTGAAAAATAAAAATACAAATAAAAAATTTGTTAACAAAAAAGGAACATTGCAAACACTAAGCAAACTTAAAATTTAAACAAACAAAAAAATACCTTGCAAACCGTCAAGTAGACAGAAATTAAATTTAAAAAGTGCAACTTGATAAAACATATAAAACACTTTTTTGTATAGAATACTGTTTATACCAATAAAACTGTTATCAATCAGGTTAACCGCTCCTCCAAATTCTTAATTTAAAGCCACCTCCACATTCTATCCGAATGTTTTGTCAGCGCTCAGAAGAGTGACTCAGAGTCATGTTACAATGTATGTTGGATAACAAGAGTGGTGGAAAATTGCCCATCCACAATAATGTTTATCCTCGCTCATTTTGGACAAACTTAATCAGTGAGTAAATGATTAAGTGATCACCTAGTCCCAACCAGTGTAGAAGTGGCATAGAAACACCCACAACTGACCTAACAGTCACATTATTATCATATTGGCATAACTCATAATCCAATTTGAAAAGAGTTAACTTACCTAGAGGCAAAATTCAAATATGCCTTTCCATTAATTTGTATCAGGTTGTTAGATCTATTTCACAATGGTAAAAAAATAACATCAAAAATTGGTAATACTGCAGCAGAGTCTACTAATGTAGCACCAACAGGACCGAGAGCTTGGTTGGAACACCAACAAATGTTGGATTATTAGATCACATTTATTACATGAAAATGCGATACTAAAACTGTAGTTTAAACTGAAACTATTTAAATGTTTGTATAGTTTTACAGATTGAATATTACTTTAAATCTATATCTATAAAAGGCTAAGCCCTGGCTGATTGACTCACTGACTGACTCACTCATCACTAATTCACCTTCCCATGTAGGTAGAGAGCTGAAATTTTGTACACTGATTCTTTAGGCATAAAATAGGAAAACTAAATGGTTTTCATCCTGATTTGACCTTAGGGCTCTGCCAGAGACCCCGACAAAGTTCCCATGTATTTCTTATGGACATTCATTTTTGTTTGAGCTAATGAAAATACAAACAGCTGATCTTGATTCGTAGTAGTTCCACGGGCTAACCACAGAATGCAGCATACACAACTGTCATAGTTTTTATAAATTATTTGAGGGTTGAAGTCTGCGGGAACAGCTAATCATAAATAAAGTATAATGTAGTAAAAACTTTCACTATGGTCTACTGATTTACACCATAAATGATGAGTCATTGATAGGAGAAGTCCTGAATAGAGCGATGCACCGGATATGTAAACAATAACAAACACTGTGAGCAGTCGGACCATCCGTGTTCGGATTATTGCGGTTCTACTGTATGAATACACTCGTCGCAGCAATCCTGCATACTCAGCGAATTTCCAATGAATATATAACATACCGTAACACAGTAAGCCACTTAACAGAATTCATAAGAAATATATTCACAAACAAGCGATATTTAAAATATTAATTATTCTCCATAAGAACAACATTGGGGATGAGTACGCAGGTTTGCTGCAACAAGGAACACAAAATAATTTTTTTTCATGCAAATATCAATAGAACTCATCTAAGTGAAGTCACATACCAAGTTTCATCCATATTATACATTCATGAATAAACGATATATGGCATTTGAATTACTTTCCATAAGAATAACATGGGGACTGAGTAGCTAGGTTTGCTGCTACGGGAACCATAGGCAAAAAATTATTTTTGTGCAAACAACAATAAACCACAACCAGATGAAGCCATATACCAAATTTCGTCAGTTTATGTCCATAAATAAGCGAGATATAAAATTTGTCTTTTTCTCCATAAGAATAACATTAGACAACGTACTGTGTTTAGCACTTTCAATATCTCAGTAACCAATTGAGGTAGAGCAATGTTCAAAATACCAAATTGTTTGTTTTTTTATGCTGAATTCAATGGTAAAAATTAAAATTTGATTCAAATAAAAATTACACGTGGAAACCCCAAAAAATATTTTTGGGGTACAAAACTCTCCTTTGGTGCGATTTGTCTGATTTTCGAACTCGTTCTAATAAATGGTTCTCTACACAATTGTACCAAATTTCATTAAGATCAGACTTTTTTACAAGAGTTATCGTGCTTACGGACACACACACATATATATATATATATATATAGAAAAATTTGAACAACTGGTGATTTTGGCATCTGGGGACCTCATAATGAAAAGTTATCATGGTCTCGGGCTTAAGTCTTACCATGAGACCTACGGTAATAGCTTCTTCCCTATAGGGGAAATTCGCTAAAAAAGGTTAAACTACCTTTAATCCGCCTTGCATTACGTGAACAGTCCTTAACTAGATTACACACAATTCGGCGTAAATACCTCCATTTTGCCATTTATAATGTGCATTGAATGTTTAAAAAATCTACAAAATACAAACACACAGATACGAATACACGATCACAAATACAAAAAGATTACAACGGTTGGCGTGCAAACAACTAGGACTGACAGGCAGTGCTGTGTCGAGTCTCAACGGAGGAAAGTTTATCCGTTGTCATTTAACCTATGTCCTGTCACTGTTCTTGAACAAAGCTGGTGGTCAAGTTTAATAATAGTTTGAGCAATATGTTAGGTTGGAAAGTATTATTACCTTCTTTAAAAGACATGTTTTCGATGGGGTATTTTAAGAAATAGTATTTTCAACTTATTTTTGGGCACCACCCACCTTCAGGTTTATATGGCGTTGTCCTAGCGGAGAATGATGGTAATCCTTTTGTCAATTATTAAAATCAAAATAACATAGCACAAACACGTACATAACACACAACAAATAATAACAACATATTGAGTCCCAAGTCCCAGTATTATCACCATCGAACACTTCATTGGGATTGAATATAGCTGCCTCATCAACTTCTAACTATTCTGAGTGTGTGTATGACTCGGCCTTTTATACAAAAATTTAGAAAGGCTTTGGGTTTTCTTCCTCTACGTAAGCAACAATTTTCAAAATCCCTGTCCTTATTGGCTTGCCTCTGTAACAAAATGAACACATTTTTTCCAGATAAGTCATTGATATATGTGACAGAAACAATCTAAAACTAAACATATGATTACTTAAGGAATGAATCATCATGTTATGCAATCTGTGGTAAAGATTCTTCTAAAAAAGTCTTCTAAATGGGATACACGTGAGGTTTTTACTCTCGGAGAGTTTGTGATGGTAATATGACTCGTTTATACAGCGCTGAGAGTCAGCTCTCCGACATTTTCAAGAGTGGCAGGAGCTCTCCGAGAGTCACACCTTGCGAGTTGAGTCTTGTCGTGTATATGGATCAGCTGTTGCATCGAAAAAAATCACCTACAGTGTAAACACTTCTGCGAGGAGCGTCTGAGGGTACCAAACTGTCCGAGAGTAAAAACTCCCACGTATATACCGGGCTTAAAATACTGCGTAGTACTACAAGAGTGAATGTCACGCTGGTGGCTGTGTTATGAATTGATTTGCCTTTCTTGTGCACAAGCGATAAGAAGGGGAGTGTTATTCAACGAATTTTTGAGGACATTTTCCATCACTTAAGTGGGGAAAAAATTCCTTGAATAACATAAACTCGCCATCACCAACAATGAATTTTAAAGAAGGGGGTCAGAGAAAGAGGTAAGAGAAAGCATGACAGATATACAAGGGCTGGGTTAACAGAATAGGCAACTTTTTGATTTGCATATTACGTGTTGTTATTACTTACGGAATGTAATAAAAGACGTCTTACAATACTTAAAAATATGTTTTCACTTACACTGTATTCACTTAACAGACGGTTAACATAACAAACATGACAGACCAACATCACATGACAAACATGACATGGTACAAGGCTGTTGATTTTGACCACTCACACCAGTCATCATCAGGCCAATGATGATGGTGATCATTGGTTAATCAATATATAGAATCAATGATTTTAATGTTGTATATTTGAGCTATAAATGTAAAATATTAATTACTACTTTCCATCCGTATTTGAAATGTAAATTTAATATACATCTAATCAACTGGTAAATCTGGCATGCTAAATTTTAGCATCTTATCTTGATCAAATGTTATCATATTAGCATATAAATATGTTTTTTATGTTTTATTATACATGCATCAAAATTCAGTACCCAAAATACTTCCTAAATACTTAAATATACTTATACAAACTATTTATTTAAGAGGACGTTGGAGTCAGAAGAAATATCGTCGCTGACCCTAGCGCTACGGGCTATTTCAATGTTAAAACGCACAAAATATGCCTTTACTGAAAAGTATATTTTTTTGTTAATGTTTTACCTATTGATTTGGAATAAATTTTGTTTGAATCTTTATAAAGTTTTGATTAGTGTTTGCTTGGAGTTTTATTTTTTATTGACTAGTAAAAACTACAAAATATGTATAAAAATATAGACTTTAAATTACTATATTTTCGGAAATGTATTTTTTATTTAGAAAATAGCGAGCAATTAACCTGCGTCTTCAAAATACCTTTAATTTGAGACATCTTTCATAATCGTATGTTGATAAATAAGAGATATATGGTTTTAAGTTTAACATTGTTCTTATGGAGGTAAAATCCAACATGGCCGCTCTCCAACGCCCTCTTAATAATAGCCCATTCTCTGATTGGACCTGATGAAGACTGGTGTGACTGATTGAAATCGACCGCCTTTTACATCTTTTTTGTATATTTACCGTCTTGTATGTAAGTACAGTATAAGTGTAAATATATTTTGTAGTGTTGAAGGAACATATTTTATTTTATCCTACTTAATAATACTACTTAACTATATTACTATGGTACTCTTATTATTAACTTAAATAATTATACTTAAGAATCAGTAACCTCACCTTACTATTACAATATTGAGCAATAAGCCATTATTCCTTTCGGTTCCGATTTAGTCTCTTGTACTTCTTCTTCTTCTTCCTCTGTCTGCAGCACTTGCCCACAACATCCCCATGGTCTAATCTGCTGCTGTATATCATTCAAGAAGAGTCCATTGGGGGTGGTCAAGGGTGGACAAAGTTTGCCCACTGGAAAACAATCTTTATATATAATTCTGTAAGCGAAACCTTAAGTCAAAATTGTGGGAGTTTGGCTAATTGCAGGATGATGTGAGACAGCTCAAATTTAAGGTCTTGATCCCAGGGATTCGGGAAAAATAGCAGTATTTCTAAAAAGTTACCAGCAAACGATAAATAATGTGAAACATCCCCCATAAGAAAAGCATGGGGATTAAAAAACGTCTGCTTTGTTAACATTTTAACATGTGATTAAGTGTTTACTTTGTTTACGAACTGACAAGTGTTCCTACTGTGAGAAAGGTTAGGGGCTATTGCCCCTTCAAGCCACTAGTATAGTACATTTCATTTGTTAAAAACAACAATCTCTAACTAACAGGTTTTCATTTATGATTAGCAGATTTAAGAAGTGTTTTTGAAATCCTTAAATATTTTTTAATCTAGATGAAAAAATTTGTTAAGTATTGTTTACAATAGTTTAGGTCTACATCGTAAAAACCCTTTTATACAAGGTTATAAAAAACCTTTTGATCCTCATCACTATTCTTCTGCTTCAAAACTATACTTGTTTCTAGCTTTGGCTCCTCCTGTGATTTTGATAACAAAAGGATAAGAAGATAAAATCCTTGACTTTGGATAAGCAGTAGATATGGCCGGGTAGCGCAGTGGTTTTAGCACTCACCTCTCCATCTGGGCTTCACCAGATCGATCCTGAGCAAAACCGATAAATGTTGTGAATGTTTGATACTGGACCCAGCTATCTTTGGTCAATGGGCTATAAATTACAGTAGAACCTCGATAGTTCAACACTTTGTGGACTATAGGGGTGTCGAACTATCAAAATATCGAACTATAGGGAGTTTATGGAACATTTTAACATGGGGAGTATTATGATCTGAAAAACAATAGCATATCACAAAAGTATCAAAAACGTGTTTAACTCCCGCAGCGTCTCGAGCGAACTGACTTGACCTACTTACTGGAAAGGGCGGGAAAGGGGGTGGATAGGATGGGGTAGGGGGTAGGAAGGAAGTTATTTATAGAAAAGGCGGTAACGCATGTTCGCGAAAACAATAAGAGGGCTCCTATCACTGACCGGAGAACCCGTCAAGGACACTATCGGTCACCGCTACTGTCATGTCATGTCGTCACGGCCCGTGTCAAAGTATACAGGCTGTCGAACTATCGAGTGTCGAACTATCGATGTTCTACTGTTAATGATTCTGGTTAAAGACCCAGCTGGTCTTGGACAGTGACAACAAGATTACACATGGCACCTCCCTCACTTTACAGTCATAATTAATTCATATTTACATAAAAATACAAGTAGAATTGGCATCTTAGTGTAGTGAATAACTTTCAAAAAGATTTTGGTAAGTTTCCTCAACATCTATGTTTATTTTACCAATGTTTCTACGATACCTAATTTTATATCTGTATAAGGATGTTTACCGTCAAGTATGGTGGTGTATCCTCGGACACTTAACTTACTTCTACCTCAGGTGTCCCTCAAAAATCAAATCTTGATCCCTGGGTCCTTTTCAAGTTTAGATTTTTGTTTTAGCGAATTTCCCCTATAGGAAAGAATTAGCGAATTTCCCCTATAGGGAAGAAGCTATTACCGTAGTCGGCATGGTAAGACCTAGGCCCGGGACCATGATAACTTTTCGTTTTGAGGTCCCCAGACCCCAAAAACACCATTCGTTCGATACTGTATATATATATATATATATATATATATATATATATCTATATATCTATATATATATATATATATGTGTCCGTGAGCACGATAACTCTCGTAAAAATTATCCGATTTTGATGAAATTTGGTATACACGTGTAAAGCAACATTTATGACTTTAAGTTCGAAAACCAGCCAAATCGCTCTATCCGAAGGGGTATTTTGGGGGGGTTTTGTACCCCAAAAATGGGTTTTTTGAATTTTTTATATATAATTTTGGAAATAGTCAAATTTTAGTTTTTACCATTGGATTCAGCTTACAAAAATACACAATTTGGTATTTTGATCATTTCTCTACGTCAGTTGGTTACCGAGATATTGAAAGTGCTAAACACAGTACGTTGTCTAATGTTATTCTTATGGAGGAAAAGAAACATTTTATATCTCGCTTATTTACGAACGTATACTGACGGAACTTGGAATACGGCTTCATCTGGTTGTGGACCATTGATATTTGCTCAAAAAACATTTTTTTACCAAAGGCTCCCTTAGCAGCAAACCTGCGTACTCAGCCCCATGTTATTCTTATGGAGAATAAGTAACGTGTTATCTCCCTTAATTATGAAAATAAATTAATGAAATTTGGTATGTGGCTTTACCTAAATGAGTTATATTGATATTTGTATAAAACCCCATTTTTTGTGTTCCTTCCTTCAGCAAACCTGCATACTCAGCCGCCATGTTATTCTTATGGAGAATAATTAAAATGTCATAAATCGTTTATTTATGAATGTATAATGATAAAACTTGGTATGTGGCTTTATGTGGTGTTAAGATACATATATATGCATTGGAAATTCGCTGAGTACGCAGGTTTGCTGCTACAAGGGTATTTATGTCCATCTTCGCCAGAAATTTTTTAACGTTTTGAAAGGGAAGGTCAAAACTAGGGTTTTCAATCCCGGGATTGGTCATTTTTGGCATCGAAAAATCCAGGGATAATCGGCTATTAATCCTGGGATTGACGGGATTGTAAAAACTATAATTTTATGTACTATGTTTAGTACATAATGATTTACAGTTATTAATTAGTATTGTTCAAATTGTTATAGTATAGTAACTATTTTGTACTTGGTTTACTAATATTTTGTTGTATTTTGTTTGTTTGTTTTTTTTGTAAAGAGAACGCGACTACCAATAAATAATGTGTAGGTTTTGTCTATTGCAAATTTGTGAATGACCATATAAGGTTAGTTAAGCCACGTAAGCGTGAATTTCTGTGGATGACCTAAAGCAATCCCAAAATCCCAGAATTATAATTCAGGTCCGGGATTGAAAACCCAAGTCAAAACCCTGGTCTCTTTACTACCTAAAATCAATTTTATCTTAGAAATCATCATCAATTAATAGTCCGAGTAACTGTAGTTGGATCCAGTGTTGATTCTTCACAAAGTTCTCAATATTGAGTTCAGGGTAAATCTGGCAATCTTCAAACTATTGTATCATTGACACAACATATGTTCTGAGCAATCTTTACATTACACCATTACATTTTTGCTAGCAACTTAAAAATATTTCTACCAATCATGGCAGTAACGTATGAAGAATATCAAAATTCTCGACATGCCGATAGTTGACTTGGCTTCAAAATGGCCATGGGTGAATAAACAAATAACTAAGTGCAAGACTAATGCCCACTGGCTGAACTTCTCACCTCTCACTTTCGCCGAAATGCCAAAGATATTGGTGTTCTTTTTCAGAATCGTTCATGGGAAAAATATATTCTAAGGGAACATAGAAAGGGTTCATGAGTACACATTTCAGTTTCTCATACATAAATAGTGGAATTTGATCCTATTGTAAGATATGTTTATGTGAATAACTGTTTGATGAATAATTTAATTAGAACAACTAGACTTTGTCAGGAACCTTTAATATTTATAAATGAGTCAAGATAAGTAGTCTGTGTTGACTGAGTGTACTTCCCCTCTTACATGCAAGACTCCCAGTATATTGTACTGGACTTTGGCAGCTCTCGTGCACCTGGTTCCATATACTCAGCATTGGTTGGGTTCTACCCCCAAGAGTATCAGTGGACTGAACCTTTTACTCCACCCAAAAATGTATAAAGTAGTTTTGTTGAAAAAAGTTATGCCCAATAATCTGGAAGGGACGTTAAATTTAATACAATCTGCGATGTAATGGCTAAGATTTTGGGCATCTCGATAGACTAACGTTTAGTGTCTTGGACTTTGGTTTAAGGGTCAAGAATTCAAATCCCGGTGCGTCCACATAAATATGAGGGGTTTGGACCGCTCCCCTTAATACTGGTACTGCACGCGGACTGTATGCACTGCCAACCGAGACTGTACGTCTGCCTCCCCACTACTACTAATTCAAGCACCAAAATCATAACAAAACCTTGATGTAGTCTGCTATTGTTTGTAAATTTAGTCTTTTCACATTAAACAAAACATTTGTATATATTTGTATATTTGTAAATATTTTTCTTCAAAATATTACTTTGTATTCATTTTGTTACAAAATTATTTACCTTTCCCATGATTTTTTGTCTTTTAATTACGTAAAATATATTTTTTTTATTAGTGCACAGTATTTACAAAAAAAATCCAGAACCTGTTTGGAGTACCCGTGTTCGGACTAGTGGGACTCAAGTGTTTATTAGCATTAATTATATTACAGCGCTCTGAAATTGTAAAGAAGCTGTCATTTTATTGGAATACATGTTTTGTTCATTCATTCTTTCATTTTAATAACAAAATATACTAGACAATGCTAACTACAGTTTAACGCATTCACTGCGTTAATCATGTATATTCAAGATAATTGCATTTTTTTCCTTGCTAGGCAACCACCGGAAAACCGGCATGCCGCAGTAACCATGCTAAACCATATATTCCTTACAAAAAAGTATTTTAATTTATCTCATATATTTCCAAAATTAGCCGATTTTTGTGGGGTAGGGTACCGGCAAAATTTAGGTGTCAAAGTCATTTGTATGTGTTATTTTGAGAGGCCTTAATGTCTAGTGTGCCTTTTGGGGGGTTTGAAAACTTCTACCTTCACTGGTGTCCCCCTGGGCTTTCGAGTTCCAATATTTATCTTACGGAAGAATAGAAATCCATTTAATTAGGCACTTAACAGGCAGACATCAACAAAACACAGTGTAGAAGCAAGATCAGTTGTTTCAGACTAACTTCTGAAATGGCATCACAATCTAAACTAAAAGAATATATGATCTGAATAATCCAAAAAGGGGGAAAATATTTGCTCGAATTCAAGCAACTGGATGCACTTGTATTATTAAAAAAATAAATAAAATAAAAATATATTTATATTATTAACATTTACTTTATTTCGACCAAAATTATTGAAGAAACTAAATTACTTTTCATAAAATGTAAAACTAGTCTTCTAGTATCTAAAATAAATACAAATTGTCTCCTGAACAAGTAATGCAAACAATACGTAAGTAATACAAGAGTTACATGGAGTTTATTAACAATTAATTAAATATGCAAATAACTAACACAATGATCTATAACTAATTGATACATTTACTGGATTCATGAGAACTAAAAACTAAAGTTACAAATTTAACACTGCCTGAATACATCAGATACTCATTTTACAGCAACATTAACAGATTTATTTTGCAGTTTATAATATTTCAATTCAACAATATACAGAATTTACTAAAGCTTTGCTTTTCTGCAACTTTGAAAATCTCAATTATCAATGAGCAAAACCTCTTCTCCTCTTTCTTTGTCGGTGTCCTGTAATTAGATACATTATAAATAAAGAACAACAGATACAGTAGAAGCTCTCTTAACCGATCTTTACGGGACCGGACCATGGTCGTGTAACAAAAAAGGTCGGTTAACCCGAATAATGCCAGAAACTGTCACAATATTAGTGTGAAAACCAATAAAACTTGTGAAGTATGGTAAAAAAGTTAGCACAGTAAACTCTGCCCGCACGAAATATTGAGAGCGACTGACTGAATTTGACTTTCTACGGAAAAATGTAATCTACCTGTTGTAACCTGAAAGTTATTTGCGGAACAATATCGCGACATCGGCTGCCGTGGCGAAAGTTTGTCTATTCTTGAAAGACGGTCGGTTAATCCGACGAGCGGTTGATCTGAGGTCGGTTAACACGTTCGCTGCGGCGAGCGCCATGTGGCGCTCGGCAGAACAACGCCACGATCTGAGAGCGCCACATGGCGCTCTGTATACATGCCAAGTTCAATTTGGTCTCGTGCTGGCAGCACTGTGGTGAGGACGGGTATTTTATGTCAGAGTTTTAGCTAGGAATGCGAGCTTTATTTTGGTGTAGGTTGGTAGTAAATTTCCCTGTAAAATTCCCGTTCATAAGGGACAAAAAACCAGTTTTTGCCCCATATTTCTGGGATATTCTCCCTGTAATTGACATTACAAGGGAAATGGCTAGTACCCAGGCAGTGCTGCTACCTGTGGGTGTTTCAGCGAACTACGTCCAGTCTCGTGGAAATGCAGCACATCACCGAACCGCTGTTTTGTGATTCGTCAGACCGAAATAATTGAATTCGTCTGTGCCAATCTGGTTCGCTGCCGTGCTCGGTGCACGCCCGCCATTGGTGGGCCGCAGCGAACGTGTTAAGAGAGCTTCTACTGTACAACAAATTAAAAAGTAAAATAAAATGTGGGGGAAAAACGTAAAAGATCATCATTGTGTTTAAAAAAAGGTTGAAAGGTATAGATGGTTTTTCATGATAGCAACCCTTTTATAGATCTAGAGAAAAATATACATAGATACATCAGAGACCTGCTAATATAAAATAAATTGGGACCTGATCCTGTTTGGACTATCACATTTTATACATCCAAAAAATTACATTTTACGAAAAATTGTATTGCATTTTGCTAATCGATTTCTGAGGCCCAAATTCTTCTATTTTTCAAAGTTTAAACAAAATCCATCCGCGGAATCCTGAGGGCCATTTTTCATACAGACATTGCTCAGTTTAGAGTGTACAATTCCTAAAACCCCTACTATGTACTGAGAGTTGTTAACTACGTTTTACCTAAACATTTCATGGAACTTAACGTTTTTAAAACACTCCATCAACTTTACTAAACTATCCCTAAAATCTAAACCAATAACTGAAAATGTAATGTAATCATCATAAAGTTTCTATGTTAACATGTAATTTATACTAATTAGCTGTTTTCAGACAAAAATTATCTTCCGTTTTATTTTATTTTTACTGAATTCAACTATGTATTTCAGCCAAGCAACATGTATAATAATACCATTGAATGTTATATTCAATGATAATACTTACTAATAAAAACTCTGAGACCATTTTTATCTTCATGGTAAATATAGTTGTTGATATTGTTGATGAATCTCTTCAATTGATTAGCGTTGTTTTTTAAATATACCTTAGCAACATGATCAAGCAAATTGCATTCTTTATCCCAAAAAAAGTCAATTCGTCCCCTCTCCAATGCTTCTTGGAAGCGAACCAGCATCTGAAATCATACAAACTTATTTAATCAATCCAGGTTAAATTTAATCTAAAAAATCCAGATATCCAGTTGTAGGCACCCTTCTAGGGTCTCGCTGTGCTTTGCATTTGCTAGTGTGTCAATTTAGGCCTGTTAAATTACTGCCCTTTATTGTGTATTGTGATAGTTTAGTAAACACATGTACTTTATGCAAATACACTATTTGTTTTCACAAGGAATGTGAATAAAGTAATTCTTAATTATGTTTTATTTAATTTTCAAAATGTAGAAGTATAGACATGTTGTATATATATTTTATAAATCACCTGGTTGATCTACATGTTAACATCAATATCAATTGGAGTAGTTGCCTAGGACAAATGTTATTAAAACTGAGCTGTATTTACATCAAAAATAACAAGTGATGCAAAGTGATGTATGAAGTACTCTGTCCACTTGGGCCTGAGGTGGACAGAGAACAACTTTAGGGGTCAGACCACGGTAATTTTTATTCAGAAGAGTAGTCCAAATAAGTTCAGTGGATCTAAAACATGAAGAAAACATAAAATGCCTAATAGATCTTAGAATTCTCCTTGATTCTGAAGTCTTATTCCTCAAAGCATTTTGAAAATACCGTGCCCAAAAATACGGAATACCTGAATCGAATTCTCTTTGATTCTGAAGTCTTATTCCTCAAAGCATTTTGAAAATACCGTGCCCAAAAATACGGAATACCTGAATCTAAAAGTGAATTCTCCATTTTTTAAATGTTGAACAAACTGAATCCTACTAATTAGAAGTTAGGTATACACTTACACTTATTCTTTAGTTATTTTGTGCCAGTGCCGAAAAGTGGGGTGCTGGTAAAAATAAAAGTCCCACGAAAAACTCAAATCTGAGTTTCTTAGAGTTTAATAATCAGCAAAATTTATTTGTTTACTTACATACATAAAGAGACGTCCTCTTGGAATTCTTGTCCAAACGGTTTGATCTTGTGTTTCTAGTTCCCACAAAAACAATGTCTTAATGTAGTAGCTGGCCACAGCATGTATATTGAACTGGTCTCGCAGTTGCTATAGAAACAAAAACAACAAAATTCAGAATGACAGTTAATTTAACTAAGGCAAACAGCAAAGACACTACGCTCTAAAAAATAACTTAAAATCTTCATATTTTCTGAGAAATAAGCTCAATAAGCTATAATCTGAGGGAGAATCGTACTTTTAGTTATGCAATAGAAAATGTTTCTTATACTGTACTGTGTTTTCTTTTGTATTGTACTCTGAGCTATTAAATCTATCGAAAACAGTCCTGTGATGGTCAAAGTTGACAAGCTTTTTTCGGAAGTAGTCTTTATAAAAAATTTATTTGCAAGAAGTTTTTCTTTCCAATTGTTTCTTTCAACAACATGGTCTTGCATGTTGGCTCTGTTAACCAATTTGTACAACCTTTCTACTAAAGAAAATATGGGAACTTCCAGGCATTCTCTATCTCAATTACTTTTTCTTGTTTGAATGTAAAGGACTGTGTTTGTAATATCACAATATCTGTCGTAAAAACCATATAATTGGATTTTTATAGTTACATACACCAAAAAATCAGCTGGGTTGACTATATTTTATTTGGTTGTTTTAAATAAATATCCACATTCTTTCTAAATTTGTGTACCTCTAATATTTCAGTAAATCAAATCCAAGTTATTCCCTAAGGTTGATAAAGGTTGTTTGACCTGTTTGTGAACAAGCAAGCAAGCTGAAAGAACAAATGGCTGTATGTGCTAGAATCATGACATAACCTGACATTTCTTAGATTAGAATATGATATAGTATAAATCTTTTGAAAGTATGTCTCAGTTATCACAGTCGCTAGACTCAACAGCAGCAAGGTGATTCTATATCTGGGTAGGAAACCCTTACAAAACGTAACAGACATCCAATGCTAAAACACTAGACATGCATCCAGATATCAGCTACCACTTCACCAAGAAGCCATTGTACTACAAGAAGCCAACATTCATCGGCAGAAAACTCCATAATCTGCTTCCCTCGATGAGTCCTGCAACGGAAAGACATCCTTCCATTGAACTGATTGTAAACTGCTGTTTTGAATCTGTATTAACGCCATTTACAAATCTTGAAGTTTTGTAAATTAAGATTTTTTAATTTCATTGATTTATGTGGCGTCTCTGGTTTGCGTGTTTTCAGTTATGACTTTCTCCCCAGAAGTCTTAATACAGACACGTTACAAATCTATTTTTTAGACATAACGTATATTATGATTATTAAGGTTACTATTTTATTTTATCAAGGACATTTTTATTTTCCAGCACACAATCACTAGTGGGGGTACAAAACCCCTCCCTCACTCTCGCACTACCTCCCTACACGACCCTGACAAAGCTCTGTAGTAGATAATGCATCGTTCACAGACAGTTATTTCTCACCTTCATCAGTCTGAGAGTGTACTTGAGATAGTTTAAATCCCTCAACACGTGTTTTTCCTGAATGGGAAAAGACATCCTCCAGGCAAGGAACCAAAGCTTGTTCTTTGAAAGGTCCTCAGGAATCCTCCTTGGGCCTTTAGGCACAGCATACCACGGGTCCTGTGGGAAACAGCCATCATCATTGTTGCGGATTAGGAAACCCCAGCATAGCTGCTAGGCACGTCTTCCAAAAGCGGGAATATTGCGCAGGTTACCGGAAGGATAGGATACAGCAGGAAAGGAAAGGGTGGGATGGAACGGCAGCCAAATCGACCCTTCAGAGGGCCAACTCCCGTGCCCCTGTGACAGCTGGGATGAGGTTCTCAAACAGGTAACCCGCATTCTGCCCTCCAACTAGTCAACTCAACTGACAAAGGTATCCATCTACAACAGCCAGGGACTATCCATTTTCAGGTTGGGAACCAAACCCGGAGCCGGAGATTCTGTCCCTAGCCGCTGCAAATGGAGGAACCAAAGGTGAAATTGAGGTTTGTCATAATGGACAGCCAAAAGACTTACCTTATGTAATGACAACTTCATTTGCTGTACCCAATGTCAGCCTCAAACCTGGTATAGACCAGTATTAAGGTAGTCCTGGGACGGGAAACAGTCTTACCACCAATGGCATTGGTAAAGATACAGAGGCAGGGCACAATGATAGCAATACCAAAGGAACCAATGTCTTGTGAATTTCTCAGACAAGAGTTTTACTGTATTTGAGAGGAAGCTCCACACACTGGTTTCTACCTGCTTCCTGTTTGGTTTTTGGTAAGGCCGATGTTAACTTTCAAAGCCTGCTCCTCCTCAACGGGTTACCTGAAATGGTTGATTTATCGTTCAAGTTAAAGGACAAAAAAATACCTAGAGATATCAGTGAGCAGAATTTTGATATCACAAATAGTTTGTCCATATAGAAATATTAAATATTTTGGAATTTTATTGAACAACTATTATTTGTGATATTGACATGCTCACTGAAATCGCTAGGTATGTTTTTGCTCTTTACAATGAGGCATAAATCACTGATATTGGAAAATCCATTGATGTGTGACGGGCTTTGAAACATTGGCCTTATGGGAGAAGCCAGCAAAAATTCAAGAGTTTCGTGACTGGAGCCCCCTCATAAATTAAATTAATGTTGACCTTAGCCCCAGAACGGAAAATATATACTTACATTTAATACCATGAAATACAGTTTGAAGACCTGCCTCATAATTTTACAATTTTGTAATTAAATTTGGCCACATATTTGGGATACCAAAGCGTGACATTAAAAAATAATAATCATAACCTTGGGTGCCAAAGGGACCTTTTTCCAAGCTAACTGAATTGGAGACTGAACTACATATGAAATTGAATAAAAATAAAAGGCTGTAAGAATGGCAAATATAGACTTAGGTTTTTTGCAGTTCTTCACAAATGGGTATTTTAATTTAAATATATGATGAAAATCTGTGGATTTGTAGACTGAAATTTAGCATACAGGCCCGAAATGGGCCCTTCAATACATCAACAAGAAGTGGCTGTTCCAAGGTTTTCTTTTGAGCAGTTTACTTTTTTTAACACAATTTAACTTTAAAAGATTTCATACCTTAACAACACAGTGTATCAATAATATAATGGTTTCCAGCTTGTCACAAATGGTTCACCAAATTAATTTAAATTATACTGATAAAAGATGTTTAAAAAGAAAAAACTTAACAAGATATAGGATTGAAAAAGGTCATAGTCACACAAACCTTATCCTTAGCGTTCAAAACCTTTTCCGACTTCCGCTGGATACCTGGCCAGTCTTTGTTGGCAAACACCAAGCAAGGGACAAGATCGATGCTGACTTTCATTTGTTGATCCTTGAAAATCAAAGTCCAGGCTGGTCCAGACTGGCGAATTTCCAGCTAAACAAAAATAACAATAAATATAAATGTAAATTCAAAACAAACTCTTATAAGAGTGATGGAACTCACTCAGGTAGTTGGTTTGGGGAGTTTGGTTGCTTCCATGGAATGAAATTGGATTATTTTTGTCAAAAGCTGGTCATATATTTACTAGTAAAACAACAAATTATATTTCTTAAACCATAATCGTCACTACCCAACTTATCAGAATTTTCTTAATCAGTAAAAATTAAGCCTGTTGAATTTAGGCGGTTCAACCCATTGGATACGTAGTTTTTTAATTACTGCATGGCCCTAGAAACCCAATTAAATTTTGATATTTTGCAGTGTTTTAGTAAATAAACTGTAAAAAATTTCCTTTTGATACTAATTGGGCAAACATAGTGTTTTTCTTGAAGCTGGATACATTTTCTTTTTAATATGTTAATAGAAAACAAAAAATACAAAAATCATATTTAAAATATTTTGTTATAAAAATAAAAATAAAAAATTATATATATTTTTTTTTAAAGAATATAGTAAAAATAAAAAATAAAAATAAATGTCTAATCAGTTGTCTATTACAGTGCAAAAACTATTTCCTTACATAAAACTTTTTAGTTTATCTAAAAAGACAAATTTTTTTGCTAAACAACTTTTTTCTTGAATAATTTATATTTTTAACCTTTTTCCAAAAATGGATCACATTGCAATATTTCACCTATATAAATCATTCATGGATATAAGCTTAAAGTAAAAAAAAATAACAAATTTAAAAATAATTTAAAATGTTCGAAAAAACATATGGTATTACATCATCACGGAACCACTCCGTGATAAAGATTTTGGGCCAAAACGACCATCACGGAACCGTTCCATGAAAACTATTCAATGGGTTAAGCGCAAATAAAATTGTTTCCCCCACTCCTCCATCTCAGCTTGAAACCCTATCCAGCTGATCACACTTTATTTGAAAATGTCAAAATAGTGTTCATGTTTAGATTTACTATTTTATTCATTTGGTGTTTATGCATTACAAGCTGTTCCCGCAGGCTTCGCCCCGAAAATAATTTATAAAAACTATGACAGTTGTGTGTGCTGCATTCTGTGGATAGCCCGTGGATCTACTACGAATCAAGATCAGCTGTTTGTATTTTCATTAGCTCAAACAAAAATTAATGTCCATAAGAAATACATGGGAACTTTGTCGGGATCTCTGGCGGAGCCCTAAGGCCAGATTAGGATGAAAACTATTTATTTTTCCTATTTTATGCCTAAAGAATCAGTGTACAAAATTTCAGCTCTCTACCTACATGGGAAGGTGGAGAATTAGTGATGAGTGAGTCAGTCAGTGAGTCAGGCTTGCCAGGACTTTAGCCAGGACTTTTGCTTTGAGCCAGGGCTTTGCCTATTATAGATCACTCCAGATTCCAGATTATTCCAGTCGTATGGATTATTCCATTGTTGTTTGAAATGGAAACAAAAAGTCCTGATATTAGAAAATAGATCAGCTAAACAAGTTGTGTTCATTATATACAAATACAGAAAAGATCTCGCCTAAAACCGGCATACACAAAAGTTACTGTTACTGTAGAAAATTTGATCAATTATGATCAGTTATTATGTTACGAGGATAATAATTATGAAAGTGACAACACAGACGACACTGACAATGAGGGCCCAGACGAAACAGAAAGAGTTTAAACCGCAAATCTGTGCTGTTGTGAATAGGCCTAATTATATAAAATAGAACTACCCATGTGCTGCTGTAAAGTCATAAATAAAGATTGCTATTATTTTTATTTAATCGTTTTACAAAAAGAATATTGAAAAGTTTATGGTGAATTTTCAAGGAAACTAGCCGTAAATATGGCTAAATAAAAAGTGGCTGATTGATTTCGTGTACAGTAGTAGCATATTGTTGGTTCTCTAGCCAAGACTTAAAAGTCATAAATAAAGATTGCTATTATTTTTATTTAATCGTTTTACAAAAAGAATATTGAAAAGTTTATGGTGAATTTTCAAGGAAACTAGCCGTAAATATGGCTAAATAAAAAGTGGCTGATTGATTTCGTGTACAGTAGTAGCATATTGTTGGTTTTCTAGCCAAGACTTAATAATTCATTATCTATTATAAAAGTCAATAGTTTTATTGTTGGTTAATTACAAGTATATCCTTATATGTAAAACTATACTGTAGTATTTTATTCAAATAATAAAGGTCCACATCCCATTTACATTCATATTTTAATTTTATTTATTTGTTATCAAAGCGTACATTATGATACAATAAGGCATATCCTGGTTTGTAAATTATTTTGTAAATCTTAAAAGCATCCGTTCAAAACACGATGAATACTCGGATAATTGGGTAGTGGGAATATAAAAATAAGTTTATTTTACTATTTACTTAGCACTGAGTCAAAGCTTTATTTGCTTTAATTTATTTATATCTACCAAGCTTAATATAGAATATAGAACAAAATAAACCTATATACTTGTGATTTTAGGTTATGTTATGATAGTTTCATAAACAGCTAAGCAGACGATAGTTCACCGATCCCTTTATGAGCTTGTGTTTGTCTTTCTACTACACAGATTCGATTTAGTAAAACAGCTGTGTGATGTTATTCAATGGTCTGATCCAGTGAAGGGGATACCAATGCTTCCCCTCAAACCGCCTACATATTTCAGGCAGATTATTAGTGAATTTCTTTTGGAAAGTGAACTATTAGCATGACCCGCACGGTGAAACTTACCATAGAACTTCCTAACGTGACCCCTGAACACGTTTTGGGGGGGGTCGTTCAAAATTGTATATATATGTGTGTGTTTGCACTCTAGCGGTCACATTTTTTGTCCCATTTACTTCAAATTTGGTAGGGACGTTCCTTTCTGTAATCAGTTGGACAAGTTCGTTGGGCAAAACAATTGGAAAACTCTAAACCTCTTATTTGGGGATTAATCTTTCAAATTTAGAGTTTTTGTGCCCAAAAAGGGTCAGAAGAGCCCCAGATGTAAAATTAATGCATGCAAAAAGATGGGAATTAGCTATGCGAAACTTTTAAGCCCTATCTAGTCATTCTAGAATAAATGTTATTAAAGAAAATGTGTTTTGACTAAACACAGTACTTGTCTTATGGGGTTTTACACTAGAAAAGCCTGTTATTCCTTTGTTAGAGTACTTTTATCATCCCCAGCAACCTCACGCCTACTTTCAAACCTAACTGGACCTTCTCCTAACGTTATAATGCGCAAAATTGTATACCCAGCTTTGCAGGTAAATGAAACCAGGAGCATCAGAACAGCCAAAAAAATCAATGTTTTCAGATTTCAATAAAAATTGGAGAAATGTATGTTTTTAGCGAATTTCCCCTATAGGGAAGAAGCTATTACCGTAGGTCTCATGGTAAGACTTAAGCCCAAGACCATGATAACTTTTCATTTTGAGGTCCCCAGATGCCAAAAACACCATTCGTTCAAATTTTTATATATATATATATATATATTTATATATATATATATATTTATATATATATATATATATATATATGTGTGTCCGTAAGCACGATAACTCTCGTAAAAAAGGTCCGATCTTAATGAAATTTGGTACAAATGTGTAAAGTACCATTTATTTGAACGAGTTCGAAAACCAGATGAATCGCACCATCCGAAGGGGGGTTTTTGGGGGGTTTTGTACCCCAAAAATATGTCTTTTGGGGTTTTCACATGTAATTTTAATTTAAATCAAATTTTAATTTATACCATTGAATTAAGCTTAAAAAAACAAACAATTTGGTATTTTGATCATTGCTCTATGTCAATTGGTTACCAAGATATTGAAAGGGCTAAACACAGTACATTGTCTAATGTTATTCTTATGGAGAAAAAGAAAAATTGTATATCTCGCTTATTTATGAACATAAACTGGCGAAATTTGGCATATGGCTTGATCTGGTTGTGGTTTATTGTTGTTTGCAAAAAAAAACAAATTTTTTGCCTATGGTTCCTGTAGCAGCAAACCTAGGTACTTGGTCCCCATGTTATTCTTATGGAAAATACTTAAAATGTTATATATCGCTTATTTATGAATGTATATGGATGAAACTTGGTATGTGACTTCACTAAGATGAGTTCTATTGATATTTGCATAAAAACCCATTATTTTGTATGCCTTGTTGCAGCAAACCTGCATACTCATCCCCAATGTTATTCTTATGGAGAATAATTAATATTTGAAATATCACTTGTTTGTGAATACATTTCTTATGAATCCTGTTAAGTGTTTTAATGTGTTATGTTATATATTCATTGGAAATTCGCTGAGTATGCAGGTTTGCTGCAACGGGGGTATTATACTGATTTCGAGTTTTAAAAGATGTTATGTGGAAATTTACTTCCCTCACGTCAGCATGCTGCGTGCAAACTTGTAGTTGTTATGTTGCTGTTCGTCTGTTGTGAATTTAAGGGTTTTATTTTAGAAACTAGATAGCTTGATCAATTCATGTATCTTCCCGGTTTAATGGGGATTGTTAGGTCTAGTATAGCTCTGTGAAGATGAAACCGACCTTCTTCATTCCTTGCACACAAATACTTTGACCTCTGCAACACCCCATGCTTCTTCCGCCACACAACCACCCCAGACCCAACATAACCAGAGACCAAATTTAAACCCTTTACCAACAGATCTCGTACGACCCATTTAAATGCTCAAAATTGTTAAATATATAAGTAAACAATTCAACACTCTTTCGGTATTTTGGTGACTTCTTATAAAAATTGAGGTGTTAATTTTAAGTGAGGCATAGATGATTTCTTGTATTGTAATGAAGGTAAATATTTCCCTCAGTCCTGGATGTGAATCTCTTTTGTAAATTTTAAATGGTTTCAAAAATGTACAGTCCATAAACCGTTAAAATTTGTTTGATGAGCTATGTATTTTTTACCTGATTCTGTCAATTTCAACTTTATCGTCATTCACAATGTACTGTCCAACCAGTAAAGGTGATTCACTGCCTATCTACACCCCCTAAAGTCCACCCTTAAAAGAAATGTGTACAGTTCTTGAAACTATACTAATTTTAGAGAAGAAAAAGTTTTTTTTTTTAAATGGCTAATAAACAATGTTGCAGTTAGAGTCAAAGAATAATTGGGGAAACTGTTCTTCTAAACCACATAATTTTAAACAAAATTGTATTTTCTATCCAATTAGTTACCAATGTAGAATTTGTATCATTCTTGTTTTCTCATTATAAAACATACATGTAACAATTGCCTTATCGACTTGTGGACATGATCATTTTTTAATAGAGATATAGAAATCTCTGCCTCTCTTCTTTATCAGCATTTTTGCACTCGATGATTCCACATCCGGACAAAACAACAGATAAAGGAAACTTTACTCCATACTCTAATTCATTGTATCCTTTGATTTTGTACTTTGTTAAGTAAGAAATAACCATTCTGATTAACTCTAATTTTATGTTATATTTTTGTTGTAAACTAAATTACCTCAAATCCTTTGATTAATTCCTCCTTAACAATTTTGTCTCTCGCTTTGGTTACAACCATTTGAAGCCAGGATTTGACCTCATCTATTTTAAGGTAGTAACGATTAGATGGCTTATCATGATATAACCAATCTTTGTATGGTTTTATTCCACAGTTCTTATCTTCGATCCTGGAATCAAAACATTTACAATGCTATTAGACAAAATTAAACAATTGCATAACGTTTTTACTAATTAATATATACAGTGTGAATGTGTTTGTTATGTGTGCTTACTATGGGAATATTGTAAATTTGTACAAATTAGAGTAGAGTGAAATATAAAAGTAGCGTGAAATTGTCGGACTAACAAATTGCATTCATAATTTTTAAAAAATTAATTTTTATTCACACTCCCTAAGCAGTTTTTTCAACAATTTTATATTTGCATTGCCCCTATTGTTTTTCGATAGATGCGGGACAATGTTTGAGACAAAACGTACATAAAGTTAAGTACCGGTATACATTTAAAGTACAGAAGGTTCTTAGCCCCCAATTTTAAAATATTGAATCTAGACTGCTATAATTTTCATAATTGAGGTTTAAAATGGAATTTTCTAAACATAAAATACCTTATTATATAGTTATTTAATTTACATAAATGAGGTTTGGAATGTTAACGTGTATCACAAAAGATGATAAATTAACATTTACAATCGCATTTGTATGAGGACTAGACCATCAGTTGTCTGACAAGTGTACAATCACCCCCTGTAAAAATAATTATAAAACAAAAATTATACATCTTTAGGGACGAAGTACTACTTGAAGTAGTTTATCTGCAGTAAGATTAAAAGTGGATAATGAAGAACAGTGTAAAGCGCCAGTGGCTAGGAGCAAACCGCTTGTGCCGCTCTCGATGCTGTACTCACGGGATATGCGTCAGGCGGGTGAATACATTAGTATCTGAGGGGGGAGACGTTTACAAACAGCTTATGTAGAATATGGTGAGCTGCTCTCTAATATGGTGATCTGCTCTCTAATATGGTGAGCTGCTCTATAATATGGTGAGCTGCTCTCTAAAATGGTGAGCTGCTCTCTAAAATGGTGAGCTGCTCTATAATATGGTGAGCTGCTCTATAATATGGTGAGCTGCTCTCTAAAATGGTGAGCTGCTCTCTAAAATGGTGAGCTGCTCTATAATATGGTGAGCTGCTCTATAATATGGTGAGCTGCTCTCTAAAATGGTGAGCTGCTCTATAATATGGTGAGCTGCTCTATAAAATGGTGAGCTGCTCTATAATATGGTGAGCTGCTATAAAAGTGTGAGCTGCTCTCTAAAATCGTGAGCTGCTCTATAATATGTTGAGCTGCTCTATAATATGGTGAGCTGCTCTATAATATGGTGAGCTGCTCTATAATATGGTGAGCTGCTCTATAAAATGGTGAGCTGCTCTATAAAATGGTGAGCTGCTCTCTAAAATGGTGAGCTGCTCTATAATATGGTGAGCTGCTCTATAATATGGTGAGCTGCTCTATAAAATGGTGAGCTGCTCTATAAAATGGTGAGCTGCTCTATAAAATGGTGAGCTGCTCTATAAAATGGTGAGCTGCTCTATAAAATGGTGAGCTGCACCTATAATATAGTGAGCTGTTCTATAAAATGGTGAGCTGCTCTATAAAATGGTGAGCTGCTCTATAATATGGTGAGCTGCACTCTAACACAGTTCAGAAGTAGTCTAGCAGCACACGAATAATACAAATATAGCATGCAACACACAAGTATTTGACTTAGAGTATCTCAAAAACTGCAGGCGCTAGTCAAACAGTTTCATATAATTTAATAATAATAATGTAATTTTATTGTCACTAAGCCCTTTGCAGTCATAGACAAAGTCATATTACATTCAATTTGATACAATCTTTCATGTGACATGCATAATGCAGCCTATAGACTAGCAATTCAGTAAAACTAAATGTATATATCTATAGTAGATCGTACCTTCTATTACTGTTTGTTTTAAAGCAATAATGCTAAAATGTAATTATAAACCGAAGTCAACTTTGTGATCATAACATTTTTAATTATTTATTATGACGCCCTATAGACATGCTCACGTGCCACCACTGAGAGCAGCTGATCAACTCCATAGTGAGCTGTCACACTGTCATGCAATTTTTCTCTGAGCAAAGTTAAGACGCTAACCAGGCAAGCTGTATAAAAGAGAGGTGTGTGCATGATCAGCTGATGTGACGTAGATGGGCTCGCTCCGAAAGCGCAGCCAATGACATATGGCTCCAAACCTTACTTATTTAGTCTGCTGAAATGTCAGTTTTGTGTTGTATAATATGACAAAAGTTAAAGGCATAGTTTGTTTACTATTATTGCGAGCCCATCTTGTCACATAAGCTGATCACGCACACACCTCTCTTATACATCTTGCTAACCAGCAAAAATAAATGATGTTTTAAGATGGGTCTGCTAAGAATTAACTTTCCAAATGTTTTGATTGTTAAAAAATACATCTACTGAAGATGAAATAAAAACTTTACTGATACATCTCTCAAATTATTAAAATCCTTGAGAGAAAATTTATTTCCTATCATAAAGGAGGCAAATAAATTTTTCTTTACATGATTCATAACATTTACTTACACTTGTATAGCGATGTGCCCAGCAGGGGCGTATTTCTGAAAAAAAAAACAATAACGATGAAAGCATGCAGCTAAACACAGGGTGCAAACAATTATATGATGAAATAGCCTTTTAACTTTTAACCTTAGTCTAAAAATATTTAACACATACTCATGCCCGTTTAAAGACAGGCGCGGGGTGAATACAACAGAATTAAATTCAAGTTTAGTTTGTAAATGACTGACATAAATTTCATGACATTGTGTTTAGAAGCTTTAACACCAATGAAATAAACGGTATCAGGAAACTGACAGATACTTTCTCCCTTGTAGCCCAACTTTAATGAATAAATTACTTTTTATTTAATAAATATAGAATACAAAGCACGGTCGAATGTACAGAAAATCTTGTAAACAAGTTTTTTCAAAAACATCCACACAAATCCCTGCTTTGGAGGCACTACAGAATCCATTGCTACATACGTGGTTTTAAGAGGAGAAATTCCCCCTATTCCCCCCCCAGGGTTATTAAGGCGTAACATATTTCGAATTTCCTCTGTTGGTCAATGCTAACTTGACAAGCATATCAAGTTTGAACGAAATTGATCAGTAAATAAAAGAGAAATAGTAATTTTTGTATTCCCCATAAGAATAACATTGGACAACGTACTGCGTTTACCGCAAAATGAAAATTTCAATTTTCTCCGCAACCAGCAATCGTAGAGTCATAATTCAAAATACAGTACTAAATTATTTAGTTTTTTGAGCTCTTTTTAATGGTGAATAGTAATATTTTTTATATTTATGTTTTTTATAAAAAATCTAAAACTGCATTTTTTATATTTTAAGTCCTGTAATTTCTGAACCCGAATTTTTACAGGAATTCGGGTGGTGTCATTTTGTTGGAAAACCAAAGCTCTAGAAACGACTCAAGTTTAATCAAAATCGTTAAGCCGTTTTTAAGAAATTTTGGTTTTTCATGTTTTTTGGGGGTATAATTACCCTTAAAAATCAAAAATCCAAAAAATGAAAAAACGCCAGGAGATATCGTGGATTAGTACCTACATACCACATTTCATCGAAATTGGCCCATTGGTGTGGGCTCTAGCTCTCTACACATCCATCCAGACAGACAGACAGACACACAGATATCACGTAAAAATCCCTTTTTTGGGTTCAGGGAGCACCAAAATGAATATTTCCAATAACAACTCAAATTCAAAAATTTGGACGAAAACAATACTTTCTCCATATACTATGTATAAGGGAGAGAAAGTAAAAATAAATATTTTAATCCGTATTCTTTGTGCTACTTATCGATTATTCATATTAAATTGAAAACAAATCAGTACAAATCTGATTTGAGTATAGTTTGTTAAAAGTAACCTTAGGATTGACTGCCGAAACTCTAGTTTTGTTTTGAGGCAACTCACGTGTTTTACTCATGTCCAGCCAATGACAGAGCAATTTTATCCAAGGATAATTAGCAACCAACAAATAACCACATATCAGCTAGGCGTCTGCTTAGTGTAAATGTAAACACTTTTTGTTTGAAATAAAGCTTATAGCACTTGACAGACTAATGTCACGTGTAGAGGTAGTTGATATAGCTTTAACACGTTGACTACCGATCGTCACGTATATGTGACACAATGTTAAAAAAAAACCTTAAAATAGACCAGCGTCACATATATGTGTCGCTCAGGCTGATTCCAGTGGACCGACGACACGTATAGGGACGCTCAGGCCAAATCCAGTGGACCGACGACACGTATACGGGGCGCAGTCACTGTTAAGTTAAATGACTTGCCACGTCCATACGGTACACTATATCGATCTGAAGCCTATATATCGGTCTATAGGAATGTGTGACGAGTATGCGTGTCACTCGGTCTCAGGGTACGACCTCAATTTTTTTTACAGATTTTCAAAGTTGGCCATCCATATTTGATAGATTTTATATTTCATTGTCTGATACAAATTTTATAACTTTGTTTTGGAACCGATTTCAGTTTGTTCTCAATAAAAGAAATGAAAAAAAAGTTTTTTTATTTTATTTTCCAGTCATCCAAAGTTTGAAAACTCACGACACGTATGTGAGACAGTCGTTCTATCGCAAAAAATATCTTATAAAGTTTTATTTTAGACCGACGTAACACATACGTGACGCAATAAAAATGCTAAAATGGCACTGAAATAATATTTTACTACCACTTTTATGAGTAAATATGTATATATTCTACTTAAAAACATATAAAAATACCGAAAAAAAAATGGGGGGGAATAGGGGGCATTTCCCCTCTTAAAACAACGTGTGTAGCAATGGATTCTGTAGTGCCTCCAAAACAGAGATTTGGGTGGATGTTTTTGAAAAAACTTGGTTATAAGATTACACGTATACGGAAAGTGGTCTCTTTCATTCGACCAAAAATATTTAGTGAATAAAAAGTAATTTATTCAGTCGTGCTAAAAGGGAGAAAGTATGTGTCAGTTTCCTGATACCGTTTATTTATTTGTTTTTTGATTACTACCCTTACTATATTACAAAAACTCCATCCATCTCAGACTAGTTTAAATAGACTATAACTAGTTTCACCGTGCCACCGTTTCCAATTGATTTGAGTGTAAGGAAAAAATGCTTTCCTTAACACAGAGGCAAATGGCTTATCAAACAGCTGGTACATTCAATAAAAACATTGACGTCCGTAATTCCTTGTAGTACAGTTCGTTAACTATACTTTCGGCTCACAAGAACGATATTCAGAAGAATGAATTCACGTTCTGCAAAGCCATTTGCTCCTTGTAAGCCGAAACTATAGTCAGCAAATTGTACTATAAGTGATTGTGGATATGAAGGTCAACCGGTTTATATTGATAATCAATTCTTGTAAGGTTAATCATGAATAGAACATTCAGATGCAGATTTATGTTTCCATCTTTGCTGGAATTAAACGCTATTAAGAGACAGTTACAACATTATATGGTAACATTTTTAGAATTTTCTAAAATTACCCATGCACAGTTTGTGCATTTAAATATCTGTTTGAGTTAGTTGATCTTGTCACTGTAAGATGGCGCCACCAGCTGGTTAACTAATAACCCAATAAACTACCGTATCATTTGTATGGTATTGAATTTTTTTTTCACATTTAACAGTGAAGATGATCTTCAAAATAATGGCTCAATTATCGGTTTTGATAAATTATTGAGGGACAAATGGCCACCAACAAAAAAACACCCTTGAGAAATGATCTAACGATTTGTATGAAAGTACACAGTTAAGTCTTACCTGTTTTCGTACTGGTATCATCTTCAATTTAGGTTTTATGATTACATTTATATCGTACTCATCGGCATTTGATATTTTTAAACCTTCAAAAAAACTCCCTGTATATGTGATTTCCTGAAAGATATCCTTAAACGTACTATCAACTTCCTTCATAGTAGCTTTAAAGACTTCCATAACCTGAAAAAATTTGGATAATTGGGAATAGTTATATGCTAGTTACATTTCTTGTGTCCCAAGGACAAATATTCCTTTATGCACAGAGTTTGTAAATACTTTTTGAAATGGGTTCTTTTCTTGTTATTACAAATAATTCTTATAACTTTTTAAGAGTAACCATTAATTCTTTTGGCTTGTGGTGACTTTATCTAAGATATATTTTCTAGGATGTACTCGAATGAAAATATGCATAATTATATAGTTTATTAGCTTACACCTCTCAGAGTTATGAAAAATATCTACCTTCAGCGCTTCGCCCTCATTGTTATTGTCATTTTTTTTTACTTTCTCTTTCAAAGTTCTAATTTTCATTTTATGGAGTTATTTTATTCAAGTCAGCTGATTTTAATGCAAAACTTTCCAAATTTGACTCCATGGCGGCGAGACCCCTTGCGAATATGGGACATCGGCTAGTTATTGTTGAATTGCCATAGTGTAAAATGTCAGCAAAATAATGTTTTGTATAATCTTTTGTAAAATTACTAAATACAATAATTTTTGATCATGAATTCCAAAGAGGAAATTCGTAATCACTAAATTCAACAGTAATCTATTGCAGTCAAAAAAACTCCTGACTTTTTTTAAATTCATGTTAAATTATAATTTTATCAATTCATTATTATTTATGTTATATTACAACTTTTTTACTATCATGGTTCGAGTTGTTACAATTATAGTTTATATATTTTTAAAATGCATTCAAAACTTGAGTTTTTAAGACACGAAAACTCGTAAGGAATGAGATACCTCAATGATCTCAATGAAGGTGATATTATTATTTTATGACCTTCATTGTACCATATTTTTACAAGGAGAAAAAATTGAAGTAGTTTTGTTTAGTATAATATAATATTATTGTTAATTACATTCCCTTCTTTAAGGGAGAGGCCAAAAAATGCTAGATGCACGCTGGTGGCCAGCCTGAAGTCTGGACTCCTACCAGATGTACCAGAACCAGAACTGCCAGATGTACTGTCTGAACTACATGTAGTTCTAAATACCTCCTCTACTATTTTCGGACTCTATCCTGGGAACTGTTACCACATAGCATCAGGCTAGGTTTACTTCATTATAGGCTTAGATATACTCAAGGGTCGCTCCTTTTGTCCCTGTAACTTTATGTTTGCTAAATTTTAGAGCAACTATTATAAATCAACCATAACCAACACATTTTGCCATTTTCAACTATTCAAATTCAAATTGTTAACCAAATCAACCCAGAACAGCTATGTGTTTTATATCAATAGGCTTAGTTAGTCAAATTAATACATTAATGTAATTTCTTTGGATGTTAATGGCTGTTTCAATTCTGCCCTACAGATGAAATATGTAATAAAACTTCAAAATAAAACTTGAGTAGAGAGCTGAGATGTAAACTGTATCCTAGAGAAACTCCTAAGCATTAAACTTACCACCTTAAAGTTCCTATTCACAATTTTCTTTTCTCCCTTAGGTATTCTTACACATCTTTTATGAACATCTTCAATCATATCATTTAAGATGTCATACTTAGAGCTCTGAAGAATGCCAATAGTTGGATCGTCAACTATGATTTTAGTCATGATTTTCTTAACTTATCTCTGAAACAATAGAATATAATTAATTAATTTTATATGTAAATATTAAGGGAAGGCCAAACAAATGGAAATGGCAACCAGCAGAGTTAGAACCTTTGGCATTTCAGGTCAAACCATTTGATTGGAGTTTATAAAACATCTTTAGCTTCATTACATAATCCGTTTATTAACCTTGTTTTTGATACGAGATACAATACAGTTATAATTAGTTTGTATATGCACTCTACTGACGTGGGCCATTTGAAGAGACAAAAACACCTACATAAAGCTTATAAAAAATAACTTTGGGGGCTTAAATACTAGTATTTTTCAATCGCTTGAAACTAACAAATGCAGACAGGTTTTTATCCCCAACAGTCAGGAAAAAAAATTACACGGTAAAAAAAGTACGCGTACGCATGTTAGACTCTTTCAATGTTGAAAAGTTAGGTATCCCTATAAACCATACCTATCTACCTTCAGTCTTGAAACGTTTGAGAGATAGAGATACTCCGGTTAAACATTACTGAGAAGTTCCCCAAATACAACATTGTGATGTAAATATATCTAAAGTTTTTAAATTTGTCGGTTACGACTTTGCCACCTAAATCATGTCCTTTTCTGGCCTACAAAAACAAAGACCCAATCCTATAGTGATATCAAATTGTAATTTACAACAAACTTGGTAAGTTATACTGAAAGTGTTGAATATTATTTTTAAATATCTATTAATCAATATAGGTAGGCCTACTTAGATATTGAAGATTGACTGTGCAATATACAGTAATTTAAATGTACAGTAAATAAATAAAGAGTTCTTATTAAATGTCCTAGAAATTAAATCCATCAAATTTGCATAACATTGCCACACCCAACTGATTTTTCCCTCTTTTTTCATAAACTTTCTTTCATCACATGCATTAGATTATAAATATTTAAATTTGAAAAGATACCAAATTATTTTATAGTGATGTACGGTAACACAAAGTTATATATTGCCTTCAAGCTTGTAAATGTTATAGTTCATACATTTTCAGATTATAAATCATCCATGAATATTTTAATTATAAGGTATATATTCAACCACAAAACTAACCTGACTCACCGGTTGTCTTCCCTCTTCAATGTCTAAAATCAAACTGATTAATGAATAAAGAGTAACAAGTTTTGGTTGTAAATTTGTTACACTCATAAAACTCTGCCCAAATAATACACAAATCAAGACTGGTCTAAACTCACTTGATGAAAGCCAGAACTGTTCTATCGGTCTATTATGTCATGGAGTAGTTGTTATGTCTGTACTGTGTAGTAAACGCTCTCAGTACTGGCAACATCAACACTTGCTCAGATCTTTCCCACAATGCTCTTATTGTAGATGTGTGCAGCATGGAAGAAAATAATCTTGTTTAGTCTCCTTCTTATCAGAACAGAACTGCCAAATCAGCTAATTCTGACAATCAGCTGTTTGATTACAGCTGTCGATCATAACTCAAAGAGCTGTAATTATATTAAATACTGGAGTCAACGATCAATTAAGCTCCCTGACAAATTTTGAAAATGTTGTATAATCCTCAACCTCTTTTAACTAACACACCCAAGCATCCAAACCAGTTCAGTAGGTCCTTAGATGTCGCTCTTATAAACATCTTGCTTAATTGCTATCTACATATTTTAAAAAATTCCTGCTTTTTGTTCACTCACTTCCTGAAGTTATAATTAACCGATTTTGACGATTCTTTTTACTTTCTCCCCTTATACATAGTATATGGAGAAAGTATTGTTTTCGTCAAAATTTTAGAATTTGAGTTATTAGTGGAAATATTCGTTTTGGTGCTCCCTGAACCCAAAAAAGTGATTTTTACGTGATGTCTGTGTGTCTGTCTGTCTGTCTGTCTGTCTGTCTGTCTGTCTGTCTGTCTGTCTGTCTGTCTGTATGGATGTGTACAGAGCTAGAGCCCTAACCAATGGTCCGATTTTTATGAAATTTAGTATGTAGGTACTAATCCACGATATCTCCAGGCGTTTTTTCATTTTTTGGAATTTTTGATTTTTAAGGGTACTTATCCCCCAAAAACCGCCAAAAAACATGAAAAATCAACATTTCTCAAAAACGGCTCCAACGATTTTGATTAAATTTTAGTCGTTTGTAGAACTTTAGTTTTCCAACAAAATTACGCCACCCGCATTTCTGCAAAAATTCGGGTTCAGAAATTACTGGACTTAAAACATCAAAAATTCAGTTTTTTGGATTTTTTATAAAAAAACATAAATATAAAAAATATTAATATTCATCATTAAAAAGAGCTCAGAAAACTAAATAATTTAGTATCTTGAATTACTATTCTACGATTACTGGTTGCAGAGAAAATTGTAATTTTCATTTAGCGGTAAACACAGTACGTTGTCCAATGTTATTCTTATGGGGAATACAAAAATTAGTATTTCTCTCTTATTTATTGATCAGTTTCGTTCAAACTTGATATGCTTGTCAAGTTAGCATTGACGAACAGAGGAAATTCGAAATATGTTGGCCCCTTAATAACCCTGAGGGGGGGAACAGAGGGCATTTCCCCTCTTAAAACCACGTGTGTAGCAATGGATTCTGTAGTGCCTCCTAAACAGGGACTTGGGTGGATATTTTTGAAAACAATATTTTCTGTACATTCGACCGTGCCTTGTATTATATATTTAATAAATAAAAAGTAATTTATTCATTAAAGTTGGGCTAAAAGGGAGAAAGTATGTGTCAGTTTCCTGATACCGTTTATTTTATTTAAAAGATAATTGCAAGTTCTAAGTCGCTTTCAACTCGAAACCTAAGATAATTTTAAAAATATAAGTATTTTAAAGACAACAAATGTGCATACTGTAATCAACACATCACAATACACTGGGTATCAAAAAATGATGATGTGTTTCTTTGAAAAATAATGATTTAAAAATAACTTCAAAACTGAGTATAGGAAGGGGGAAGTCATACTGATCAAAGTACCAGTTCTGAGCATGGGGAAGATTTCGTCCGGGGGAACCAAAGCAATCATCAAAACCGACCAAGATTCTGACGGTTCCGGGAATCTGTGAGGCTGAAGTTTGAGATCAAAACAGCAACGTTTGTTGTTACAATAGAGTTATTTTTCTTTTTGACAAAACTAATTTTTTTTAATATTATTTTATTTTATTTTTTAATGTATAAAACCTTTTAGCGAATTTCCCCTATAGGGAAGAAGCTATTACCGTAGTCGGCATGGTAAGACCTAGGCCTGGGACCATGATAAGTTTTCGTTCGAAACAGCCTATACAGGGTGAGTCAGACCTCCTGTCCAGCATGTATAACGGGAGAATGGTTTGGTCGAATCTCAAAATTTTCTTACGTAAACATAGGAAATATTATAAATAATTTTAAAGGTCTCGTTAAAATAAACATTTTGGCGAAAACAGAAGTCACTTATCTTTATCCATTTCCAATTGGCGGCCATTTTTGTGTAAAATATTTATATTTACGGAATACCCTTTATTTTCTAATCCACTACTCTTATCTTTTTTCCGACTTAAATTTCTTACTTGTGATAAACTCAGCTTTACTCTGGAATGCTACATGACAGGCTTTTTTGAGAAAATCTACATTTCAAAAAAATATTTATTTTGAAAATACATACATGCCCAAAATTCAGAAAGTCAAATGGTAGCGTAGGTCAAAAAGCGTGCCATTGAAAAGGTCTTGTAAATCCTAGCAACTTTCTAATTTACACCAACCTTGTATCTCTTTTCGTTTTTCTGCAATCAGCAAAATACATTATTTTCCCACATGAAATGCATGTTAATTTGCATAACCCTTGCATGTATTCTGTTGCCACATTCATTCTATGTGTTATGTACAATTAACATGCATTTCATATTGGAAAATAGTGTTATTTGCTGATTGCAGAAAAACGAAAAGAGATGCATGGTTGATGTTAATTAGAAAGTTGTTAGGATTTACAAGACCTTTAGCACGCTTTTTGACTTACATTACCATTCGACTTTTTTGAATTTTAGGCATGTATGCATTTTTTAAATAAATATTTTTTTGAAATATAGATTTTCTCAAAAAAGCCTGTCATGTAGCATTCCAGAGTAAAGCTGAGTTTATCACAAGTAAGAAATTTTAGTATTATTAGAGAGTATTTTAGCACCCCGCGACCCATCATGAGCGCCGAGCGCCGCCGGCTCCCCAAAAGCGCCGCGCCCCGCGCGCCCTGTGCTGGAGCACGGCTTGCAGGTCTAATGGAATGTGTTACCTGAGCTGAGTGCGTTGTTGGTGTTGTTATGTGGATCGCATCAACTATCCCCGAGGCCCGTTTTAAGGCGTTCAAGTTTCAGGAAGACTAGTACAACTCGTATTGACATTTGAAATATATTGCTTTTCGGTATTCCATAACGGAGTGAACGTGGGGCAGAATATAAGGTCGTTTACAAATCTTCTCTACTGTATTTCAGTTGCCTATTTAGTGTTGTATGATACAGATAGAGATCTTTATTGTTTAAACATTTTTTAAATGTGTACAATATATAAGAAATATTTATATGGTATAAGAAAGGAGAACAAAATGTATATAAGTTCACATTCATGCTGGCACTACGGTTTAGGTCCTTTGATTAGCGGTGTTGAAAATCGTCTTCGATGTAATAGACAGGGTTTTCAAATAAAATATTTTTTTAATTGATTTCAATGTTTTCTGGATTCCCTTGCTAATTTATATTTCTTTTGTATGTGATTAATCAATTTTCCAGATGTATATACTAGTTTATTGAGCGTTACAATATATTGATATATCGAAAATATCGATATTTTCCCAAAAAATACCAATAACTTAGCATCAATATTTTGATGTTGATATTAAGTTATCGTGATATCGATGTTTTGGTCCGATATATCGATAAAGACCATTTTCGAAGGCAGGAAACACTGTTAACGAAAAAAGGAATCGATTTAGTAGCAAATTGCTATCAAAACTAATTCTTGTTAATGGTCTTTCTATGAAATACTGGAAGTAAATTTAAGTATAGACATCTATGGAAATAATATTACTACTAAATTGATAAGATTGATTTCATAAAGTAGGTTTAAGCTCTTTTTCTAATTAAATATGTTTTATATATAAAGGATACCTAATTCTGTTACTTGTTTTAAATATTTAACTGATTAATATAATTATACGAAGTGACTGCGTACACGTCCAATGTAAGGGCAAATTCACTTCGCTACCGCTTAGGTTAGGTTGGGTTAGGTTACGTTACGTTAGGTTAGGATAGGTTAGGTTAGGTTAGGAGGTTTTCTGGCTCTCAATTTGTTTTAAAAATCACAGGAAAAGTAACGTACGGTGCATAATTGTGAACGGACGTGAACAGTAGCGGCTCACGTCGGACGAGTACGTAGCCTCTGCCATAATTATATAGACTTAAAGAAATGTCAGTTTTTTTTAAATTATTTTAACCTTAATGCTTTGTGTAACGTTATTTTAATTGTATATATTTTGCAGTAAGAAACATATTTTAGGCAGTTTAGAATTTTGTAAGGTCCGAAAGTGATTTTTGTATCATGTTCATCATTTAACAAATTTACAGATTGTAAGTTACTCAGTAAAATAGAGAATATTGTGTCATAAAATTATGACGTTATTATGTTTATAACAGACAAAACAAAGTCTCTATACCTATATAAAGTACATGATAAAAGTTAAATAATGTCATTGTTAAAATGGACTACCGATATGGCGATAAATCGAGAATATCGATATTTTCAAGCAGATATATTATCTCCATCCATATTGCTTAAAGCGATATATCATAAATCCGATATATCGATATTTGTCAAAATTTTGCCATCCCTAATAACTTAACCTGAATTAATCACTTCAGCCAGAGGAATCGACATTGAGGTAGCCTAGCCCCACCAGTAATTAATTTTGTTGCCGAGCTCTTCTTAATTGAGATAAAACTGAATATTCAAATCCCATCCACACAATTATTTAGGCCGGATGTATACATGGACGTAAATATCTATAAGGCTTAGAAAATAAATAAATAAACACAGTTCTGTTTGAATTATAGTTAATAACATTATACTGAATGGAAGCTTACTAAATTTACTTACTGGACTTATGAACAGAAATTCCAAAACAGTTTGTATGTTCTCATATACTGTAACACAACAATAAGGAATAAGGGCTACAATAATGAAACACCCCTTAAATCGGAAACTCAGCAGCCGAATTGTTGTATTCGTATTGTTGATTGTTGAGCCTTACGTGGACTTGGCATTATGACCTTGACTGCAAATAACGGCACCATAGAGTAACAATATTAGAACACAGACCAGCACCACTAGCACCTACCGACACTTCCTAAACCCAAGGAGGTATACTGGTAATACTGGAGGCAACACTGATCAGAACAATGTGGTGAGTTATATTTGGGGTTAGGAAAATGAACTATAATCAGATCAGATCAAATGAGTCAGCAAAGTGAACCAAATAACGAATCACAGTTCAATTGTCTTTTATGACAATAAATTTGGATTTGTTTATTCGTTAATATATCATCATAATATGCATTAAGAATAGCTATACAAGTTATGAGACCAAAATAAATTAGTTCATATTTTTTATTATTTTTGGTTAAGTGATTTGGAATAATCGGTTCTACTAGGAGCTTTTAACAGTCCATCACTGCAGCTGAAAGGACGAGAAATCGTTCTCACTAGTAAGAAATAGCTCAACATTGAAACATATATGAGATTTTCATGTTGAAACATGTTTAACACAGCGATAGTTATAACTTTAAAACTCGGATAATATTTAGTATTTTTTTTTAGAAAACGCAGCCAAATGTCTATAATTTTGTTCATACATATATGTCATCTCCATAAGATTGGTGAATAGACATCCTATTTATTTGGAAAAGGCATCAAAAGTTACAGCTGAGTTTTCAATTTATAAATACAAAAAACCTACCTAATAAGAAAGTTTTGGAACCACATATTAACTATCTTACACTGTAGATCAGTGTATCTAGATTTAGGAGCTGTACTCTAGTCCCTAGCATCCTCATTTGTGCCCTAGGCACAGCCAGTGGTGCGGGCCCTTCTTATTGCCGTCCAACTTGGTGAGCTTTTTTATCTCGTCTGAGGCTTTTGAATGTGGTTCTGCGTGGTGCTGGCCCCTAGGCGCGCGCCTATTTAGCCTTATGCTTAAATCCGGCCCTGCTGTAGATAAAAATAGAACATCAGTAATTTTTCTTTTGTTCATCAGGTTATTTTTCAAAAAATGTTCCCCCCTACGCAAAAATGATTATTGAGTATTATCAATACATTAATGATACTTTATAATATGGTCTATGATATCTGTGAGAAGTATTAATACTGTACTATTATAATAACAAATTTAGTATTATTGAGAATTGTATAATACCAGTCAACTGTATTATACAGTATTATTAAATGAAATATGTATCATTGAAGGTATATATTATTGGATATTATAAACATGAAAGTACTATAGGAAATTGTTATAATACCATCAAACTGAATCATAAAGTATTTTTTAGTGAAATGCGTATTATTGTACTATTATTATATGACAGTTGGTATTATAAAGAGTATTATTAAGTGTAGTATGCATCATTAAAGCTATAATACCACATTATTGTTTGAATTATACAGAGTGATATTTAGTGTAGCACTTATCATTAAACCTTTTTTAAATCTTTAATTGGGAATTAGTAATTAAATAGCTCTATACAGATAGTTTTGATAGTTAATTAGTTAGTATGACAATTAATAGGAGGGATATAGTAATTTTTAATAAACAATTGTTTATTTAGAGGGTTACTATCAAACTTATAAGTCAATGACAATGAAATACAGTGTGTTGCACAAGTGAAAACCAGGGCCTGGTTAACCTTTAGGCTGCAGCTTAGGGCACTAGTCAACCAAGGTAATCTTAGAAGTGTGATGATCAATTGGCTAGAGGGAATTTTATTTCCGCGCGCCCTTAGCTTGACAGAAAGTTAGTTTAGTTGTTCCTTATTAGCTCATGATTACCGAAATTTCGGGAATTTTTCGGGCAGGATTTATCTTACCTCGGGATTATTTTGGGACAGAATTATATCCCCAAAACGGTCATAATCTGTGGTGCAATCGTCTTTTAATATTGTTAGTATTGTTGGACCAAGGTTGGTTAATTGTTGTATAAATTGTATTAACATTATATTATATTAGTATTACTAGCTTAACAAAAAGATTTAAAGGGTACAATTTTATAACTATCTTAGTATTAACTATCTTAATTATATTAAATATATATTAATTTTCTCCCAGTCTATCATATTACGTGGCAAGAATAGATACATAAAACAAATGAACCAAATAAATTTGTTTCAACTTTTATTACTTTAATTTCAGTGAGGTACACGAGCAGATTCGATTAGAAAAATAAATTTAAAGTATTGCCGAGTCGTGTAGGTGTAGAATATTGGTAATTTGTATATCCCACTCCATCCTAATTTTCCCATTACCCGGAACGGCCGCGGGGGTTAAGGCGTGTGGACAGTAAGTCATAGATCGTAGGTTCGAAATTTAACCTGATTATGACATTTTTGCAACTAAAATCCTTTTTTAAAATGTATATTATTGGTTTATTAAGCAATTTAATTGAAAAAATCATACTATTTAAAACTACAATAACCATTAAAGTAAAAAAGTTATAGTTCATTATTATAGATTTTATATTTTGTATCACTAAGTATTATTACATTTTAAATTATTTTATTATTGAGTATTATAGAATTTTAATAATACTTTTAATGATACTTCCTATAGTAACTTCAAGTATCACTGTCAAATTTACGCATTGAATATTACTGGTACTCAATAATACTGTAAATAATATTTTATAATACTATTTTTGGTTGTATTCAATAATACTCTATAATCAATTTTGCATAGGGCCAGTTTTATTAATGCGGTGGCCATAAAATCTTAATATATCATATATCCAAATACCACTAACCTATCATGAAATCTCCATAACTATAATGCTTACAGAGTTGAAATTTGACATATAGTTTCCTCTTTGGCCCTAGATGCGTGCTAAGAAAAGGTAGTACAAAATTCCCGTGTTCCGCCCCGCTGGGTTCCAAAGTTACCATGTATTCCTTATGGACATTCACTCTGGTTTGAGCTGATGAAAATTCAAACAGCTGATCTTGATTTGTGACAAATCGAAGAACACCCAACTATCATAGTTTATGCGGTGCGAAGCTGCAACCCCCAGTTTTGTAAGTATTGTATTCCCCATAAGAATAACATTGGACAACGTACTGCGTTTAACGCAAAATGAAAATTTCAATTTCCCCGCAACCAGCAATCTTAGGATAATAATTCTAGGTACTAAATTATTTAGTTTTTTGAGAACTTTTTAATGGTGACTTTTTAATGGTGACAAGTAATATTTTTTAACATTTAACATGTTTTTTTATGAAAAATGAAAAAAAAACTGAATTTTGGAAATTTTAAGCCCCGTAATTTTTGAACACAAAATTTTACAGAAATGTGGGTGGTGTCATTTTGTTGGAAAACTTAATTTCTATACACAACCAAAGTTTAATTAAAACCATAAGAGCCGTTTTTGAGAAATTTGGATTTTTTATGTTTTTGGGCGGTTTTTAGGGGATAATCACCTTAAAAATCAAAAATTTAAAAAATTAAAAACACACCTTGAGATATTGTGTATTAGTACCTACATACCAAATTTCATCAAAATGTCCACTGGTGTCGTGCTCTAGCTCTGTACACAGACAAACAGACAGGCAGACATCACGAAAAATCACTTTTTTGGATTCAGGGAGCACCAAAATGAATATTTTCCCTAACAACTCAAATTCTAAAATTTGGACGAAAACAATACTTCCTCCCACACTAAAATATGTATAAGAGGGAGAATATAAAAAGGATGTTGGTTTGTTTGTCTGTATATATATATATATTTGAAGTTTATGGACTCGGACTCTGTTGGACCGTTTTCCATGAAACTTGGTAAATATATATGTAAAATTTCACGGAGAAGGTTTTCAAGCCATCCATTTTGTCCTAACTCAATTGGGTTCCTCCCAAGAGGGCCAAAAGGGGTCTCATATAAACCTTATGGAAAGATATGTTTGTTTACATAAAAGCTAATGACATGTTTACTTGAACTGGTGATCTTGGTGATATTGGTTTTAGTTGGTAATAGAGTTTATGTAGTCATTGGTAATAGCAGAGACAAAGGGATTCCTTTATCTGTGGTAATAGTCAAAGGCATGACAACATTTGCCGGGTAACGGCTAGAACTCTATAATAAAACAATTCTCAATCATTAAAAATTGTGATCTTATTATTTTTAAGGGAGCTATCAAAATTACTCCTATTATTTAGAAAGATCGAGCTAAAGAACCTTTACCTTTAATAATTGACTATACACCTTGAAATGCTTTAATTTTACAAATTTGTTAAAGGAATAAAACAGCTTACTGCTGGCTTTAAAAATATTTAAAAACCAACTTTTCTTAATATTGCAGAACTTTTTGTTCAGCATTTTACGTATTGTTATAACTAGACACAGCATGTAATAAAATATTTCTTACGACATTTAAAAATATATTTTCACTAATACTTTACTCATATACGGGGTGTTCAGAAAGTGTCATTACAAACTTCGGGGGCTGGTAGTACCATTGATTTTGAATACAGAATAGATATCCCAAGACTAGTTAATTTTTGAAGCCAGGAAAATGAACCAGCTGGTCCACTAATCAGACAACTACATCAGCTGCGTATGAAACAAAAATAACAAACCCATTTTTCATATAAAAAGAATCCCGTTTTATCCTTTTGAATCACAATAAAATATCCCTTTTCACCCCGCTTTTAATCTGAGATCACAGTTTACACTAGATTGCAGAATCAAATATTTTTCTATTTACTTTTACAAGCTGCTCTCTTTTAATTGTATATAGTTTATATTTACCTATTTTTCGTGCTAGAATTAAATTATTTAAAATATGTTCTACTCTTCCAAATACCATTTTATCTCTTTAAACATCTATATTATGATCGATTTTAACGGAAGCAATCAATAACATAAAAGAGTAGTTAGAATTTTATCTCTATATAAATTTTGTCCAGCTAGACTAGTCAAATAACCAACAACGCGAAACGAGTAGTGTAAGGGGTGGGAAAGGATTACCTTTATACTGGTTATCTTAGAGTAAGAAACAACGCACATACTACTACTTCGTTCTACTGCTTCTAAGGCTCCGTTCTAGCTAGGCGACGAGAATTCTGTCGGCGATATGACCGATATCACTCCTGCCGACGACGAAAACAGTGTCCAAACTATTCAAAACAACAAATTATAACGGTAACGACGCGATGTGTTCTCCATCCTACATATTCATGGTATCGCATCGCACACCCAACTAGGACACGCTCACGCTCATACCCAAGTGTAATTGAAGTGGTGGAATTGAGTAAGGGGGGGTTCAAAGTATTTCAAAGTAAGGGAGTCTGGGATCTGTAGGCTTCTAGGCTCAACCTGTGGCGTGTATCCCCTTACCGCCTATTGCCAAGGTCAACAATTACTTTTATGTATGTGGTATTAGGTTTTAGTATACGTTTAGCAAATCCCGCAAATTGAAACATTCGTTGCCAGAGCCTCTCCTTGAGATGGCGCAGCACTAGTTTCATGGTATATTTTTCGGGTTACAGATCGGCCATAAGCTCGGTTCATCTATTCTGGTATTCAAAATCAATGGTAGTACTAAATAGCACGGTACGACATATAGGTACTAGAAATGGCAAATATTTTACTTGTTAATTCCAACATGGCCAGGCCAGCGACATTGATGTGATTCTTCGTGCGTTCTGTGATGTTTATAAAATAATAATAATAGGTGCGGACAAGGCTCAACGATATTTAGAAAAATGGGAATGCCCGCTTGTGCCAGGGTGCTCTGTTCGTAAGCTAACTAGCAGACGTAATGCCGATTTCCAAAAAAGCCCCACTTTATCCCACGTGAAATATCCCATATATGGGATAAAAATCCCTTAAGTAGAAACACTGCTGGTAGCGCTCTGGCGGCATCTCACATCAAACTTGAGCAGCGCAGACAATCCCGAGGCACGCTCGGCCCGTAAGCTAGGTTTATCTATTCCGTAGGATGTATAATCAATGGTAGTACTTATCAATTTGAACAAAAAATTTGATTTAAACATAGGTTGAAACATTTTCCGTTTAGCCGCTAGCCGCCATTTTGTATTTTTAACAAAAAAATAATATCTCTTGAACTATTTAAGCAACATAAACTAAATTTTGTACGTACCTTGAATAACGAAAGAAGCAAATTATAAAAAATAATATTAAGTTGTAATCAATATTTTCAAAGTGGCATCTGTATTAATATTTTAAAGTAAAATAACAAACAAACCATTAGTTTTATAAAATATGTACAAGATACAAAAAAGATAACCATTCTTATCACAAATCTAATGACACTTTATTAAACGCAATTCACCGACGCATCAGCGAGAAAATGCACTTTTGAGGTTTGCTTGCACAAATCGGTGACAAGAAGCAGTGATTTGGGCGCTCATTGTTGTCCCCGACTTGTGCAAGCAAACTTTAAAAGTGCATTTTCTCGCTGATGCGTTTGTGAATTGCATTGAATAAAGTGTCATTAGATTTGTGATAAGAATGGTTATCTTTTTTGTATCTTGTAAATTTGTTATAAAATTAATGGTTTGTTTGTTATTTGACTTTAAAATATTAAAACGGGGGCCATTTTGAAAATATTTAAGACAACTTAATGATAAGTTTTTAATATTTGCTTCTTTGGTTATTTAACGTACATGAAAAGTTTAGTTTCTGTTGCTTAAATAGTTCACAAGATATTAATTTTTTTGTTAAAAATACAAAATGGTGGCTAGCGGCTGAACGGAAAATTTTTCAACCTATGTTTATATCAAATTTGTTAGTACTACCAGCCCCCGAAGTTTGTAATGACCGTTTCTGAACACCCTGTATACTATAGTAAATTTTTAGAAAAGATATCAAAAGTTAGAAGACTAACAATTTCTACAGGTTGATATGTAATGTCAACATCATTTGTTCTTATTGGTCTAAGAAGACATTTTCTGGAATGTTACATAATTTCTAAAATATCAAGATGAAGAACATAGACGTGGATGTTGAAACAACCAAAAGAAGTCACTTTATCATTTGATATTTTCTATTATTCTTTATTATTATTCTATTATACTTCTTAAAGATTTCAAAAAGTTGATAAAGTTTCAATTTTTCGGTTCTCAGTTTTGTCTGGTATTCTTGTCCAGAAAAAGTCACAAATAGATTGTCCAAAACCACAAACGAGAAACTGAACACTGAACTGGTAATTTTTCAAAGCATGATTTATGAGACCATGACTTTAATCTTAGCCTGATAAAGGTATGTAATATAAATCTTAACATATAAAAATGAATCCCTATTTCCCTTTGTCATTCCATAATTTGAGAATGAGTGCACCAAATTGAGTCATTCTTTTTTTGTTGTGATCGTTAATGTCAGGACAAGGTTCTTATAAAATAAAATGTTTAATGCCACCTAAAGGCTCTGTCCCACTGGCCTTCAAAGTTCCCATTAATTTGATTAAAGTTCAGTTAGTTACACCAAACAACTGTAAACAAGTATTATATCTAAACATACTTGAAAGGCAAAAACATATGTTCATTATGGAAATAAAAACGACTTGAATGGCAACTCTTTTTTCGATAGGCGAGTGAGCGAAGCGAACGAGCTCATCTTGAAAATGAACGAGGATATTACATAAAAATAATTCAATGACATTAGGACAGGACAACGTCTGTCAGGCCAGCTAGTTCTCAATAAATACCAAAGTGGTTTGTCCACACGTTTATGTTACAATTTGATACCATTAAAAATGTAAATCCAATTGAAAATTTGAAATCAGCTTGATTTCAAAGACTATCACCCATACCTGATCAGGGTGCAATTCAACGTTGGAACCTAGCTGCAGTTTTAATTGCAACTAACTAAAACCTAAAAATTATAGAGACAATAAGATTATATAAAACTACTGTATTCCTGATCGTAGGTTGGGCTTTGATCTCTTGTAGGATTTGATATATTCATTTCATTCTAAATAAAAAAATACACCTACTAAATTATAAAGACTGCAATAACCACCATAAGCTTTTTTATATATATTTACTCATAAAAATCTACATTTTGAGGTTAATATAATGATTAAGTTAGCTTAATACTCCATTACACAGCATTTAAATATCTTTATGAAAATTGAGTCACATTTACATCTATCATAATCCTTATCTTTAACAAGTTATAGAAAAGAGCATGCACGTGTAAAATATATGGTGGGTATTTTAATATTCTCATTACAGAATTAAAAGGTCATTACAAGAATCCATTACCACCGTACAAATATGACTGGGCCATATCTAGCTGAGACATAATTTCTTGTGGGGTTTCATTACAAATCAAACATTTCAAAATAGCCGTGTTGAGCAATAAATCGTTCAAAGCGTTTTCAAGTTTAAACTCGTTTTCTTCATTGCTAGGAGAAGGCGGTTTCGGCGGCGCCTCCACATCTGCAAGGACCGAGTTTTCATTAGGTTTAGCAGCGTATGTGTGATCGTTATAAATAGCTACCATAGGATCGTCCGGGAAGGTAGTGGGGTTGAAGGTCTGGACATCATTGAGGTTACATTCAGAACCAGTTGAATTTGAAAAATATTTATTTTCTACCAAATACGTTTCTCCCGAATGTAAAGTGATGGTTTCATATTCCTCTTCCTCGTGAATGACCAACGTTCCCTCCTGATCTTCTTCATTGAGAGCGAGTATGTTCACAAACGGATGACCAATGTAGTCCTCGTTAAGATGAAACGTTATGCGATTTTCATCGCTCCCACTATCCAAAGCAGGGTCCTGAGTCAGATATGGCGAAAGGTCAATAAAACTCTCTGCAGCCTCCTGTGAACTCCACAAGTCATTCTCCTCAGGCACAGCATGGGTTTCTCTGTTGTCTGGAGTCATCGCTGTTTTACAGAACGTCAACACCTCTCCAAAGGATCTGGTAACGACATCTCTCATCTGCATCAAATCGCCCGGTGGTTCCGGTATCGGATATGAGACGTGGCACGGCCATTTCTTGGTAACTCTGAGTTCTTTGTCGATGTCCACTCGATTGTGGATCGCCCCCACAGAAGCGTACTTGCGAGTGGCGGACCGAGTCATCACCGACGACATCTCACGTTCAATCTGGTACGGCATAGTTTGAATCTGGAACAGACATAAAGGTGCAAGACTAATGGATAGAGTAATATTTGAAGTAGTGAAGTGACACTCTTCCATTCTTATAATAGCAAAACACAGATACAAACTAGATAGATCAATAGTACATCAAGAACAAACTAGTGATGATACAACTTTTTTCATTTGGTTGAGGGGGTATAATGTAAAAAGCAGCAACAGCAATCATCACTGACCTGCAAATTCCTAGTTTCACACACAGAAATGTGGAACTTACTGCGGAGCTTACAGCTCACTTACAGCAGCATGTGATAATTGATAATTTTGCTTTTCAAAAGCCTTTTCTGGTTGTTTTTTGCAGGCTGTGGAGGTAGCGTGGAATGGAACAAGTTTTTTAATAGTGATTTATGTACGTGATAGGTAGAGTAGAGGTAAATTTATTGTGACCTTTCATAATTGTTTATATTTTAATAATAAGATAAGAATTGTAAATATTTTATAAGTAATAACTATATATATATATATATATATATATATATATATATATATATATATATATATATATATATATATATATATATATATATATATATATGTATGTATATAAATATATATATAAATATAAATATATATACAAAAACTAAAAACAATGTAACAATTCCTAACAATTCCTGATAAGTTTAATGTATATATTTGTAACTCATATATATAAACTATATATATATAGTTTATATCTTATATATATATATATATATATATGAGTTCCAGGTCAGTACATATTCACACATACACATAAAACACACCTATAACATTTATATTTATGTGCTAATACACCATATCTCCAGATGATTTTTTCCGTTTTTTATTTCAAAAACCTCTAAAAACATGAAAAATCCAAATTTTTCTAAAAAAAGTGGTTTAAGGTTTCAGGTTTCCAACAAAATGTCACCATCTATGGACAAATTCTCAATTCATGTCCAGTAATTATAAGGCTCACAATGTATAGTTTCTTTAATTTTTCATAAAATCTTAAACTTAAAATAAAATGTACTTATCACCATTCAAAAGAGCTATTAAATACCCCCGTCGCAGCAAACCTGCATACTCAGCGAATTTCCAATGGAGATATAAATGTCTTAATACTACATAAAGCCACTTACCAAGTTTCATAAAAATATATTCACAAATAAGCGATATATATACAATTTTAATTATTCTCCATAAGAATAACATTGGGGCTGAGTACGCAGGTTTGCTGCAACAAGGAACACAAAAAATGGGTTTTTATGCTAATATCAATATAACTCAACTAGGTGAAGTCGTATACCAGTTTTTATTCATTTATGTTCATAATTAAGGGAGACAGAGCATTTAATTAATATCCATAAGAATAACATGGGGGCTGAGTACGCAGGTTTGCTGCTACGGGAGAATTATGCAAAAACAATTTTTTGGAGCAAATATCAATAGACCTCAATGAGATGAAGCTGTATACCAAGTTCCGTCAGTATACGTTCATAAATAAGCGAGATAACAAAATTTTCTTTTCCTCCATAAGAATAACATTAGACAACGTACTGTGTTTAGCACTTTCAATATCTCGGTAACAAATTGACGTAGAGGAATGATCGAAATACCAAATTGTGTGTTTTTTTAAGCTGAATCGAATGGTCAAAACTAAAATTTGACTTTTTCAAAAATTATATGTAAAAAATTCAAAAAACCCATTTTTGGGGTACAAAACCCCCCCAAAATACCCCTTCGGATAGGTCGATCTGTCTGGTTAACTTAAAGTCATAAATGCTGCTTTACATGTTTATACCAAATTTCGTCAAAATCGGATCATTTTTACGAGAGTTATTGTGCTCACGGACACATATATATATATATATATATATATATATATATATATATATATATACAGTATCGAACGAATGGTGTTTTTGGGGTCTGGGGACCTCAAAACGAAAAGTTATCATGGTCCCGGGCCTAGGTCTTACCATGCCGACTACGGTAATAGCTTCTTCCCTATAGGGGAAATTCGCTAAAACCTAATTAAATCAATATTTTGAATTATTACTCCACGGCTGCAGGAAAAATTTAAATTGTAATTTAGCGATAAACGCAGTACATTGTCCAATGTTATTATTGTGGGGAATAAAATAAATTTCCCTCTTATTTACAAATCAATTTAATTAAAACTTGGTAGCCTATATAGGTTAAGTTATCATTGACCAATAGAGGATGTTCTGAATGTGTGTTACCACCCTCCCTGGGGGAGTGAGGATTTTCCCTCTTAAAAACCACTGAGAGAGGCAAATGACTCTGTAGTGTCTCCACCAAACAACAAAAAAAAGCAAAATTTTGCTTAGGCCTACATAATTATATATAAAGATATTTAGCAAATATTAATGAATTTATTGATTAAAATGTAGGGTTAAAGGGAAAAATTAGTGTCAGTTTTTGTATTCTGTTTATTTTGTATGCGTCTACCCTGTTACTAGCTGGGTGATAACATACAACTGAAAAAAATAGGAGATAAGCATTTCTTAAAGTCTTACAGCTTTCAAACTGGAGCACAAGTTGAGGCGAAAGTCTTGCGAACTGTCTGAAGAAGAACTAGGAGTGGAGCTGCCAGGCGAAGAGACGTGGTTGCCTTTGCTGGTCTGCTCATCCTGAAAAATGTATACTTTTAAATAATTGCACATTTATTTCGAAAAATTAAATGTTTATAAAGAACCTTGATCTAAATCAAGTTATACAAAACATTTGATATAGGCTAATTTATAAAGTATAAATTAAAACGATGGCTGCAAGGATATTCATCTGCCTTAAACAGGCCTCTCATAATGAGATTTTTTTTAAATTCACACAATAAATTCAAATATTTCAAGACACATATTTTTAACAGTGGCAATATCAAGCTGTAGGCCCATACTGACAAATGTTTCAGAATCCTGCAGCCTGCAAATTTTGTGATAATCACTGCGACAATCACTGTGTTAAACCGTTTCACATCACAGTTGAATCCATAAACTGGTTTCTATACAGGGTGTCACGAAACGGTGCTCAGGCTACAATTTAATTTTGACTCAGGGGGGTGCAGGGAGGGACAACTGCCCTAGGGCCTGGGCCGCTTGGGGGGGGCCCGGGCGTTATTTTTAAAATTTCCCAAGGTCAAAACACAAACTTGCAAAATAATTCCATGCATATGTCTTTCTACTGATAATTTATGCATTAGCCAACAAGCCAACTGATCATAGAACCGATCATCTGTGCCTAAAATAGGCTAGAGTTATGGTTGTAAGTAGATAAATATTATCACCGTGGGGGGTGATTGTTATTGTAAGTGTAAGTGTGGGGGGTGGTATTGTTAGTGTAAGCCTATTGGGAGTGTGTATGGTTTCTGGGTGGGGAAGGATGAAAGAAGGGCCCACGATAGGCCTTCCTGGGAGCCCATGAAAGCTGAGTACGGCCCTGGACTTGCCTACGGATCACTGATCGAAAACGATGTCGCTAATTCCTGCTCTCAACTTCGGGGGCAAAACTAAAATAAAATAACATGGGATGTCCCTATTTATAAGAACATGTAAACAATGTCAAAACAATCAAAAGATGTTACCTATTTACTTATTTTAATTCAATGCCAATGACATTTTTGTTAAAAGAACACAAACGCTTTTAGGGACTGACATAATAGTATACAAGAAAATAGCCCCTTGAAACAATGAAGGATATAAACTTCAATTTTAATGCCAAAACAGCACTTAATATTGGTGTAAACTTAGTGTATATTGAATTTCAAATACATATATTTTTCGGTTGTGAATAAATTATCGGTTTAATCAAAATACAAACAGACTGACACTTAATGGAGCGAAATTCCAAACACATTAATCTACCTAATATGATCCAGTTTAGGTTAAGAATCTATAAATGTAAAGCCAGTTCACATTTTACGTGATAAATACCCTCTAGAGAAATGTGCAGGAAATGTGTTACAGGAACAGCGAATAATCGGAAACATGGATGCCGAAGACAATGCCGCTTTTATGAATTTAGCTGGTGGATATTTTAATGTAGCATAATTTAGTGAGTTATTATTGAATGTAATATTGTATGTAGTGTATTTAATTTAGTGTACAGTCATTGATTCAACAATAGTAATTACCAATAAATCCTGAGCAGACAGCCGGATGTATGAATGGACCTAAAGTTTGCCTTTTAACGAATATTTGTGTGGTTTGATGTGTGCAAAAGACTGACAACGTATGAGAAAAGACAAGCACTAATGCTCGCTGCTTGCCAAGTAGGCGAGTATCCATTTACACTAATCGTGATTCGGCGAGTCGCTGCTCGGCGCGCGGAGCATGACGCATGTCTGGAGCCGCCTTTACACATGTATCATAAAACCGCACACTGATAATGGAGTGCAACAATTCTCAGCGTGAGTGGCCCAATTTAACTTAAGTGAACAGGGGTGCCCAGAAGGGGGGAAATGGCGCTCAGAGCGCCATCAAAACAAATTTTGGGGGGATTTAAAATTTTGGGAGGATTTTCTAAACTATAAATAAATCTTACTATTTGTGAATCACAATTTAAAATTCATGTATGTACGGTAAGATAACAATAAAAAATAATATCATTGGCAAATGTATTGTAATTGTACAGTACGCGCAAAATAACCTTTCCTTTGAGAGCTTTCAGGTTTACCTGTACACTAATCCTAGACATCTATGCTTCTGATTATAGGGCCGAATTGGATTACAACATTAACCTAAATACCCCGTTGCAGCAAACCTGCGTACTCAACGAATTTCCAATGCATAATATTTGTCTTAATACCACATAAAGCCGCATACCAAGTTTCATAAAAATATATTCACATAAAGCGATTTTAATTATTCTTCATAACATTGGTAAATGAGTACGTAGGTTTGGTGAAACAAGGAACACAAGCAATTGGTTTTATGCAAATATAAATATAATTTAACTAGGCGAAGCCACATACCAAGTTTCATCAATATTCAATCACAAATAAGCACTATATAACATTTTAGTTATTCTCCATAAGAATAACATGGGGGCTGAGTAAGCAGGTTTGCTGCAACAAGGGAAAAAATGGGTTTTTATAAATATAACTCAACCAAGTGAAGCTACATACCAAGTTTTATTAATTTATGTTCATAATTAAGGGAGTCATTACATCTGACTTATTCTCCATAAGAATAACATGGGGGCTGAGTACGCAGGTTTTCTGCTACAGGAATAATCAACAACAAATCAATTTGTTGTGCAAATATCAATATACCAGTACTACCTGAAGCCACATACCAAGTTTCATCAACATACATTCATAAATAATCGAGATATCAAATTTTATTTATTCTCCCATAAGGATAACATTGGACAACGTACTGTGTTTCACTTTGAATATCTCAGCAACGGTTGGGCGTGGAATCACAATTTAAAAACCAAAATGATTGTTTTGTGGAACTGAACAGATTGGTAAAAACAAATGTGAAGTTTACATTAAAATAACCTTAGGAAAAGCCAAAAACCTTTTTCCCATAAGATTAACATGGAAGATTTTATGAGTAGGTTTTTTGGATTTTCTCCGCAACCACTTAACCTAGGTTAATAATTCAAAATACTATATTATTTGTTTTTTTAAGCTCTACAACATGGTCAAAACCAAAACTAAGCTGTTAAAAAATGTTAGGGTGAAAATGCAAAAAACTGATTTTTGGAAAATTTAAAACCCCCATAAACCCCTTTTCCCATTGTCCGATTTTTCTGGTTTTCGAACTTAGTCATGAATGTTATTTTACACATTTGAGCCAAATTTCATCAAAATCGGACGTTTTTTACTCAAGTTATCGCATTCACGGACACACACACACACATATATATATAAATTTGAACGAACAGTGTTTTTGTCATCTGGGGACCTCAAAACAAAAGATTCTCATCGTCTCGGGCTTAAGTCTTACCATGAGACCTACGGTAATAGCTTCTTCCCTATAGGGGAAATTCGCTAAAACTCACTGGAAACTGTTTACTCTTTCATAACATAACATAACCACACTTTCTGAGCTCTAGCAAGTGGACATTAATTAAAAACAATCATTTTGTAGTGATTAACGGATTGATATAAATGTAGTCGCACTAGGCCTACTTTAAAATTGTCATTTATTCAAGGTAATGAAGGAATGCAGGTCCTATAAGCACTTATTTCTTTATTCATAACCATATAGAAAATTAAAAGTTTTATTTGTAGCTAAAATAAAAACTGAGGAGTAGTATTAAACCAAAAGTTTTGTGTTTTTATAGGATTTATATTTTCTTTGTATTTTGGCCCGATACTAATACCTACGTGTGCTGATAACCTGCGCATTTCCAAATAATTCATCTTAACTACTTACAATATTCATGATAATTAAATGTTTGTTTACACAAAAATTACCCACAGTTTTTTCCCAGCAAAAGTTCAAAGTCAAATCAAGCCCACAAGCAGCAGCCAACCAGTAATTTCAGTTTCGTCCAGTAGTTAATTTCATGGTTACGGATCATGCAAACATTTAATCCAAGATGTATATATATCTTCTAAAAATGTATACCCCTCTAAATCCATAAAAAACGGTAAAAATGATGTGTTATGAATTAATTGATAAATCAGTCTTGATTAACCCTTTCAGTGCTATGGACCGATATATCGGCTTTTGAATCTGTTATCAATAAACACTGTTACGGCTTCATAAGGGATTGTACCGTTAGGCACTCAGTCTGCAGTCTGAGTCTGACATGTAGTGAAACCTGGTAGACACAAACTGAACTACCTCGTCCAGCGCCTAGGCTCTAATACCACCTGGTCCACTACAGCTGCTAGTCTGATCAGTGGCTGTGCGGTTTAAGGCGTTACATTCCCGGCCGGGGGTAACACTTTGATCGAGGGTTCGAATCCCATCACAGTCGGTGGTTTTTATGTGCAACTCATGGAGAGTTCACCTGTCTGTTAAGCAAACGGTGGACGGCTCGGGTCCAAGCTGACGGGATGGGTGGATTCTTTGTGAGTTGCACATCTGATCAGGTGTTTTGCTACTTTTTACCTATCCTTTACTGTGTGTGTGTCCAGCGGAAGCACATTTTCATTAATTTTGACTGTTCAGGTGTTCAAGATATTTAAAAAATTAACAAAACATCACAGATTCAATTACTCCTTTCAGAAGCTTATCACTGAAAGGGTTAATCAAAACCATCTTACAACAGCATTAGATTTGTTTACCAACAACAAACAATAATAACATGAAACACATGTTACTGGTTTTTAGGGTTATGTTTTCTTTCGGTAATATAATGACCCCCCCACCAAAACTAGCCTTGCCCCCGCACTCCCCTTGACAATCGTCTGAATGGTTTTTGTCAGTCGTTTCAGAGGAAAGGTTTTTTGCGTGATCTGTACTATAGGTACAGTAAATAAATAATCTACCTAATTATAACTTAGTATTTTTTGTTCATTGTCACCATTATCATTATCTGTGACTATAAAACTCTTTCGGTTTTGGTACAATCTTGGCGCCCCCCCCCTCATCGACTTTATTGTAGGTCAGTTCATTCACTGCCACAACACAAGAGCTACTATAAGGTTACAGTTTACTGCTTATAACGGGGGGGGGGGGGGATCGAGGGGTAGCCAGATTTGGGGGGAATGGCACCATGAGGCTTAGGGGGGATGAGCACCCCTGAGTGTGGGGGGATGAGCACCCCTGAGTGTGGGGGGATGAGCACCCCTGAGTGTGAACATGCATTTTGATTGTCGGATTGTTAGCGATTGATGGGGATCATCTTTAAATTTACTTTATGGTTTAGAAAGTAATAAATTATAAATGTTAAACAAAACATTCCTCTTACTAACAATTGAATACACTGGTCTACCTCACCTCAATGTCCCTAGTAGGGCATTGTGCAGTGTCAGCTTTCAAAGCTTCTTCTAAAGAATTGAGTTTTCTGAGAGGTGTGTTGTTCTTCAGTGTCGATCTTTGTCTTGAGATAAGGGATTTGTAAGATTCCACCCGCTGAGCCTGTCTCCTTAGATTGCCTCTGTCTAACTTATTTTCTGACATTTCAACTCCTTACGATTGAATCTAAAATAAACATAGAAACCCCAATAAATTATCTTTAAATTTAAACTATTATTGGTAGTTGAAACTAAACATAATTATGAACAAATTGTTAGAATTACTCAGAAATCACACAAACTAATTTTAGTGGCCTAGGGATGGCAATTTGCTCAAGGGTCTGTCCCAGTCAGAGATTTTAGTATGAAACTCATGGAGAGTTCACTGTCTGGGGTATAGTTGAAGAGGAAGCCACCTCCGGCACCTCTTAACATAAACTGTAAACTAGATGGGTTGGGTGAATTACTTTTGAGGTGCACATCAGATCAGGTTTATTGCTACTTTACCAACCGATTAAAACCAACCAATTTTTTCATGAACCTAGAGATTTTTAATCTTACAATACCTATACTCTCTCTATTTACTTTTGAAGTACTAATTGAGTAAAAAAACACACATTTCACATTCATTGTTTCATTTTACTTCCACAATTGTAGTATGTGTCTTGCTTTCATTCACATGATACCAAAAATTAAGCTAGACATTTAAATTATTTGGGGTTACAGCTTCATAAGAGGCCACCAACTATTCCGATCCGATATATCGATCTTAAACATTTGATATCTCGAATCGCATTTTAAATCAAAATTTAACCTAAATAAATAACACAAACACCCAAACATTTGAGTCCTCATGGCGTGCATTGAAACTCAATTCATGAACTCAGAACAAAGAATTTTCCCTGGCAAAGATAACTTAGTTTTACCTTAGTTAAATACACTTATTTATTATTTGTTGTTATATTTTTTAATTTTGGGTTTTGTTTGTTTGTTATTTGTTAAATGTTTCATTAAAATATATTTGTAACTGACATTTCATATTATTATTGACCAGTCTATATACAAATTTTTGATTTTGGATATTTAACATAAATATAAGTTAAAGATCGAGTGAATAATTTTTGATATAGGCTTAACTGTTAAAATATGATTCAAAATATATAGGGTTTTGATTCAATACCTATATCGAATGTTTAAGATCGATATATCGCATCCTATGAAATATCGTTGGTGGTCTCTTATGAAACTGTACCCTTATTTGGTTCAATGTAGGCCTAGGTTACACTTTTTTAAGAAAAAAACACAGTTCATAGGTCCTAAGCTCTTTTATAAATTACTTGACAACAACCTGGATAAAATTAAATAAGTTAAATCCAGCCAAGTTTAAAAGTTTACTTAATGAATTTTTGAGAAATACTATTATGAGATTCCGGGATACCTTTTCTTAAACTTCTAATCCATCCTCTTACTCTTCCCTAAAACCCAACTGGTGAAATGGAACTTTTACCAGTTGGTGATATGTTGGTCACTTTGACCACATGTTTTGATGACACCCAACGCCTGCGACCACGTCAACTGGGTGGAGTACCAAGTAGCCAAGTAAGTAAGGAAGTACCCCCTATCCTCTTACCCTCAAACCAGAACCCTATAACCCTAACCCAAAATTCTGACAACACTCATATTCCTAAATGAAAAGCGGATCAACTACTTTGATTAACTTATAGGCTATAGCGCTAGGGAGACGGTCTACAAGCCGACTTTGTCCAAAGAGGTACAGGTGTCTCGTAACGTAAAACTTGCTTAACACCAACCTCAATTTTAGAGAAAAACTTTTATAAAATTGGTCCCATGAAAAAAGCAATCAGAATTTAAACAATTTTAAAATAAAACTTGATGAATATCTTTAACAAAGAATTTCATGGGGTCCTCTCAACCAGTGGCAAATTGAGGAATCACAATAAAAGAAGGGCCTAGAGACTAGTTGTTTCTGGGGGTCAGAGGATCCTCAATCAGAAAAGTTTAACTCATAAAATGGAGTAGTTACGCTGGAAAACAGGGATTAGGCCTACTAACTTATATAAGGCTGTGAGTTTAAAAAAGGATATAAGGCAAATAACTTATTTGTGTACCGGTACGCTTACGTTACAATTATTTTCCTAGTTTACTCAGCACCTAACTGGAAACCTAAGTATGAGTATGTGAAAATCAAATAAAAATATTTGCTAGGATAGCTAATAAATCGTGTAAAACTACCTTTTAACTCTGATGTGACTTTGACTGATGATAAATATGTTACAAATTTTGTCTGAAACTTCTCCACAACAGAACAACACACAGGATCAGGATCAAGTTTTCGTCAGGCAGGGTTGCCACCATGAACTACAGCATAAATATACATTGCTGTACGTTGATTGCTGTAAAATGATAATACCCCCGTAGCAGCAAACCTGCGTACTCAGCGAATTTCCAAATGCATATATATGTATATTAATACCACATAAAGCCACATACCAAGTTTCATCAATATACATTCATAAATGAACTATTTATGACATTTTATTTATTCCCCATAAGAATAACATGGTGGCTGAGTATGCAGGTTTGCTGAAGCAAGGAGCACAACAAATGGGGTTTATACAAATATCAATATAACTCATGTAGGTAAAGCCATATACCAAATTTCATTAATTTATTTTCATAATGAAGGGAGATAACACGTTACTTATTCTCCATAAGAATAACATGGGGCTGAGTACGCAGGTTTGCTGCTACGGGAGCCATTGGTAAAAAATTGTTTTTTTGAGCAAATATCAATGGTCCACAACCAGATGAAGTCGTATACCAAGTTTCGTCAGTATACGTTAATAAATAAGCGAGATATAAAAATTTTTTTTTCCTCCATAAGAATAACATTAGACAACGTACTGTGTTTAGCACTTTCAATATCTCGGTAACAAATTGACGTAGAGAAATGATCAAAATACCAAATTGTGTGTTTTTTTAAGCTGAATCCAATGGTAAAAACTAAAATTTGACTATTTCCAAAATTATATGTAAAAAATTCGAAAAACCCATTTTTGGGGTACAAAACCCCCCCAAAATACCCCTTCGGATAAAGCGATCTGGCTGGTTTTCGAACTTAAAGTCATAAATGTTGCTTTACACGTTTATACCAAATTTAATCAAAATCAGTTAATTTTTACGAGAGTTATCGTGCTCACGGACACACATATATATATATATATATATATATATATATATATATATATATATATATATAATAATATAAATTATAAATTTGGTATATATATATACAGTTTCGAACGAATGGTGTTTTTGGGGTCTGGTGACCTCAAAACGAAAATTATCATGGTCCCGGGCCTAGGTCTTACCATGCCGACTACGGTAATAGCTTCTTCCCTATAGGGGAAATTCGCTAAAACCCAAAGCTGAGGCAGGTGACATGCAATTACCCCCATAAAATATACCTTCTATATTCGATATTTATTCTATATTTGATTTCTCTTAAAATACTCATAACTGATTTTGGCATATAAATTTTAAGTTATTGTCTGTCTAAAATATTTTAGATTTAAATCTTATTCATAGGATTTTGATGGTGTCCCGTCAGTTTGAGAAAATGCCTCGTTTTTTTCGTAAATCGATTAAAAATATATACGTAAATATTTTTGAGGATCCTTTTTTACCAAACATTGTTTATAACACATTTTTATTTGTCTGATTCGTTTTTGTGTAATTATATAATATGTAATGGCCTTTTTGTTTTAATTTGTATATAACTACCTGATTTCCAAAACTGTTTAGTTATAAATAGATAAGTTTTAATTATTGATCCAATATCCTATCATCAAAACAATGGACCAAAAAACAGTGGACATGTAAACGAATATAATTTTCAGCCTGAAGAACGGAACTTATTTCTTTACAGTTGTATGGTATGGTAACACTGGTGTTTTTACTTCTGTCACTCGTCACTGTCAGTGTCAGTTGTTGGTGAGGGGGTGCAGTTCATTTGCAAGATGCTGTCAAATTTCACACTATTTAGTGCTAATATTGTTTCTGCCAAACCTTTTTAACCCAAGTGTCAGCAGATATTTTCCAAACCTACCATATTGCATATTATTCGGTTCAGTATTCAGTATAAAATCATAGCCTTAACTTGTGTACTACTCATGATCCTTATGGAGTAACTGTATTGTTGTCTAAAGTATTATGCTAACACAAAACAACTAAATTCCTCACGTTAGATATTCGCTGTATTTAGATTTCTGACTAATCTTTTTCATCATCAACAATTGAAATTAATTAATTTTTTATTGTATTCTAAGAATGTTACCATGAGTGTCCGAAGCAGCAGCCTTCCTTCAATTGTCAGTCAAGCCAATGAAGCACCGGCAGACCTAAATGATAAGGTGCTGGTTAAAAATGAAACAACTCTACTCAATAGTGGCACCTACATGTGGACAATGGAATTGAATTCAGACACTATCACCAATGGCTTCTATATTTTGGCAGCAGTTAGCTCATTAATAGTAGTTTATTTCATTTTTAAAGCTATAAGGTTAGTATATATCGATTTCATAATTCTACCTAGGCCTATCAAATAATAAATAGCCTAGCTTTATCATCATCATTCTTCATTGTCACGGGTTAGAAAATCCCAGCATAGCTGCTAGGCACATCTTCCACAAGCGGCAAAATTGCGCAGGTTACCGGAAGGATAGGATATAGCAGGAAAGGAAAGGGTGGGATGGGATGGCAGCTAAATCGACCCTTCAGAGGGCCAACTCTCGTGTCCCTGTGACAGCTGGGATGAGGCTTTCAAACAGGGGACCCGCATTCTGCCCTCCAACTGGTCAACTCAACTGACAGGGTCCATGTACAACAGCCATTCTCCCGTTGGCAGGTTGAACCCCTGAGAAGTTGGAGGCTCTGTGCGATGGCTGTCCCTGTCTGGTGAACTTAGGGGGGCTTCGGGTTGGATGGCGAATCGTCCTGGGGTGTTGTCACCCACAGAGCCCAGGAGCTAGGTAAGGTTCTCTCTCCCTTTCCGGAGCGAGGCAGACTGACCCCGTCCTACCACCTTTCCCATCCCTCTTTTCCCTCTTTCCGGTGGCTGCACAATATCCCAAGGGAGACATGCCTTGCCAGGTATGCCGGGGCCTCCTAATCCCCCAAAAACCAACAAACAAACAACAAGGATAGCCTAGGTAAAAAGTAGTAAAACACCTGGTCAGATGTGCAACTCACAAAGAATCCACGGGTGGTCCATCCTGCCTTAAGCTTGGACCCGTGCCGTTCACCATTTGCGTAAGACTGGTACCAACCACCAATTGTAAAAAAAATAAACTTTAACAATGAGTTCAATACTTTCATTTCAAACCTAGTACAGTAGAACCTCGGTCGACTATCTATTAACCATCACAGTCTGCATCTCAGTTTTATTTTTATTAGGAACCAGTATTGAAAAGCAGAATCTGATATTTGTAAATACAGGTCATTGCCTGTTGTACAAATATTTTGAGTAAAGAGGAAAATAAGATTAAGTTACTGATAGCCTATGTTCAACTAGTGTTTATTTGCCATAACTTACCTAAATTAGGCGCCTGCAAATCTCTCTCTCTCTCTCTCTCTCTCTCTCCCTCCCTCCCTCCCTCCCTCCCTCCCCCCTCCACATTTTACTGTAGGCCGATGGTAACTGATTGGAATTACAGTAGAACTCCAATTATCCAAATTAATTGGGGATCGGGCCAATTCGGATATGCAGAAATTCGGATATCAGGTATACCTCGGGAATTAAGCAAAAACCATCACCATACATAAAAAATCAGAATTTTATCGACAAAGTTATTATCGGGTAGTCCATCCTGCCTTAAGCTTGGACCCGTGCCGTTCACCATTTGCGTAAGACTGGTACCAACCACCAATTGTAAAAAAATAAACTTTAACAATGAGTTCAATACTTTCATTTCAAACCTAGTACAGTAGAACCTCGGTCAACTATCTATTAACCATCACAGTCTGCATCTCAGTTTTATTTTTATTAGGAACCAGTATTGAAAAGCAGAATCTGATATTTGTAAATACAGGTCATTGCCTGTTGTACAAATATTTTGAGTAAAGAGGAAAATAAGATTAAGTTACTGATAGCCTATGTTCAACTAGTGTTTATTTGCCATAACTTACCTAAATTAGGCGCCTGCAAATCTCTCTCTCTCTCTCTCTCTCTCCCTCCCTCCCTCCCTCCCTCCCTCCCCCCTCCACATTTTACTGTAGGCCGATGGTAACTGATTGGAATTACAGTAGAACTCCAATTATCCAAATTAATTGGGGATCGGGCCAATTCGGATATGCAGAAATTCGGATATCAGGTATACCTCGGGAATTAAGCAAAAAACATCACCATACATAAAAAATCAGAATTTTATCGACAAAGTTATTATAAATGTAGTGAACAGAAAGTGAGCGAACTGTATCAAGAATATACGTCATAAAAATTAAATTACAGGAGTTAAATTGAATGCAGTATATACAGTTGCTCTTTTCAATACATACTGTACGTATTTCACTGTTCAATGTTGGTTATTTCACTTGAACATCTCGAGCAAAGTGAGTTTATCACTTAGCGAAAGGACAACACGTTTACATTTTGTACTCATTTCGAACGATAATCTCGGTGAAAGAACAGTAGCGACTGATGATGAGCAGGGCGGGAAGGGGGTATGACTCATTGTTCCCTGCGAAAATATCATCCGGAAGGTAACAGCGCGGGCTTTTATTTTAGCGCTCATGGCGCATTATCGCTACACGCGCTCCCGCTGTTATTTTCTTGATTTTTATATTTCTATTATTTCACTCAAAATCGATTCGGATAATTGGATATTCGGATAATTGGGGTTCGGATAATTGGATTTGTACTGTAATGGTTCTAAGCGATAAAACCCTAAGATAATTCCCGGTAAAAGTGCTTATTAAAACTTATATGGCTATTGAATAAAGTTATTTTAATTAATCGATTGATTGATTGATTCTATAAATTTCTAAATTTATTTATTTCAATGGTAAAAACCAATACAGTTACAATTCTTCAACATATATAGTATGACAACCTTTAGAAATAGGCTAACAACAACAAATAATATATGAATCCCATCCCTTAATCTACATAAATAAAAGATTATCAATTAGTATAGATTATGGTGGTAAATGCTACACACTGGATTTCAGATTGCGGAGAAGAAATTACAAAGTCCGGCGATATGGAGTGATCGCAAGCAGGGAGGATGTGGAAATGACCCCGCTGGAAAATGAAGACGATGATGAAGATTCAACCGTATTTGATATCAGTGTGAAGAATCATTCAAGATCGTGACAGCCAGCAAATGTTTAAGTGAGTCAGTTTAAAAATGTACAATACATTTTTATTTTTTATCAATTTGTTTTAGTCAGGAACATGGCGTCTCACTCATTCTACACTTAAAATTCATTCACACTTAGTTGTGTCGGTGTCTTAAACTGTGATCTAGGCCTAATTGGTTGCGGTACCGGCAGTGGATGGTAAAAATGTATTCTTAAATTTGTGTAGTTGTATGATAAGACACATTATTTCAGGGAACATATTTTCCAACGCATGTTTAGTTAATCATCTATTTGAGTAAAATAATGTTAATTTGATTAACAGTGCCTGGGGACCAAGCTTTCTATGGGTTAGTCAGGTTTTTATAGTTTAGGTTAGTCAGTTTTTTTGAACAGGCCTGTAGTAACCGCCCTCACTCCCTCCCTGGCAGGTAATTTGCTCCCCCCGCTGCCTCTTTTTGGCGTAATGTGGCCAGTAAATAATTCAGTGTTTCTTTAAATTCTGTGATTTGACAATATTTAGCCTGTGCGATACATTATTTCTCAATGGTGCTTTTTTGTTGGTATCGGTACACCATAATATCTACGTACTCAGTACTTCATCAAAACCAATTATTGCACCATTATTTTGAAGATTACTTTCACCACTAAAATGCAAAAGATTAATAACAATTCAAAACCATAGCAATTGATTAGCCCTATTTAATGGGTGATTCTCTTTTATTTGCCTACGTATTGGTGGCACCATCGTACGTAGACAAGTTCAATGAACTCAAAATAGGTACAGTAGACTCTTAGAAATCCTTACTAATGTGGTGAACGGTCAGTCCGTATTTAAAAAAATCTGGATTTCCCATAGGTGGGCATGAGTGATCAATTCCGCCTGTATGACGAAAAATTATGACCATATGGGTTTATGTTTATGTGCTAATACAAGCGTGAGCTTCTGAAAAACTATGGAAACTACATTACATTTGTGTAATTCAGGCTAATCGTGTGAAAACTGAGAGCGCTAAAATGTAATTCTTTTGTATTGCATTTGTCATATAAAATCCATGATCATCGGTCCGGACACCCGGAGTCCAGATTAGGGTGATTCAGATATCTGATAGCCTACTGTATTTCAGTTAGTGATGCGTGACTGCGAGAGATTGAAACAATCAAAATGTTCCTTATCGAGAAGTATCAGGATAAGTTGATAAATAAGCAAGATATACAATTGTTATGATTCTCCATAAGAATAACATTGGACAATATACTGTGTTTAGCACTTTCAATATCTCTGTAACCAATTGACGTAGAGGATTGATAAAAATACTAAATTGATCGTATTTTTAAGCCGAATCCACTGGTGAAAAGTAAAATTTGATTTAATAAAATATTAGGATATAAAAAACCTTAACCCCATTTTTGGGGTACAAAACCCCCCAAAATACCTCTTTGGATAGAGCGATTTGGCTGGTTTTCATACTTGAAGTCATAAATGTTGTGTTACATGTTTGTACCAAATTTCATCAAAATCGGACCATTTTTACGAGAGTTATCGCACCTACGGACATATATATATATACAGAGATTTATATATAGCTATATGTATATACAATTTTGAACGAATGGTGTTTTTGGCATCTGGGGACCTCAGAAAGAAAAGTTATCATGGTCCCGGGCCTAGGACTTACCATGCCGACTACGGTTATAGCTTGAAAACACACACTCGCTTATGTGTTTATGTTTGTATACTCTATGTGGTAAATGCACTTCTGGCTCTAAACTAAGGTTGCTAGGTAACATAAAACAAAATGGCGATTTTGCCTCAAATGAATAAAGTCCGACAAATTCACAATTAACCAGAAACTATTTATTTACAAAATTTACATTTCAACATATTAAAATTGCAAGGGATTAACAGCTCGTATTACAAAGTTAGGGGGAAAATATATTTGTTTTACTTTATACAATTATGAAATATGCCTCGGCGTCGTTCTGTGGATGGTATGAAAGTCTCTATCTCAGGGTGTTATACAATGGATTTGTGGTGGTGACTCCCTTCCTTAATTCTAGATTTTGCTTTTAAAAATTAAATTTTATTCTCTTTATTTTCAAATCTGATTATTGATTGTAAAGTATGAGATTGTTCGAATGTTGAAGGGGTCAATTTTGGCTTGGTATCATCCAGAAATGACGGCCATGATTTTGAGTAAAAATGTTTTAGGCCAAGTGACTTCTGTCCTATTTTCACTGTCGTTAATAACAAATAAAAGTTCTCTTCTTACACAAATTTTGAATTTAAAAGCTGCTCGGTCCGCCGGATTCTGATTCAATTTTGTCTCTAGGCTAGATAAGTTGAAGTTGTGTTACCAATGGCATCTTCTTCACCAAACCATCTCTTCTGGCCTCAAATAAATAAAAGGGGAATGCTCGTGATGGTTTGGCTTTTCTCCTATTTGAAAATATCGAACCTAGAGATGTCCGATTTACTTGTTTAAATGGGAATTTATTAATTTTAAATGACGCTCAAAAATTTAGGTCTAACACCAAGGCCGGTCCATTTTAGAAGAAGGAAAAAGAGTTTAATTCACCACACCAACAATGCATTCACATATGATTTTCTTTCTTGAGGTTTTCAGGACACATGACACTTTCACTTTGAATTTTCACTGTTATTACTATATAAAATTTGGCCAGTAATCTATGTATTTAAGATCAGGTGATAATTAAAATTTGTGTTTGAAGTAGTTTGTACTATTTTCTAATACAAGGTGGTTACATGGGTGAGTAATACATTTATTCTGTAAACACTTAGAGAGATCATTCTTTTTATATACAAGTTAATTACATATATATGGATAGGTCTAATGAGTTTTTATAAGGGCACATTGATATTTTATAGGGGCCTAATCCGGGTTTGTACATGATTACACACTTTTATATAGGCCTACTTAGCTATTATTATTGAATATTTATCAACACAAATTATGAACTGTTGCACGAGAAAGGACAGCAGAGGGGTGGCGTGAGAGGACAGGAGAGAGGAGGAGAGTGGGGGTTATAACCACTGAAGCCCACGCACAGTTAAAGGAAAACTGCCAACTCTTCTCAACAATACATCCATCTGACAAATCTTACTTTTAAATGTAATAATTCTTGTATGTTTATTTGTTGTAGGACCGAAACTGGATGTTTGAAACACAAGCGTCAACTGGAAAGATAGGGGATCTGAGTCAGTCATCATTACAACTTTTTTTACTCCCTAAAGGCTTATTTGCCAGTTAAACCGCTATTTTAAAAATCCTCATTATTGCTGTTGCATCACTTCATTAACATTGCTTTGGTAAAGCGCTATTTTAAGTTTCGGTAAGACTGTATAAAATACAGATACAATTAACAGTTACAGTTGTTAATCCTCGGATGTTGATATATTCTAGTCATCACCTCACTGGTGTATGTTGTGCTTGCGTTTTAAAAAGTGATTGAGCTTTTGTTTTCTCGACTTTCGCTAGAAATGCATCATCATCATATTGATTTGTTTTTGGTATTTTTCATAATTGGCTTTTCGTAATATTTGTCATGTAACTCAGCTTTCAATCCTTATAATGTTGGTTTCAAATAAGTATTATTGAGGTCGAACTGTTATAAGAAATCAAAGAGAGCTCAATAATCTTGTCTTTGTAAAAAATCTATTTGCTTTACCCATTAAATTTTGTGTGATAAAAGATTGGTTTGTGTAAGATTTAAAAATCCTGTTTTTGCTTAGTAAAATTGTTTATTTTAACCAACTCATTGTTTATTAATTAAAATAAGTTTAAACATACTTAAACACTCAAACAGTTTTATAGTAATTCATTTTTTAAATGAACAAATAAAATACTATAATGAGTGGAGTTTTGGTTTAGTTTTTCTATGTGGTTGAAACAAAGGTACCTTTTTTATTTTGGATTTAATACGTTTTTCTAACATTTGATCCTAACAACAAAATGTGTCAACTTTTAGATGTATGAAATTTCAAAATTTGTAAAAATGTATTGACTTACAAAATGTTGATCAGAAGTAAGATTCTCGTTAAAACTGAATCGAAAAAGAAACTATCTGTCTGCTCGCAAAACAATAGCAAATAAAGAGTTCCGTCACCTTGGCATCCTCACTGAATAAAAAATAAACTTGCGTTAATTTCCAGTAATTTGCTGATAAAATAAGCTGAATAATATATAAATGGCTTATAAATACTGTAAATAACACAGAAACAATTTTTAACTGCTAAATTATCTTTACATGTTTTAACGTGTATTATGTTCGTCATATGCTCACAATAGGAAATGTGGTTCGATGGATATATATGTCAAATGCCAAGGAAGGGTTAAAGGTAACTAAGTCAGAATTTACACCAGAAAAGATATACAAATTGACATTTATTTTTACATGATCTTCACATTTTGCATGGTGAATTTTCCATTCCCCATTTGGTTCCCTTGTATTTCAAAATTAGGATTTTAAATATGTAAGTCAAGTGTTGATTAACGTTGATGTATTTAACTAATTGATTGTATATTTTTAATTTCAGCTACGTTTTCTCACTATCACTATCTGTATTTCTGCAATCTTGTACTTGTATGTGTAAACCGTAAATCAATTAAATTAAATCACAATTCACCTATAGGCCCTAAATATTAATTAACATAACAGTAAGAGTTTTGAAGTGTGTTTATTGTATTATATTTATTTTTGCTTTCATTACTATTGTATAATGTATTTTCAAACTATTTGATCTCTTTGCAAAGGCTGTTTTGAGTTTTTTAATTGTGTAATTAACTAAACTTCACTAAGAATTGGTAACGTAAAAGAGTACCTACCTCTAGGAATATATAAGGGAAATTTGTTTATTTGTTTAGTTTACATATTTAATTTTCATGTTACCTTTTAGTTTCTAATTCTTACGTGAGTTTATTTTTATTAAGTTACAAAAGCTAGCAACAAAGTGTAAGAACTCGTTTGTACATAACTAGTCAAGCCAGCTGGTTGAGGAGTATTCCCCCCCCCTCTTTCTTTACATGCCCAACCCTCTCCCATTGTGGATTTTGCCCAAAATGCTTTATTGAACTTCCATTTTTATTAATCTAATCCCCCCCGTTATAATTCCTACCACCCATAGTTTATTGGCCCGATTCCCCTCCAATGGTTTATCAGTCTAGTCCCCCCTCCCTTTGTTGTTCCCTCCCCCCTCTCTGGCTGATGTCTTGGAAGTAGATATTAGAATAGATCATTTATAATACCAAGTGCTTTTCATGTTTAAAGTGCCAAAAAGCTTTTCTGCATGTCTAGAGAGAAAATTTTTATTGTGATTTTAAATTAATTAGTGGACCAAAGAGTAGGAAAATGTTTAACTTTATTTCAAAATCTGTGCCTCTCACAAATAGTAGAAGTGATTTTATAACATTTGGCCTTTGTGTCACAGAGCTAAGATCGATCTTAAAATTGTAGGCTGTAATTATTTTATCCAGATAGCGTGTAGTTATAGAAAATAAAACAGAAAGTAAACCTCACTGATGGAATATTTTTAATACTATTTGTGAGATTAATTTTATACAGAGATGATATTACTAATATTATAGAGCGTTGAAGATATGTTCATGTTAATTTTTTAGGAATATTATAGAAATGAAGTATATTTTATTCCAAATGAATTCTCGATTTTCAAATTGGATTGAGAGGATTAACTGAACCACGTAAAACATTGAACCCTAAGTACTGTAAAAGTGTTAATAACTCTCTTTATAAGCCTTACTAAGCACTATAGCTTGGATTTATAATATAAATATTATTTGGTAATTTATTTAGTTTCATTTGATTTAACACGTTCACTGCGTCACGAGGTCCCGAGGTCTCGTATCATAACCTATATTTGGTGCGCTTGCATAATATCATATTCTTCCCTCAGGTACGGTGTCAATAACTCTATGTACATTGACATAGAGAATTAAGATTTATATATATGTCCATAATGTTGATTGCTGGATCATTTGGTAACTATGACAACAAACGAGATCTACAGATCTCGTAACGCACGGAAGTAATAAAAGATTACTTTTATACGACACGAGACCCCGGACCTCGCAACCAAGCTTAGTTGCTCAGAGCGCCGCTGGGAGCTCTTGAGTACGTTCCGTTCACAACATTGCGCAAAAGTTGCTTGTTGTAGCAATAACCTAAATTGATTTGTGGTGTGATTTTTCTTGTAAATCTGCTGTACAAGATCTCGGTGCCTCGTACTATTGTGTCATATTCAAATCCTGAGCAGGCTGTAGGTTGGCAACAGTGTGCTAGTTCACAAAATACATCACAGAGTGCTCTGTTTCTACTTTTTACAATGTTATGATGTGCAAAAGATTGTCTGTTCGCTTTCACGGGCCCCTGGGCAGGCCTGGTGGTGTGTGGGCCCTAGTTGCCGTCTGGATCCAAGTTGGTGACCTTTTTTTAGACGATGGGCCCGGGCCCCAAGGCAGTTGTCCCTGCCTACCCCCCCCCCCCCCGATCACACCAAACGTGAGAACCATAGGTCGTAATATACCATCGTAATCACATACAAATTTGCTGTAACGCAGTGAACGTGTTAACTTTGAATTTGATATATTTTTATTTAATAACCAGGCAATATTTACTACTATAACCATCTGGTTTTCTGAATTTGCTTCATTCTATTCAGAATTAAAGAGTTTGTTCAGTGTGAGTTCTACTGCATAAGTACAGCACAAATCTAATATTTTTATTCGATGAACGGATAACAGGATTTTATTACCTTTTACTGTAATGTAAAATTTTATAAGTAAAGTGGATGATTTTGTAAGCATCATCTCTTTGGAATGTCTCTTTCAATGTCCTAAGTAATAATAATTATAACTCAATCTACAAATCTATGTTATAAATACATTACTTTTTAATCGGTTAAAATTCAATTAATTTATTAAGTGTGTCAAAGTATGTCTACATTACTTAGTAAATTATATATTAGGCTATATTTTTGGGATGATTACCATTGAACTACGATTTCCATTTTTTCATGATATACTTATTAGTGTACTTATGAACAATAAAGTTTAAACTGGGACAATATTTTAATCCGTTCCTTAATCAACGTTTAAACTGGGACAATATTTGAATCTGTTCCTTAATCATGTTCGCTTGAATATAAATTGCCTTTATTTGTGTATGTGTCATACGTATGGTTTGTTTTTGGGTTAAATCATTTCTAGTGAAATTCAAAGCTAGAAGATATGCCACAGGTTACCTTGAAGTTCCGTCTCTTAGAAGGGTGAACTTCTACACTTGTGCTTATCTAATAACCATGCAACATCAAAGAAACCCTCACAATCTTTCTTTAAGTGTGATATTATGTTAAGATTATGAAGACTGAGACATGTTTTAGTTTTTGTTTAATGTATTTTTGAAGTCTCAATAAATATAGCTTTGCATAATATTTTATATTTTCATTTTCCTCTCACTACTTGCTTTATTTATTTCTTGTAACAATAAATTTGGAATGAAACAAAATCTGCAAGTTATACATTAAAGCTTGGTCAACAACCAGGTTATTGGTCCTCGATGCCTGGACGTGTGCATGTCCTTTTACTGTAACACATTAGGGCCAGGCAACCATCGTTCATTGGAGTCATGCAATTTACTCTGGCCTGTTGATGAATTCAGTACAGGGCATAAAAGACTAGGCAGTTTTACCGCTGTCATACAGTTCATGTTAGGATTGTAGATTTCACCTCTTGAGTTGCTTGAGAATCTGCAATATGTCTGTGTGTCTATGACAGCAAGGAGGAATAGTATATTTCATAACAAGAGTGGAAAGTGGGGTTTTGCATGTTCGAGACCATATGTTTGAAGTGCAAGATTTATCGAGCACTTCAAATATGGTCGAGAATATGCAAAACACTTTCGCTCGTGTTTTGAACGATACTTTTCACTACACTACGGAATAAAAACTCATTGTTGGAATGTTAACTGTTTATTAAATTAGAAACATGTTTTAAAACCAGGTCTACTATTTTAATTGAAAATTCACATTAATTGTATAGTTTTTGTTATTAGAAATAGATATTCCTTTATTAGGAATTTTATTCATTACCTTCAAAATATTGTTGTTTGTTTGATTTTTTTGGAAGATTATGAATCACTTCCTCCGCTCTTCTTTTCAATGACGAGGGAACAGGCACTTCCATTTCAGTTGGTGAAACAATAGCAAGAATGTGTTTAGGTTATTAAGTTGTTGACAGTGGAAAATTTTCGGTTGTAAACAATGTTACTTTCGGTAGTAAACAATAGACAGCTGTTGAAAATATGATGTTTCGCAGGTTGTAAACACATAACGAAAACAGCTGAACTCATAGTAGTGTAGTGAAAAGGCCATTCACTTTGTCTCTACATACTTCCTTGCCGTAGCCATTTAAAATTACCAGGACATTACAATATGCTGTTTAGTGTTCAGGGCAAGCAAGGAAAATTCTTCCGAACACTTCTGTTCCTTTTTAACGTTTTCAGCGCTGCAGTTCCATTGCCTGAAGCCTGGAAGTTCACTTTAACATATCCTTAATACACAGCCTTAGCACTCATTTTTACTAAAAACTGGCCTATTTTTACATTTTTCAGTAGGAGATTGAGGTATTGCGTCAGATGGACAATAAATCTTTGAATGCATCGGGTAACTCCACCAATTACATGTATTTATTTTGGCATTTTTTAGCTTTCTATTGTTAATCTAGGAATTAGTTAATGTAACTCAGCTGCGACACTATGGAAGAAGCAGTACAATTTTTCGCTCTTTTCTAATAACCTCAATAGTCTGAAATCAGCTGTTTTCAGGCTGTGATTACCACAAAACAACACAATGGAGACTTGACTTTTGGCGAGCGATTGAGACAAATCAAGATGGGGCAACAATAATAAATAAATGAAAAGTGTCAACATTAAGTAGAATTTTGTTATTGCAGACATTTACAATACTGATTCCGAGACACTTGATACAGAACAAAATCAGTTAAAAGTTCCCTGAGAAGTGCATTCTCTACTCCCCTTGAGTTATAATTCTTCAGCTTTAATGATTGTTTACAGAACCTTGAAAGCAAGAGTTATAGTAAATATAAACCTCAACTTAAGGAGACTTGTTATCAAAATTAACTCTTTCTCAAATCCCCCTTGCTTTCTAGGTTCTACAGTAATACCAAACCAAAAGTACTTTTTGATTCATGTTATGAATTCATGTTTGAAACATCTTCCATGCAATTTATTTACTAAATTAACCCTTTGACCGCCAGGCGGTTGCCGCCTACCCACTCTATAGCGCTAGGCACTGCAGGGGTCTGTGTGACCTTGGCCGCAACCACCCGGCGGCATCGCGATTCTCTTCTCTGCCGGGCAAAAAAGGCCCCTTTTTGTAAGACTACAAACAAACATTAATAACTCGTTATTTATTATGCAAAATTCATAATTTTTTTGTTTTGTTTGTTATTAATTATTATGTAATTATGCTTTTAAACACTGCAAATGATTATATGTTTTAAAAGTTTATTTTACCATGATTAGTATCTATGAATTTTATTAATTTTCTGTAATAAATAACAGTGCTTTGATTGTTTTGGTAATTCACGGAGCTACAGCCATCTAAATGTTACGAAATTTGTTTGAAAGAATATACTATATAAAATATTCATCAAAAAAAGGAACATACATATTTTTAAACTTCATAATATTGCGCATTCAATGGTGCTAATTTTGTTAGAATCGAGTAATACATACTCATAAAAATTACAAAAATGCCAGATGCCGATATATCGGCTCGCGGCGGCGAACGTTCCACAGCACTCACGCCGATATGTCAGCTCATTGCGGTGAACGCGTCACACAACTTGCGCCGATATATCCGCTCGCGGCGGTTTATGAAACGTATTGCAAAGCCGATATATCGGCTTTTGGCGGTGATAGGGTTAAATCTTTCATGGAAGTATAAAGTAAGTCTGGTAAATTCATCGGAAAATCAAACAATAATGTTTATTTAAAACAAATGCACTAAATACAATAAAAGCATAAAACATTCAATAATACTGGCAATAAAATTAAATCATGGGTGAACAAAACAATATTGTAAGTACATAGAACCAAGAAGACATTGGAGACAGCATCCATGTTGGATTTATAATTAAGGACCAATGTTAAAATGAAAAGCGCAATCTCATTTATTCATAACTAGCTCAGCTGTTACCCTCGGTTTCACTCGCCGTTATTCATTTTATAGATTTTTCCATCAGATTTACAAAAAAATAAATCATAAAAAAAATGTTAAATGTCCCAAAAGGTCCAAATGAGTCTTTTTCAAAATATTTAATCAAATAGCATCTCGCTAGCCTAACGGTTAGTGTCTTGGACTTCGGCTCAAGGGGTCACAGGTTCAAATCCTGGGGTGTCCACAAAAATTGGAGGGGTTTGGACCGTTTTTCCTAAAAGCGTTTGTGTGATCTTATAACAAAAATGCTGTTGGCGTTGAAATACAACCAAAAAAATACCAACGAAATTGTAGATTTTAGTGAAGAGATGTTTGAGTGCAAATAGGTGATAAAGTCGTCACTTTTATCGGTTAGCTTTCTCTCAGCTGACCCATTACCTTCCGTTCAAGCCCGTAGGAATGCACACTTGGTGGAAGATTAAAAATAGATAAATAAATATGTAATTCAGACGCACTACTCTAGTGACCACACTGCTACCCCCTTGTTGATAGCACTCAGGATGTGATTTAGAATGAAAATCAAAGCCCGACCATGTCCAGGATCATTTGGGTTATCACTACTATTCTTAGAACTGTAGTCTGTAACATTATTAGCGGTACAACTTATTTTTCCGTTCATTCCCGAGTTTTGCTCCTTTCATCTGGTCAGCAGCACCTTGCAACAACTCATATATTTACCCTAATAATTTTGCCCCTACAAAAAAATAGTAATTTTAATTCCATGTTCCAATATTTAATGTATATGGAATTGAAAATACCAGCCACCTTTGAAAATCCCATATTAGGAATGTTGTAGATAGGCCTATTAGTCAATTTAGTTATAATTTTGTAGATAGAAAAATATCATATAGCCTAGTCAATAAATATATAATAGATTATGTTACCATGTAACAAAATTGCTTCATAATCAATATCCTATTTTAATAATTTTCCAAATTTAGCTCATTTTTTAAATAGTGTATGTGTAATAGTGGGCACCAAGAGCCAACAGTGATATAGTGAACCATGACGTGTGATTTCTTACAATACCACTCCCTACTCTTTCAGATGGCCCAGTGTTAACATGTTTGAAATAAGTGGGACACTTTTCCCAGCCTAATAAATCCCATTAAATTAGTATTTGGATACTAAAAGTTCAAATCTGTAATTAGAAAGAAGAGCTACAGGCCGTATTTGACCCTTTTGCAAGACCGAGTTACCTGTAGCGAAGAACTTAAACAGTGGTGGGATCCATCCTTTTCCTTGTACCAAGGAAGCCATTGAATTACATTTTAGGCTTCAAACTTTTATCGATTTATTAACTAATTGAAATCAGCAGACAAAGTTATTTATTATCTATCAGAACTTTCAATCAATTTGATCAAAAAGAACTTTAAAGTAATTTCACTGCATCTAGTTAATTTTTAAACTTTTAATATCTAATTGAACCTAATTATAATTAGCCTAGTAGGTATTTTTGAGAGTGTCGCCTGACTGCTGGACATATAGACTTTCCAGTGAACTATGGCTTATCCACCTGCTATTGAGCAACATATAATTATCAGAATACAAATCAGAATTTATTCAGAACTTTATTTCATATTATGTTTATTTATCAAGAGTTTACTAAGTATAAACGATCATAAAAATAAATTCTAACGCCGCACGATACCCGAACCCGAGATATGAATTTCATGTGAACCCTGAGACGATCAAAGACATTTGTATATTTAATAATTGTCAAAGTAAATATTAGTTTTCCCCAAGTTTGTAAATACATTGTTAATCCATTTTCCTTTTAAAAGAATATCTGTTTTGTATATTTTTAAAATAAACAATAGGTTTGTTGTGGACCCCTGAGTTTTCATTGTAGGCAGAAGCAGTGAAGAACGCATACCGTAGACAGTTGAAGTAACATTACCCATAACCCCTAGCTAGCAGAAGGCAATAACATCTGAGTTTTGTTTAAAAACATTCAAGTAGATTAAGAAAGAAAGAAGTTATTATTATCAAAATAAAATAATAAATAGAAAAAAATAAAAGATAAAGATTATTACAAAAACCTTTGACTCCAATGTCCTCTTAATAAGAAACGTAAATATGAAAATTAAAAGTACAAACTGAAAATTATAAATAAAAAATTTCACAAGTAGTTTTAATCATATATTGTTTGTTCAAAAGGATAGCCTTGCTCGGATCAGCGGATACAGTGGAAAAACTTAACCATAACTTGACACTTGACACTGGATCTTTGAAGGTTTTGGGAAATACAAGTATGAATTAATATTTTCAAACCCTAAAAATTATCTACATTATTGAAATGTGTGAACACAAATATTTGAAGGGAATGGAGTATGTAAAACAAATTAATTATTTAAATAGTAAAATAATATGAAAGCCTTTTGATTATTTCCACAAGGTTAGTATTGAACAAGTTTTACAGATACACATTTTATTTGTATACTAAATTAGAATGTCTAAGGTTATTTTACACAATATTTTACACAGTTTTGTGTATAAAAATACCTGTCGAATGTAGATATTCGTTGTATATAACACTATAAAAATAAAGAGCTATCTCTTACGGTCGATACAAATACACGCTTACTATATCACTATACATGACAATTTTCACTGACACATTAAATTTGCTTTGACACATATACAAAGATGAATTATTTACATAACTAATGTACATTCGTGGATCAATACACAATAATGGAGAAAAACTAAGAAAAAGTACAAAGATGTTGAGCAATGATAATAATATAACAAATCCTCAAAATAAACAAAAAAACTTGTAACAGGATCTATTTTACCCTTTGGCGTAGACATACGAGCTGGACTCGTTCCTTACTTGTAATTTTTTAAACCTATGAATTGGAATAGAAATTTGTGTTTTTAAACGGATTAATGGTTTATTTTCATTAATATACTGTTTTCATTCAGTTTTAAGAGTCCCATTGGCACACACACAATAGACAAAAGTAAAAAGTAGCAAAATCAGTGTTGACCATGTGCAACTCACAAAGAATTAACCGATCCCGTCAACTTCCAAGCAAGCCTGCCACCGTTTATTGTACTTGGGCCCTCCCACCAACGTTGCCACAGACCGGTTAACTCATTGAGAGTTGCACGACTGGTCAGTTTTGGTCGTTGCCACAGACCGGTTAACTCATTGAGAGTTGCACGACTGGTCAGTTTTGGTCGTTGCCACAGACCGGTTAACTCATTGAGAGTTGCACGACTGGTCAGTTTTGGTCGTTGCCACAGACCGGTTAACTCATTGAGAGTTGCACGACTGGTCAGTTTTGGTCGTTGCCACAGACCGGTTAACTCATTGAGAGTTGCACGACTGGTCAGTTTTGGTCGTTGCCACAGACCGGTTAACTCATTGAGAGTTGCACGACTGGTCAGTTTTGGTCGTTGCCACAGACCGGTTAACTCATTGAGAGTTGCACGACTGGTCAGTTTTGGTCGTTGCCACAGACCGGTTAACTCATTGAGAGTTGCACGACTGGTCAGTTTTGGTCGTTGCCACAGACCGGTTAACTCATTGAGAGTTGCACGACTGGTCAGTTTTGGTCGTGTGCGGGAATCGAACCCACGAACATCGTATGAACACCTGGTCAAGGTGTTTCCACGATGGAGCCAACCCAGCTAACATGACCAAAGGCCTAGCTTCGTTATTAAGGTTTTTCAGTCAGTCCACGCTCCTAGTGGAAAGAACCATAGTTGCCCGGAGTCATTAGTTACAGATTTTGCTGCTAGAGTGCAGCACCAATCAAATACCGTTATAGGCTATTGCGAATAGGATAATATTACTACCTTAATGGGTTAAGTATCTCATCAAAGTTCAATCAGCTCTAGTCTAATATTTAAATATGCTTATTTTTGCCTAATATTAGTTTTTTTTTTTTTATCAAAACGCAAATATAATTAGTTCTTGATCTTACGATATAAAATACTGAAATAAACCAGAAAATGTTTAGAAACTTTTACTGATTCAATTTACTATTGGCTCTACTTAATTCTTAAGGCCACAAAGAGCATATTTTACTGTTGAAAGACTATTAAAATTAATGTCTTTTATATAGTTTCATTAAGATAGCTCCATTAAGAGTGTTGTTTAACATTCTTATAGTTATTACTAAATTTAATATTAAAAGAACATTAATACTGAAAACATAGTCAAAATCATTTTTATTTAAGAAATAATTCTCCCCTACGATTTTTTACACAACATAACTTTTTTGGTTTGTGTGTCGAGTTTACAACTTTTTGAATGTGCAACAGTTTTTAATTACAGTATACCATTAATGTTAATTTAAAATATTAGCGAGTTTATTTTCTGAAAACAGGTATTTAATGGAAACAGAATAGATCCGGCTTGCCAGCGGAATGAGTTTACAATTTAGAGTGAAGTGCTGCACATTTGACGCTAATAAAAGTTCACAGTGATGTAAATAGTAGCAACATTGGTGGGATAAGCAAAATAAAAGGCTGTGACTGGGCTGTGCCCAGGCCCTTTTATGTTTGTGATAAAGGTAGCAAGCCGAAAAAAAGACTAGTGATTTAGTAAGAATTGCGAAATAGCTTCAACCTCAGACCATTACAACATAGTAATGTCTCCATAGGGTGGGTTTTAAATTGTGGCATTTACTGCCTACTTAAGAATAAACACAAAAATAACAATCTACAATCTAAAGGGATGATTAACGCAAGACACACAAATAGAGATCGTTCTTTGGCAAGATCATTTCGCCTTTTGCACTTGGTAGGGGCTTAATATATTCCTCTGCAGCAACGGCTCAGCACTAACGGCCGCAACCGTTTCTACACCAGCACCGGAGTTACTGTAATAGCAAGATCCTCCGAGGTTGAATTCTCACAATGAGAGCCAATTTATTTTTAATTTTAATAGAATCCTTCTTGCAGAAAATCTGTGTGAACAATGTTAATTTTCACCAGTACAAGAGCCACACGTGCTGAAACCTATTGAGAACCTATAATGATCTTTGAGTTCACAGACATTTTTTCGTTAACCGTCTGATCAAATCAAATCTTCTCTATAAAAATAAGAGGAAACTTTTGAAGGCCAAAATTATATTCAAAAGCCTGATCTAGGCTCGGAATTTCTAAAAGTGATTTTGTCACCTCTAATGAAAAGTTTGCTAGTCAGGCAAAGGATTTTACAGTTAATTAATAAAAATATGAGTCAATAAACATTGGCATATTATTTTTATATTCCTTTTTGTACAGGCCTATCTACTATCAACCTCTTGGAGGAAAAGTTATCCAAACTGATTATTGGCTCCAACATCAGCCAAAACCAAGTGCAAAAGGCATGGAAAGTAAAGAAGTTATACTCGTACTGTATAAAACATGAAAAGTCCTAACACGTATCGTTCATCTGACCAACCGAAAAACAAACAGGACTATTGACACATTTACCACGGATAAATAATCCCTTAACATATTTTAAATAAGTAGAGAGGAAAATGAGGTATAGAGAGCGTAAATATAGTCGTGGTTCACAGCTCGATTAGGTTTGCCTCAGGAACTTGGTGGCTCGAGGTTAAGATCTGTGCCGACTCGAGTTTCAGGTGGCTTTGGAAAGAGGTCTTCACATAAGACACGGAACTCTGATGACGACCTGATTCGTCAAAGTTTCTCACGGTTCCTTTGTTCCTCGGGTACATCAGCAGAGGATCCTGAAACAATGTTTGTTTTACATTTAACTTAACACGTACGCTGTGGCGCGGTCGCTTTTGACCGGCCCGGGATGCGTGCGGACGCTGTGCTGTCGAAAGCGACCTCCACTTCTCTTGAAACTAAACCAGACAGTGTGAGCCGAGCACTTGCTAGAGGCAGGTGATTTGTTGCCCGTGTGTAGCTCAGAAAGCGAGCTTTATTTTGGTGTAGGTTGGTATTAAATTTCCCCGCCACGGGACTTCCCCGCATCCGTTTTCGTCCCACTAGGTAACCCTGGTTGACTACTGCTATCTGGATTCTGTTGCTACCTGTTGGCGTTTAGTAGAACTACGTCCAGTTGTGTTGTAACGCAGTACAGCACCGTACAGTGTTTTTGTCATTTGTTAGCCGCGAATTCAAAATGTGACAGCGGCTATCGGAACAGTTGCCGCGTGGCGGAAACACATCCCGGGCTTCCCCCGCAGCGAATATTTTAAGAGTGACTGATTTTTTTTATATTCAGTCTCGATTATACTCTAGGTGTTTTCATTTGATTATTTCTTACTGAACTAAAAAAGAAAAACTATGTAGGGGCTAAACGTATTTTTGTTGATGGGTGCTGATAAATGAAAACTTAATTTGTATCTAAATCATTTCAAACAATTTGAAATATTATCTAATTCTCTGAAGTTTCGGGCACTTTTTAGATGAAAATTTTAAACAATTCTTGAGACATAGCTTATTAAAATGGCAGCCAAAGGTGGGAGACTCTGATTTTCAGTATTCATATTTTGGTAAAAAAGTCCATTGACAATAGATTTTTAGTTTATAAATCTGAAATGGAACGTAAAATGTAAAATACTTTATTTTCATTCCGCTGCAATGAGCGTCAGTCTGTTTGTATGTATTTTTTACTAAATCTATATTATTAATTCTGTAAGAGACATTGTTAAAGATAATTTGTGGATATTTAGGGACTATCAATATGATAAGAGATTGCATTAACCCATTGGTGACGACTCAAGAGCGTTACTTGTGCGGCCGCGGCAGGGCCAAATGCCAACTCACGAGTGCCACTCGTTCATTACATTCGTGGCGCCACTAGTTCTTGTAGTTCGATGGAAATCCGATAGAGATTGCTCCTCAATTCACTTTTTCATTCGTCTATGAGTATATCTGACAATGTTTCATAATAAAATCCCTGGTTTTTATCAAGCAAGAATAATAATAATGACGCCACGTCGTCGTCTAAAACTGTGATTTTTCATCAGCGTATAAACGCTATAGTTGACTGTTTTATAACAAACTGAGATTGATGTAGAGCATTTTGTTATCATTAAGATTCTCATGGGTTGAAATATTTTTTGTTTTATATTTGCCAACATTGTTTTTTTGCCGCTAAAATGCCACTTCTGTTAGTATGATATTGGCAGTGTTTCTTCGACTGTTATTGATTGAACTCGCGTTTGTGCATTATTAGTGATGAACCGTGAAAATCTCGGTAGTTCTGAGGTCGACAGACTTTTGCTGAGCAGTGAGAGTGAGGAAGAAGAGCATGATTTGGAAGACGATTTAGTTTACATTAGACGTAATGACAAATCGGTTTTAGCACCCACGAGCTGGTTTTAATTGACGGTGAAGTCGTAGAATTGGACGGGCCAAACTGCAAAGTGAGAGTGTAAATAGTGTGTATATATATTTTTATTTATATTTGTTAGTTTTTCCAAGAAGCAGTGAAGTGAAAATGTGCACAGAACTGTGAAGCAATAGCAGTGACTTATAATTGAAGATAGGCCCAGAATCAGCCTTGGTAAGCATTTTTGTAACATTTAAAAAAAAAGTATTTTTAGGTAAAAAAAATAATCTATTACAGTTTGCGTAGGGAATTAGTTGCAGATCGTGAAATAATTGCATTTTTATGTTTTAGACCATTCTAACGTTTTTTATCACAGTTTACTTTAAAAAATTTATTTTTTGTAAATTATATTTTTGTACATATTGCATTTTATTTCTAAATAAAAAATATATATACACATAAACTGTATCTATTTCGGCAAGGAATTTCATAATAAACTAAACTGTGAAAGAATTATTATGATGTCTAAAACGGTTTTCTTTTTAAAGCACTTTTACCAAATGTCTACAAATTCATTGAAATTAATTGCTGCCCAAAGGCCATGCAAAATGCCCATTTATTCCTTCCCCAATGTGTTAAAGGTACAAGCCAACGGGACTCGGAGGAAAATAGCAGTTCTTTTGAAAAACTGCATGTCTTTACGAAATAAGGACAAATCGTCCTCATAAGAAAGTCCTGGGGGACTGCAAAACGTCTGCTTTGTTTACATTTCCACATAATATGGCTAATTTTCCTCACCATGTATAAAGTGAACAAATCAAGCAAGGTAAGACAGACCAAGGTAGGGACAAATAGCCTACACAAGCCACTAGTAAATTATATCTTCACAATTGAATTTATATTTATTTTTAAAATGGCATACTTGATACCAACAAACAGTAAATGCAGTTTTGGTACGGTATTTAATTTAAAGTGTACCCCCTTCAAAAGGAATTGGGAATATTCCATAGGCTCTATTGGAATTTCAACAAATTTAACTGTATGTTCCATTTTAGGTGTAGAACCCTAAACAGTGTTGCCATTGCACCTTGCATGTCACACCCTATCTGTTAGTGTAGTATCTCCGTTTTTAAAAAAGAGACAACATTTTGAATAGAGTTTGTTTTTCATCAATTGAAAAGTTACAGGAAAACAATTTCATTGAAGCCCTAACAAAAGTAGTCTGAAGGTGTTAAGGCACTGTTGCCAAACTATTTGTTTAAGGTGACTTGCTGGATGTCAAAACCTTCGGCAACCGGCAACAGTGTTCAGACGCAACAGATCAACCAATTTCGACAAATTTCAGCAGTTAAAAAATAAAAAAATAAAAAATAGGCTAAAAAGCAAAAACTTTAGTAATGTGTGAAAAACATCATAATCTACCACACGTTAGGATTGTTGTCACGTACAGGATCTAAACCTCCCCTAACAGCTTTATAAATAAATATGTTAAGAAATATGAATTTTTAATAAAAAGGGTAATTTTTGGTAATTTTTTTATAATAAGGGGTACCACCGATTTGGAAACTAGGCTAATGGTTTATTACGCATATTTTTATTCTATTATGCAGTATGGGATAGAATTGTGGGGATCATCAGCTGACGCATTAAATATTTTCAGAACTCAAAAGAAGATTATAAGAATTCTTACTTTTTCAGGTTATCGAGTTTCATGTAGACCCCTCTTTCGGAAACTTAATCTAATGACCCTTTACATCTATAAATGTTTACTCTTGCTGGAAAACAATTTTGAAAAAATAAGCCAGGAGCAGCATGATCATGATTATGATACGAGGCATAGGAGGGACTTGCAATTTAAGATACATCGTTTGTGCCTGTATGAAAGATCTCCTTCCTATGCTGGGATGAAATTTTTCAACAGCCTTCCTCCTGGTTTGAAATCTAAAATTGGTTCAAACAGTTTTAAACCTTCCCTTAAAGAGCATTTGCTTAGCAGTAGCTATTATAGTATAAATGAGTTTGTTTTGTAAAATTGATATATTTTTATAAGAAACGTAGGTATTTCTCTCCTTTAATCTGAAATTTGTTTTGTTTTGCTCACTTGTATTGGTTTGATTTTGTACGGTACTTGCTTGTCTTGGTTTTTGAATATTGTACTTTAGTTAAGTTTTAGTTGTAGTACCATTTGACCATGTCACCAGTTTGTATAGCATTGCTATGTAAAAAATGTAAAATGTGACAATAAATATAATTTGAATTTGAATTTATTTTCAAATAAAGTTGACAGAAAAGTTTCTTTTGAATATCAAATCAATGTCTGCATCTAAAAGATATTAAATGGCTGGGGGGGGCTAGGTGTCAATCAGCTCATCAAATACAACCATCGTCTGCAACAGATAACTAGGGATAGTTTTTTAAATAACTTACCTTTCCAGTTTTCCTGCTAATTTTGCCTTGTAAAGTTATTAGCTGGTTTCTTAGATATTCATACCTGAAAAAAAATATCAAAATAATTACAGTACTGTAATTGGATTGATTCACCGTGATATACAAAGGTTTTCAGTTTTTTATTCTGAAAGGCGCGGCCACCCTCAAAGTTGTTATTTACATTAATTTGGGAGATTGCATACGTAATTTAACAGCTATTAATATTGTAGAATCCTGAGGCCAAGATGAAGATCCAAGAACAATGCCAGACGCTTGAAACATCTGTACAATTTCCACTGACAAAGAGCAAGTTAAGGCAAAAAATGAAAAACTATCGTGTTCATTATAATACGATATAGTTTAGGAAAAAACAATAAATACTTTTAGTTTTCTTACTAGAATTTGCTTGATACCCGACAAATAAATATTGCACACACTAAACATAGTAAGTGTATAAAATATACATGGCAGATCATGTAAGTTTACTGACTAAGATAAATATCTGAGATGTAGACACAACTGCTACTAACAAACCACCAATTTAATAGCAGGAAAACAGAAAATTTATAAAAATAAAAATGATTTAATATTTCCTAATTGATGTTAATGATTTTTTTATATAGGTAAAAATCTTTAAATTGTAGAGCAAAAGTGATTAAAATAGAAAAAGAGGACCTTATCATAACATAAATACAACATAAAACAAATATAAAATGATTATACTTACGTAGCCTTCTTTAAGGAACTGACCCATGAATGAACAGTACTCTCCGATCTCGCAGAGAAAATATGTCTCTTGTCCGGGTCATCACAGAATATGATCGAAAAAGCAAACTGGCCACCGGACAACTCTAGCTGAATTTTGGCTGATTCTAGTACAAAAACACCTGTTGGCTGAAACATTGAATAAGACTTTAAAATGAGACTAAACGTCTATACCCCTAACGTCTAGTATCTAGGCATATATACTTAATAGGCTAAGGGATAGACATTATTAGACATTATTAATAGACATTATTTGTAATCAACGATTTTCAACTGATTTTGATGTTACAGAACCTTTCAGAACTTAATCTGAAATTTTGATTTAATTTAGAAATTGTTGAATTTAAGAGAAATGATCTCGATGTTTGTATTTTTTCCATCTATAGGCCCTAGTTTAAAATGTGAATTTTAAAATACATATAATTAAACAGAATATTTGTTGTACCAAATGTGTGTTTTCATGACAAAATCCATCATGCAGCATAACAAGAAACATTTCATATATCATCCAAGAAAGATGTTTACGGTACCTACCTTTTCTTCTATCTGCCCCAAATCATTTATTTTGAAGTAGAACAGCAAATTATACTTCAGTTTGAACCACCTTTCTTTGAAACCTGAAAAAATCAAAATTGATCTTTGTAGGTTCAAATCCTAGTGATGGGCAAAATAATTTGATCAGAAGAGAGGTCAACTAGTACTGTAAGGACTCTGTTCTGCTTGTTAGATGTGTTCCATCCACAGATCCCAGAAACTTTTCGCGTTTCTACCTGCTTCGCCCATAAGGCCAATGTTAACTTTCAAAGCCCTTTCGTTCTCAATGGATTATTCGATATCGTTGATTTATGGCTCATTTTAAAAAGCAAAAATATACCTAGCGATTTCAGTAAGCAGAATTTTGATATCGCAAATAATAACCGATGAATAAAATTCAAAAATATTCAGTATTTAAGATTTTGTTATGCGCGAACTATTTTATGATAGCGAAATTCTGCTTACTGAAATCGCTAGATATATTTTTGAACTTTAAAACGAACCATGATTAATTAATTTCGGACAACCCGTTGAGGAGGGACGGACTTTGAAAGTTAACATTGGTCTTATAAGAGAAGCAGGTAGACGCAAAGGACTGGACTTAACACTGTATTTTCACAAGGCAGCACTGATTTTTCCAGAGCCGGTGTCTAGGAGATGGTCACAGTTCCGGCCAGCTGACGGATAAATGAGTCAGTAAGGACATCAGCATAAGATGTTTCATTTTGGTTTGGATTCAGGAATCGGATTGCAGATGATAATAATGAATCATATTATCATACTTATGTTTTATATTCTACCCTCATATGTAGGCATAGTATAATACAAAGAAAGAATCTCTGGATCAAAAATACTAAATATTTTTTTGTAATCAAAAGAATGTTTTTTTTCGCTAACACAAAACCATAGACCTTACAAGTAACGATCGAAAGGGGTGCCAAAATCTGAGGGGGGCATATCATATTTTCCCCTTTATTACATATAGCAATATTAAACTCAAATCATTGTGTTAAGAACATATGGTGAATATTTGATGAATCAGCACAGCTGTTTGTTAATTGGTATGTTTTGATTTTAGCAGATGATGTAAATAAACTAGGAATGAAAAATTATTGTAAAAGAAATAGATTCCCTTAACCCTTTCAGTGCTATGGACCGATATATCGTCTTTTGAATCTGTTATCAATAAACACTGTTACTGCTTCATAAGCGATTGTACCGTTAGGCGCTCAGTCTGCAGTCTGAGTCTGACATGTGGTGAAACCTGGTAGACACAAACTGAACTACCTCGTCCAGCGCCTAGTCTCTATAATACCAACTGATCCACTGCAGCTGCTAGTCTGATCAGTGGCTGAGCGGTCTAAGGCGTTACCTTCCCGGCCGGGGGTAACACTTGGATCGAGGGTTCGAATCCCGTCACAGTCGGTGGTTTTTATGTGCAACTCATAGAGAGTTCACCTGTCTGTGGTACAGTTGAAGGGGAGGGCGGACCTTAAGCAAACGGTGGACGGCTCGGGTCCAAGCTGATGGGATGGGTGGATTCTTTGTGAGTTGCACATCTGATCAGGTGTTTTGCTACTGTTTACCTATTCTTTACTGTGTGTGTCCAGCGGAAGCACGTTTTTATTAATTTTAACTGTTCAGGTGTTCAATATATTTAAAAAATCAACAAAACATCACGGATTCAACTACTCCTTTCAGAAGCTCAGCAATGAAAGGGTTAAATATTTTTAAGTATTGGTTTTTGTAAAATTGTGTACCTTTTTTTAAATACTTCTATAACTTATCCTCGGCGAGAAAAATGTAAGTATATCTGACATTTTGACGCAACGACGTGGGGCATAATTAATGGATAAGTTAAATAAAAGAAGGTCTGTACAGAGAGCTTTTTACAAAACAGTTCAGTCTTCTAACAAACTATTTAAGTGATGGAAAGTACGTAGAAGCTAGGGGATGTTTTAAATTACTTGAACAGTATATGCAGACAATTTATATGCTAGATGAGAAAATCCTAGGATTCATGCTTGATGATGAGGAAATAACTGATGAGGATTTAGGTAATGAAACTGATGTTACTGATGATTTTAGGAGTAAGTTTGAACTAATGAAAGTACGTGTGGTTGACTTACTCAACAGTTCATCAAATCAAAAATCAGACACTAGCACATCAGTTGTAGTTCAAAACAGTTATAAGTTATGCTTACCTAAGGTAGAATTACGTAAATTTTCTGGAGATTCTAAAGAGTGATTGCCTTTTTGGAACCAGTATCAAAGTATACATGAGGACGAGAGCATTCCTGCTGTGGATAAATTTTATTACCTAGACCAAGCTATCGTGACTCGCGCCTGGAGTGTTCTACAATGTTTCCCTCCCACAGAGGAAAACTATCCTCTTGCAATTGATGCCTTAAAGGAACGTTTTGGTAGGGAAGATGTTTTAATTGAAATCTATATCAGGGATTTGCTAAGTTTGACGCTTCCTTCTAACAAATCATGTTCTTTGGCTAAGATGTACGAACTAGAATGTCATTTACGGTCACTAGAAGTTCTAGGTGTAACAAAGGGTAAGTGTGCCGCCATAATTTGTCCATTATTGGAAATCTTGTACGTCTGAGGATTTTTTAAGGGTATGGCAAAGGAGCTACACAGACAGGGACACGCCTACTGCCGAAATCAGACTTGAAAGGTTTTTGGCTTTTATGAAAAGTGAAGTACAAAATGAAGAGAGAATTTCAGTTGCTTTGTCAAGTTTTGGGGAATCTGGTAGCAATAAAAAGGTGGTGAAAGGGGATTTTCAAAATAAATCTGTAAGAAATAAAGACACTCCTTCTGCTATAGGTCTATTGTCTTTGAATGACAAAAAGCAATGTGTATGTATTTTTTGCAATGACAATCGTCACAGTAGTACAGATTGTTACAAAGCTCGGGATATGTCATTTTTAGACAGAGTAGGATTGGTAAAAAGGAAAAAAATGTTGTCTTGTTTGTATGAAAGCTAACCATGTAGCTAAACAGTGTAAATACAAACAAATATGTATCATTTGTGACAAAAAACATGTGGTTTTGTTACATCCTGACTTAAAAAGGCAGACATCCGAGATTGTCTAAGTCTCTAAACCACAGATGGCACTAACCAAGATAATGTTTTAGCAAACATTACATCTGAAAGCGTGCTTTTACCTACACTAATGGTGAAGATCCGGGAAAATGGTGTAGAAAAGGTTGCCAGAGCCGTATTGGACACTGGACCACAGCGCTCCCACCTTCTGAGGACAACGGCTCAAGAGATGAAGTATGCACCGTTTGAGGAAGAAAAAATCGTTCACTCATTGTTTGGAGGGAAAAGGTCAGGTATTTGTAAACATAATAAATACAAGCTTTACTTATCAAGTATGGATGGTAATTACTTATGTAATTTTGATGTATTGGATCAAGAAAACATTTGCGATGATCTACCACACTTTAAAGAGGGTCCGTGGTCAAAGGAAGTAAGTGAGATGGGTATCTCGCCAAATCAGTTTAAGGACTGTTCTGGTCCTGTGGAAATTCTTATTGGGGCTGACGTTGGAGGCAAACTCTTTACAGACAATGTTAAAAAACTTGTTTGTGGATTAACTGCCGTTCAAACTAATCTGGGGTGGGCTTTGCTAGGAAAAATCCCTAATGTTAACCCAAAACTGAGTAAAGCTATGGTGGTCACTTCCATGTTAGTTGATGACCTTAACATTTATGATCTTTGGAAGTTAGACTTAATTGGTATTTCTGACCTGACAGAAGTGAAAAGCAAGTTGCAGTTACAAAAAGATGTTGACATGTATTTCACGGACATGCTTAAGGTTGGTTCAGATGGGAGATATGAGGTGACCCTTCCCTGGAAAGAGTATCATCCACCTCTACCATCTAACCACAGGTTAGCTAAAAAAAGGTTAGAGCCCACTGTGAAAAAGTTGCAAAGGGATGGGGTGTACTCTAAATACCAGCAGGTCTTTGACGAATGGTTAGAGGAGGAAATAATCGAAAGGGTGCCTGACGATGATGTATTTAATGTTAAGCTTTTGGTACCTCACAGACCAGTAATTAAGGAGCAAAGCAGAACAAAGGTCCCGCCAGTTTTTGATGCTTCTGCACATGAGTCGCTTGGTCCTTCATTAAATGATTGTCTAGAAAAGGGTTATGATTTGATTGAACAGATTCCAAATTTGCTTTTATGTTTTCGATTAAAATAAAATGGAATTGTTGATATTAAAAAGGCTTTCCTACAAATAAGTGTATGCCCAAATGATCGTAACTACTTATGTTTCTTATGGAAAGATGATCTTGGAAATAACATGGTTTATCACCATAGATGAGTAGTGTTTGGTGTAGTATGCAGTCCTTACCAGCTGAATGCAGTTATTCAACATCATCTTTCTGCAGCCTACGAGAAATATCAGCAAGGAGAATTAGCTTATTCAGAGTCAACTATTGTCAGTTTAATGGATTCATTTTATGTAGACAAGTTCATAACGAGTGTTGACAACAGAGAACAACTCCAGACATTGATTACTGAAGCTCGTGGACTGATGGCAGAATAAAAATTTGATCTTCGTGGGTGGGGGTACAATGACCCTCACTTAGATGATGAAAACTGTATGACCAGTGTTTTGGGATTGGCATGGAATAAGAAGGAGGACGTCCTGTCAGTCAACTGTGATGTACTTCGACATGTTCCTGAGCAAGTTACAAAGTGAATAATTCTTTCAATATCTCACAGCATCTTCGATCCGATAGGTTTCACATGTCCTGTTACTTTGGAGCCTAAACTACTTCTCCGTGAGATTTGGAGCACTAAGAAAGAGTGGGATAACGATGTCAGTGATGAAATTGGCACACGTTTTAAGTTATGGCTTCGAGAATTGGTTTACCTTTCTGATGTAAAAATAAAAAGATGGCTTCTTGATGGCTTAGAGGGAGGTAAATTATCTATTCATACGTTTTGTGATGCTAGTGAATCTGCCTATGCTGCTGCAGTTTTCCTTAGGGCGGAGTGAGGAGGAAAAGTATCGGTGCAGCTAATTCAAGCGAAATCTAGAGTGGCTCCAGTACAGTACGTGACGATTCCTCGTCTGGAACTTCTTGCAGCATTGATTGGAACACGACTTCACCAGTCTATATCTAAATTTCTACCGTTACATTGTGAGTCATACCTCTGGAGTGACTCTACTACAGCTTTAGCCTGGATTCGTCGAGACGAACAGTGGGCACCTTTTGTGAGAAATCGAGTAGCAGAGATTAGACAACCAACACAGCCAGAGCAACGGAATCATGTTCCTGGCACTCTTAACCCTGCTGATCTACCTTCTAGGGGGTGTTCTGCAAAACACCTTATTCAGTCGTCATGGTGGGAGGGTATGAGCGTACGATTGATCTCATGAAAAGAATCTTAAGAAGAGTTTTAGGACGATCATCTTTGAACTACTCAGAAATGGAAACTGTATTATGCGACCGTGAGGGCATAATAAATTCTTGACCACTAAAATATGTTTCAGATGATCAAAATGAACCTGTACCAATCACTCCGGCTATGTTTATCCACGATATCCGTGAGTCTGGCACTCCAGAAATCGATGCAATTGAATCAACTAGTTTGGATAAAAGATTAAAATATAGAATGAAACTTCGAGAAGATCTAAGGAAAAGATTCCGGTCAGAATATCTTGGAAATCTAAAACTACAGAACATGACGAAACATTGTTCTGAACTCAAGATAGGAGACATAGTAACTTACTGATTGAAAGTGAGAATTTAAAATGTCCAGATTGGCCGTTAGCAAAAGTCACTGAATTGCTACCCGGAAAACATGGAGTGGTTTGACTTGTTAGAGTAAAAACTGCTAGTGGTGGAGAGTTTTTACGTCCAGTGCAGAGACTTTGTTTGTTATTAAATCAAGAACAAGAACTATGTGATGACACACTTCAACAGACTATCACCAAACATGGAAGAAAAGTAAAAATTCCACAGCGGTACTTGGACTGAAATTAAGTTAACCATACCTGGTTAACTTGGTGGGAGAACGTTAAGAACATATGGTGTATATTTGATGAATCAGCACAGCTGTTTGTTTATTGATATGTTTTTATTTTAGCAGATGATGTAAATAAACTAGGAATGAAAAATTGTTGTAAAAGAAATGGATTCCCTTAAATAAAGTTTTAAGTAATGGTTTTGTAAAATTGTGTACCTTTTTTAAATACTTCTATAACTTATCCTAGGCGAGAAAAATGTAAGTATATCTGACACATTGTAACTTCAATTAAAGATGAAATCCCGTTTCAATACTCTCGAATCCCCAAACAATATCTTTCCTCATCTAGGAAGTTCTTAAAAATAATCGAAGAGAGCAGATTAAAACAATTAGTTGCATCGTGTAACTTGATATTTTAACATTGCAATTTTCTTGCATCGTATTGCAAGTTTTATTCACAGGCTCAATACCAATCAGATTGTCCTGAAGTTGTCACAAAACGATAGAGGTCAAAACAACTTCTCGATTTGGAATTTAGAGGAGCGGAAGATATGTTATCTGATATGTCAATTTAATGTTTAAGTCTAATGAAGGTGAATACACATGGTGAAACGGCATGGTGAATACACAACTTTCTTCCCAATAATGCCTTTCAACAACTTAATACTACAACCAATTTACAAAATCAGTCGGGTTTATATGTACCGGTATTTACAATTACTTTATTTACAACTACGGATTACGCCCCCCACCCAGCACCCGCAACCTGTCATGAGTACCGACCGCACCCCGTGCTGGAGCACGGCTCGCACTGCCCAAGAGCCGGTACTGGTTAGACCCTATACAATTTTTAATTCGTTAATAAGTTTAATATGGTACCGATTTCCAACAATAATGTAAGCTGTAACTTAAGAACCGATAATCTTAGAACAATTGTAATACAGTATATTGACAGTGACGTTACATAAGCTACCAGCCGCAGCATGCTGACAATAGATTGATAATCAAGAGATGGAATTAGTCCATGACGATTGTAGAAGGTCGTTATCAGAGGTTTGAACCAGAAGGAACAGGCCGTATACTTTACTTTCTGTTTATTTAGAAATTAAGTTTACAAGTAACAGACCCCAGTTTGATGTAGGAGGGTTCAAATTTCCCATTTGAAAGGATATAGGCCTAAGCAACTCTCTTATGCCATTCCTGATAGGCCCTACTGCTTATTGTAAACATCTAATAGAAAACAAAATGAGAGAATACAAACCAAAAATAACTGATTAAAACAGATAAGTTAGTTTTAGGACCGTTGTTAGTACTCCATATCACGGAAACTACAATAGAGATGGTAAGGATGCCACAGAACCAATTTACATTTGTCTTGTGCATGTTTGTTATTATTCCAGGGGACAAGAGAATTGCCAGTTGAGGGTGTGGCTTACAAGACTATCAACGAAAACTAGCCAATAGCAAACGTGCTGCATTGCCAAAATTGCACACCAACTGATTGGAATAACATTTGGGTACAGTTTCATAAGCGGCCAACAACTAATCGGATGCAATATATCGATCTTAACATTCGATACATCGAATTGCATTTTAAATCGAGCTTTAACCTAAATAACACAAACACCCAAACATACTAGTCCTCATGGAGTGTGTTGAAACGTCTCTGAAAACAGGGCTTAAGAGCGATGATGTAAGTTACAAATATATTTTAATGAAACATTTAACAAGTAACAAACAAACGAAAACTAAAATTTAAAAATACAATAAATAATAAAGAAACGTATAACAAAGCTAAAACTTAGTTATCTTTGCCATGGTTCCGTTCATTCAATTCATGAAAGCAGCCCATAAAGTTTACCCTGACAAAGATAACTTAAGTTTTAGCTTGGTATATATTTCTATATTATTTGTTGTTTTTTTATTGTAGTTTTCGTTTGTTATTTGTTCATTGGTTCATTAAAATATTTTTGTAACTGGCATCGCCTATTATTATTGATATTGATAAATGTCGAGTGAATAATTTTCGATAAATGTACTGTTAAAATGTGATTCAAAATATCGAATGTTCCGAATCAATATGTCGAATGTTTAAGATCGATATATTGCATCTGATTAGTTGGTGGCCGCTTATGAAACTGTACCCAACATTTCCATTTGAGTGATAATTTTATAAAACAAAATGGCAAAAGTGCCAGCCTAAACCATAAGTTACAATTAGCTACAGCCCAACTGTCAACTCTCTTGTCCGCTTTTTTAGTCACATAAGTTATCTCAGTAGTATTTTTGACAATTCAAATGTGAACATTTAATCTTTGAGTAAAGAATGCTGGTAAGTAGACACAAGCATACAGTCTATACATAAGATGGGTAATGGTAATGAGGCTGGATTTTGGAGTTTAAGGAGCTGTGTATAGCGGCAATATTAAAACTGAAGTAGGCAGTCTAGATAGTTAAACTTGGTAAATTTTGTTAGGCTTAATTTAAATGTCACCCAAACCTCATCATCAAAATTAAATCTTCTACTTTCTCAGCGGATCAATGTAGACACAACGAGAACAAAAATAAACAAACAAATAACAACCCTAACCTAATAAGAAGGAAGGCTTAATTTATAAACATATAGAAAATGTTACTTACCTGATCCACTCTGACTAAAATTTCCGCTTGGTGTTTTTCTATAATTTAATCGTCCTTCTAGATCAGCATTTGTTAAACTAAGTGCAGCCAATTCCTTGTCGTTAAATCGCATTTTCACTTTTCTCAATACCAGCCTTTTAACAAAATAAGGTTATGTTTCACAACTATTTTACATCACAACATTGTTTCTCCATAAACATAAACCAATCACAATTATTATGAATGTCTACACAAAATAACACAAAAACAACAACGGAAATTATATTTCTAATTGATGTTTGGTTAGGTCATTAGGCTTCTTGTCTGTCTTGTTTATTTTTTATTATGTATTATTTACGAATTACAAGCAGGCAAACAGAGAGAGCAGCTGTTTAGATACGGTTCATTGCCAAACACTGCCACTTGTATCACAAAGCCACCATTATATAACAGTTGAATGTTGAATGTCTTAAAATGTCTTTGCTATCGCCTAAACCACTTGATTTGCATTGTTCGGCTCAGGATTGATTCTAATTTCTGGCGTTACAGTCCAAGATAACAAAGGTCTTAGAGCTGATAATGAGTAATGCACCAAAGTTAATATTAAAGTTCCGGTTGGGTTGTGTGCAACATCAGCTAGAGGTGGAGTTCTGAAAGCATCCGGTCCTGATATGGGGAAAAGGGTACCATATAACACTCCAAAAATAGGCCTTTGAACAGACACGGCAATATATGTTAAAGATAAGAATACAGCTAAACGAAGGCAGTCAGCTTGTTCTTTACTGAATAAAACAAAAATTACAATTAATGTACTGACAACGAGTAAAAGCACTGGGAGCACCAATCTGAATGCTCCAATTAGAAAAGCCGCACGTCTTGGTAAACAGCAAATATTGTATTCAAGCCTTGGTGAGATAACTTCAGCGAAAATAAAATCTGGAACACTCAATGACACTGCCAACATCCACACAGTCAGTAGGGGAATCTTCATCGATTTTTTGTAGTTACCAGTTGCCGAAGAAAAGTTTATCACTATAATTAAATAAATTGTTGCAGTTCCTAGTAGCACTTCTAGCCCCATAAAGATTGGACACCACTCTTGCGGAAATATCCACAATCCTGCGGAATCGGAGAGGATGAGTACTTCGTAAGGTGTCAGGAACAGGAGAGACGCGATGTCTGTCAAACAAAGGTGAAGAACAGCGGGGTAAACTTTCCTCCTGGCCAGATATCCAGCTAAGATACCGTTGCTTATAAATCCTCCAATAACAGTCGTAAGGATGAAAGACCATAAGAACCAACTTGGAAGAAGGTAAGTTGTTGATTGCGTTGATGCCTCTATACCATCCAGGAGAACGAAAGGGGCGGTGAAGTTACTAAAGTTTGCTGACATATTTTTACAAATTTATTAAACAAGACATCTTTTTATAAATATTCCAAAAATTCTCCACTTAATGTACTAATTTTGCAATTTTAGAGAGTGTCCGCGGTTCTCCTAGATAACATGTGAATCCCTATTAACAGCACGCACTCAAGAGACGAACATAATTATTCGCATGTAAACATTAATCATGCAATTCAAAGTATTGTCAATTATTATGTGTATGTTTAATACATTATACCCAAACTCCTCTAACTTCAACTGCTGCGTGCAAAACTGTGACGTCTCACTCGGTTTAAACTCTCAGTCTCAGTTAAATAACGCACAAAGACAAGTTATCACGATGACACCAAAACGCACTATGATCGCTCATAACCCCGAGATGATACAAAAACTGAGTTCACAGATGCTATCCGTAGCCCGGGATCATCTGGTTACTATCCGGCCAGTAAAAGTTCGGCTACGTTAAACTCATTCAGAAAACATCAGCTACACACACGTCGGCTGCCTAAGGGACACTGGGCTGCGAGAATGTGAGAGAACCACAGATATTTGAATTAATTCCCTCCTGCGAATAAAAGCATCCATGCATCGCTAAATATTGAATCGACCAGGCCGGCCGCTAACTGATCGCTTTTGTCCCCTTTGTAACAACGACGATTCAATTTCGGAGTTTGTTTAGAATTCGGTTTGCAACTTCTGCTTCATTGTATTAAAATAATTACGGAATAAAAATATTCGTAGGAGTGACAAATAATAACAACTAGGTATATTTTGATCATCGGCCTTAATCACTTTACCTAAAAACAAGTACTTCATTAAAGAACAAGTCGGACACGGTACTCATCAGTTATCTGCGAGGATACTTAGTTTTAGTTTTGAAGATTTTTAAAACTCTATATGCGACGAAAATTATAAAACTATAATAAACAAATGTACCTACCCATAAAGTAAAAATACTTAAATATCTGGATTTATTAAATTAAAGTAATATTTGACAGATTTAAAAATACAAAGCATCTCGTAAAACGATTAATTCAATTTTTTCTGTAGTACTAATTTGTTTTTAGTTTATAAGTTCAATATAGGCTACGTATAAATAAATAATATTGCACTGTATATTGTTTTAAAATAATAACTTTTTTGCTTTTAAACAATTACTTCAACATGCAAGTAACATTTAAATTAAATCAAACATAGTTTAGTGTATTATATTTTATGAATAAACGTTGAAATTCACTGCATATCAAAACGTAAACAGTATCATAGGATACATTATATTGGTAATAATTATAATTAGATGAAGGAAAATAAATTTACTTCATAATAATATATTTGGCAAGCAAATTGATAAAATTTCTAATAAATTATCAACAAATTTATTTATATTAGGGAGATTATCCCATATTTGTAACAGACAAGTACTTTTAAATTTTGACTATTCTCTATTCATCCCTAGCATTACATACGGCATCCAGAATTGGGGTATGGCAAATTCAAATGTATGTCATATCTTTAAACTGCAAAAAGCTGCTCTACGCATTGCATTTAATATGAAACCAAGAGATTCATGTCGAAACATTTTTAAAGAAAACAAATTATTGGCATTTTGGTCAATTTATATATTTGAAACATTAAATTTGGTCAGAAACAATCATTTTTTTCAAAATCTAAATGTAAACACATGCAATTTAAATATTCGAAAAATAATACGATTCACATAAATTATCACAGAACAACATTTTTCAAACGACAATTAATATACAATGGAACAAAATTAATGAATAATATCCCTGAAAAGTTGAAAAATTTACCTTCTGGAGAGTTCAAATCAAAATTGAAATCTCATCTTCTTGAAAAATGTTATTATAGTGTGGATGAATTTGTTGAAGATCAGAATAACCAATGAAGAGAACATTTCAAATACATCTAATTTTAAGTAATAAGTTGTAATGCTGATGCATGATTTTGTCAAGCCAATAAAATGTATTTATTTTTTGATTTATTTGGACTTTACCTATCGCTTCTAGTGTTTAAAACTACACTACGTTTCGGGAGGTAAGGAAACTCCTCCCGTTATCAAGTGAACCCTACTTACATCTAAATATCAAACTCTTACACCTAACTAACCTACATTTTTTTGGATTTTTTTGATTTTTCTTTTAAATTCTAATTTACACTAACACAAAGATAACAAAAAATCAAATACAATACACTAACACAAAATTTATATCACACCTAACTAACCTACATTTTTTTAATATTTTCCTTTACAATTTAATTTGACTAACAGAAAGATAACAAATATATATACAAAAAATCGAATACAATACACTAACACAACATTTATATATACGAACAAATGAAAAACTGACAATACATTACCTGTTCTGCATCGTGGCCTCCAAGCTGACGGGCAAACACGGGAAACGGGCTCACGTTTCAAATTCATCAAATTCAAATCCATCGCTATTATGAGTTTCAAAAATACAGAAAATGTATTTATTATTTATTTATTTCAACAAATATACATTATACAAGGAATTTAAGGTTTACATAATTCGTGAATGAATAATACTACTAAATACACGCATTTGTTGTAGATGTTGTAACCTTGGTTCTAGGAATCAGCAGACATAGGCTAGGTAAGTGCTGCCAGCGGGCCCACGAAATTGGAATAAAAAATAAAAAATAACCATTTATTGAATCGAGAATAACATATTTAAAATGCTGAAATAATTGATTTGAAATTAAGAAGTTGCAATTTATATTTTTGATTAAAACCAACATATAAATTACGAAAATTGACGAAATTGAATGCAGTTTGTTTTTTAGGATTTCGGTAGAGACTATATTGAAGGATGACTCATATTTGGCCTGGAGGAAAAACTTAGGGCGGGCGGCAGGAGACGGGGTTAGGGTTGGGCAGTGCAAGGGTCGGGTCAAACACGACGCGACGGTAATCAGCCGTGATGACAACGTCGCGTTGCCTCGTCTGTAGGCAATTCTTCGACACGAATCTTAAACGAGTTCGCACGCAGCACGCATGAGGGAAGTGAATTTCCCCATAACAACTTTTAAAACTCAAAATCTCTGTAAAAACATACATGTATTCCAATTTTTATTGAAATCTCAAAACATTGATTTTTTGGCTGTTCTGATGATCCTGGTTTCATTTACCTGCAAAGCTGGGAATACCATTTTGCGCATTATAATGTTAGGAGATGATCCAGGCAGGCTTGAAAGTAGGCGTGAGTTGCTGGGGATGATAAAAGTACTCTAACAAAGGAATAACAGGCTTTTCTTGTGTAAAACCCCCATAAGACAACGTACTGTGTTTAGTGGAAACACATTTTCTTTAATAACTCGGTAAATATTTATGCTAAAATGACGATAGAGGACTTAAAAATTTCGCCTCACTAATTCCCATATTTTTATATGCATTAATTTTACATCCGGGGCTTTTCTGACCCTTTTTGGGCTCAAAAACTCGAAATTTTAAAGATTAATCCCCAAAAAAGGGGTTTATAGTTGTCCGATTGTTTTGCCCAACGAACTTGTCCAACTGATTACAGAAAGGAACGTCCCTGCCAAATTTTAAGTAAATCGGACAAAAAATGTGACCACTAGAGTGGAAACACACACACACACACACACACACACACACACACACACACACACACACACACACACACACATATATATATATATATATAACATTTTGAACGACCCCCCAAAACGTGTTCAGAGGGTCACGTTAGGAGATTCTATGGTGGTCCCGGGCTTAAGTTTCACCGTGCGGGTCATGCTAATAGTTCACTTTCCAAAGGGAATTCACTAATAGCAACCCGAGAAATGGGTATTAAAAAAGCTTGCAATCACTGAAAATGTGCAAATATTGCAATAACAACATGTGAAATATAATATAACAACGAGTTCGTACGCAGCACGTTGACGTGAGGGAAGTGAATTTCCACTTAAAAAACTATAAAAACTCAAAATCAGTTTAAAACATACAATTATTCCAATTTTTATTCAAATCTGAAAATATAGATTTTTTGGCTGTTCTGATACTCCTGGTTCTATTTACCTGCAATGCTGGAAATACAATTTTGCGCATTATAAGGTTAGGATAAGGTCCAGTCAGGCTTTAAAGTAGGTGTGAGGTTGTTGGGGATGATAAAAGTACACAAAAAAACGGGTTCGCACGCAGCACGCTGCCGTGAGGGAAGTGAATTTCCACAAAAAACTTTTAAAACTCAAAATATGTGTAAAAACAAACATGTATTCCAATTTTTATTGAAATCTGAAAACATTGATTTTTTGGCTGTTCTGATGCTCCTGGTTTCATTTACCTGCAAAGCTGGGAATACAATTTTGCGAATTATAATGTTAGGAGGAGGTCCAGGCAGGCTTGAAAGTAGGCGTGAGGTTGCTGGGGATGATAAAAGTACTCTAACAAAGGAATAACAGGCTTTTCTAGTGTAAAACCCCCATAAGACAACGTACTGTGTTTAGTCGAAACACATTTTCTTTAATAACTCGGTAAATATTTATGCTAGAATTATGAGAGAGGGCTTAAAACTTTCGCCTCACTAATTCCCATCTTTTTCCATGCATTAATGTTACATCCGGGGCTTTTCTGACACTTTTTGGGCCCAAAAACTCGATATTTGAAAGATCAATCCCCAAAAAAAGGGTTTAGAGTTTTCCGATTGTTTTGCCCAACGAACTTGTCCAACTGATTACAGAAAGGAACGTCCCTACCAAATTTGAAGTTAATCGGAGAAAAAATGCGACCGCTGGAGTACATACACACACACACACATATATATATATATATATATATATATATATATATATATATATATTATATATACAATTTTGAACGACCCCTCAAAACGTGTTCAGGGGGTCACGTTAGGAACTTCTATGGTGGTCCCGGGCTTAAGTTTCACCGTGCGGGTCATGCTAATAGTTCACTTTCCAAAGGAAATTCACTAATGATTAACAGGCTTTTCTAATGTAAAACCCCCATAAGACAATGTTCTGTGTTTGGTCAATACACATTTCCTTTAATAACTCGGTAAATATATATGCTAGAATGACGAGAGAGGGCTTAAAAGTTTCTCCACACTAATTACCATCTTTTTACATTCGTTCATTTCACATCAGGGGCTTTTCTGACCCTTTTTTGGCCCAAAAACTCGAAATTTGAAAGATTAATCCCCAAAAAAGGGTTTAGAGTTTTCCGATTGTTTTGCCCAACGAATTTGTCCAACTGGTTATATAGAAAGGAACGTCCCTACCAAATTTGAAGTAAAGCGGACAACAAATGCGACCGCTACAGTGCCTGCACATATATATATATATATAGACATATGTATATATATGTGTATATATATATATACAGCCTATACAGAACAAACAAATGTTTGTGTTTAGTATTTTGTGTTCGTTGTGCCTAATAAATGACACACTTTAAAACTGCAATAAGTTTAATTATTTGAATTTTCCTCAAACACTTATTCGACACATGTCTACTTAATTCTTAGGTATGATACGCTACATTGACGTCATGAAAGTATTAAACACAGTACCTGGGGGGCCGAGCTTTGCTCGGGGGAAGGCCAGTTAGTTTGTTTAGAGTACTTGGAGTAATATTTCACCACTTCCCCCTACTGATAATCAGATTTGTATAACTCTTCTTTTTTTATTGTAGCGTGTGGTACAATTTTGAACGAACCCCAAAACGTGTTCAGGGGGTCACGTTAGGAACTTCTATGGTGGTCCCGGGCTTAAGTTTCACCGTGCGGTTCATGCTAATAGTTCACTAGGAAATTCACTAATAATTAGTCGTAAAAAGGTATTATGTATTTTCAAAGCTGTAACTCCAACTCTGGCCATGCATCAGGTAGTTTTATTTGCATTTGTTCATTAATTTGACAAACGTTAAAATTATATGGTTGAACTAGATGGTGTTTTACAGGTCTGTAAGGAGTAATCACATCATTGTTTACCTAATTATTTGTTTACTTGATTTTTTATCCTAGCCTATACTCTAATAAGTAAGGTCTGCTTTATTTCATATGTGCTTGCAACTCTGATCTCAAAAACGGCTCCAACGATTTCCTATTTTTTTTTTAAATAACTAATTTCCGGTATAAAAATAAGTTCTTTACAGGTCCCATCCCCAGAAAAATCTTACTATGTATAAAACGAATTTGAAAAGTTAAAAATTAACATTATGGGCTTATGAAGTAGTGAACTATCACAGTAATTTAATGCTCGCTTGAATTTGAAGTACTAACATATGTGGTTTCCTGAGAGCATTGAATAAAACCATTGAATGAAGATTACATATGGAGTGATAATATCCAAAATGAATCAAAGGGACATTGCGCTATAGTAACTAGAGTGACTCAACATGCAGAAAAGAGGCAAATGAGCTAAACAAATCTCGTCAGTAAAATTCTTGTCAATAAAATCTGCTTTACATGGTGAAAATTACTCCAAGTCATTTAAACAAACTTGCTAACCTTCCCGCAGCAAAGCTCGGCCCTCTAGGTACTTTGTTGATTATAAGAACAGCACAAAACACCTGCAAGTTCGTTGACTCGCCACTAGTGGTGTACCGGTCGTTGGGGTGTAATCACTGTAATTATTTTAACACATTAGCGCAGGTGTCCTTTGTAACATAATATATAGCCTCACCATACATCATGAGGTCGAGAACGACGGCTCCGCAGTGTTAGCGACTTGTTAAATATGGGAGTGTCTTAATGTTTCTGTGACAGTTTGTATGTTGTGGAAAAAGCTTTCGACATAAAAGTTGCATTGATAAACGTTTTTACGAAAGCGTGAATGAAAATGAATATATATATATATATATATATATATATATATATATTATATTATTAAGTTCACTGCATAGGGCTACTATTATAATTATTATTTTTAAAAGAAAATTACCAGAGTACCCTTCAAAATTCATTTTTAATTCACTGACACGTGTTTCGAGGTTTACCTCATGATCACAGTGCAGCTAATAACCTTAAACTTAAAATTAAATAACCTGTAAATAAACAAAACAGTATGATAATTTTGTTAACATATGCTAAATTATCTATCTATATATGATTAATTACTTTTGATTTTTTTGATTGTTTCAAAGATTGGATTTTTTTGTTGAGCCTGCATTATATTTAGTATATTAGTTTTGTCTTCTGAATAATTCATGTAAATGTGAAGCTCTTCTTTTGCATTCATTTTGTCACCTTTCTTTTCAATAGACAAAACTTCTAAACTTTCTTGCAGTGTACCAAAATTGTGATCTGTAGTTAAAATATGTTCGGCAAATTTTGATTTTTGTGTGGTTTGGTTATTTGATTTTATAGCTTGAATATGCTCTTTATATCTACATTTAAAATTACGTCCAGTTTGCCCAACGTAATATTTTGGGCATTCCTTGCATGTCAATTTATATATTCCTGATCGGTCAAAAATGTCGGCGTTTTGATTATGTGAGCCGTTTGAAAATTTTGTTATCAAATGAAATGTATTATTCCTGGTTTTAAAAATAATATATATATAATAGATTTTTCTATGCAATATTGGAAGGCATTCAGATTTAAAGGATAATAGGGCCTATTCGAAGTTATAATATATACATATAGCGTGTGGTAATGTTTTTGTTAGAATCGTATTAAATTAATAATCTATATTGTTGTGCAAAGCACTTAAGTCATATTTCATTAACGTGGAATGGGATTTGTATGTAATGTTAAGTGAATTAATGTGTTTTAAAATTTTATAAAACAATTAGTTAAATGACGTTTTAGATTATTAAATAATTGAAAATCCAAATTTAACATTAAATACAAATGTTTTATTAACATATTTATCTGATGAGAAGTCACATCAAATATAATTTGGTTCTGTCATTAATTACAATTTTAGATTCTTAACTGCCTATGGTATTTTTAATTTGCCTATGTTTTAGTTATAATAATTTTTACTGTACTACAATGGTTATGATTGTATTAAAATACATTGATGACAATGGCAGTTGTTTATTGAACCTATCAGTCTTACACGTAAGAGAAATATTACAAAATGTTTATGTGGTAAATATTAAAAAGTTATATATTTATTATTAGTGAATTTCCTTTGGAAAGTGAACTATTAGCATGACCCGCACGGTGAAACTTAAGCCCGGGACCACCATAGAAGTTCCTAACGTGACCCCCTGAACACGTTTTGGGGGGTCGTTCAAAATTTTATATATATATATATATATATATATATATATATATATATATATAGACATATATATATATATATATATATATGTGTGTGTGTTTGCACTCTAGCGGTCGCATTTTTGTCCGATTTACTTCAAATTTGGTAGGGACGTTCCTTTCTGTAATCAGTTGGACAAGTTCGTTGGGCAAAACAATCGGAAAACTCTAAACCCCTTTTTTGGGGATTAATCTTTCAAATATTGAGTTTTTGGGCCCAAAAAGGGTCAGAAAAGCCCCGTATGTAAAATAAATGCATGTACAAAGATGGGAATTGGAGAGGCAAAAGTTTTAAGCCCTCTCTCGTCATTCTAGCATAAATATTTACAAAGTTATTAAAGAAAATGTGTATCGACCAAACACAGTACGTTGTCTTATGGGGATTTTACATTAGAAAAACCTGTTATTCATTTGTTGGTGTACTTTTATCATCCCCAACAACCTCACGCCTACTTTAAAGCCTGATTGGACCTTCTCCTAACCTTATAATGCGCAAAATTGTATTCCCAGCATTGCAGGTAAATAGAACCAGGATCATCAGAACAGCCAAAAAATCAATGGTTTCAGATTTGAATCAAAGTTGGAATAAATGTATGTTTTTAACTGATTTTGAGTTTTTATAGTTTTTTTATGTGGAAATTCACTTCCCTCACGTCAGCGTGCTGCGTGCGAACTCGTTATTTAATCAAGAACACCAGTTAAATTTGCACTCATACAAGCTCGTAAGTAAGTGTAACGATAAGCAGATACCAGGATCATCTGTTGTTTGAGTTTCTCTTTTGCAATTTTCATGAAAACTTCCTCGATAAAAGAGCAACATTTTGATTTCCCCTTATATTATTATTTGATTAATTCTTAAATATAAATTGAATCGAAATAATAACAGTGGCGTAACTGCCGGGCCCGCAGGGCTCGCGGTGCGGGGGGCCCACGGGCCTAAGGGGCCCGCAAGCCGAGTCGGTGGGGCCCGCGGGCCGAGGTAAAAGCTTTGTCAGGCCCGCATAATGGAATGAAATTATTATATTTAATTTTCAAAACATTTCAAAACAGCAATAATGTTAGAAAACCTTTAAGAATTAATTAATTTTTAGCCTAGTAAATAGATCTTGAGTTCGTTGTGCCTAATAAATGACACACTTTAAAACTGCAATAAGTTTAATTATTTGAATTTTCCTCAATTCTAATTACTTTAAAAGTAAACTTTAAAGTGAGCAATTTTAACAAATACTTCATCATTTTGGATAACAATTTTAAAACAGTTATTACTGGTGTCAGTAAAGGGTTTGAACTGTGTTTTTGAGGGTGAATCAGCATTAGGATAGTGATAAATGATAATCGGGGGTTCATGATAAGATCATTTTCAAAACCTAAAGGAACAACTGTAAACGCTACAGCATTACATTTCACTCCAAAATTAATCTGAATCTACTCCAAATACCTTTTCCACATTAGGACAGGAACAGAACGAATTGCTGACTTGGGATCTGGAAGTTTGAGGCTTCACGTTTTGACTCAACACATGTCTACTTAATTCTTAGGTATGATACGCTACATTGACGTGATGAAAGTATTAAACACAGTACCTGGGGGGCCGAGCTTTGCTCGGGGGAAGGCCAGTCAGTTTGTTTAGATGACTTGGAGTAATATTTCACCACTTCCCCCTACTGATAATCAGATTTGTATAACTCATTTACCTATTTTATACATTTTTAAGGTCACTCCAGTTGTTATTTATAGCTCAATGTCCCTTTGATTTATTTTACTACTATATTTATGTAATGTTTACTCAAATCTTTTAATCTCTCCTCTCAGGAAACCGTATGTTAATAACCATATACAACATGAGTATTACTTTGACAGTTCCCTGGTTGATTATGAACAGCTGTTACAATTCTTTTGTTTTGATTTGAAACTCTATAAGCCCAATGTTAATTTTTTTAACTTTTCATTTTAGGTTTTTTACATTATTTGATTTTTCCTAGGGATGGGCCTGTCTAGAACTTATTTCTATCCCAAAAATTAGTTATTTCGAACATTTGAAGTAAATCGTTGGAGCCGTTTTTGAGATCGTGTCGCAAGCAAGCAAGCACGCAAGCAAGCAAGCAAGCAAGCACGCAAGCAAGCAAGCACGCAAGCAAACAAGCAAGCAAGCAAGCAAACCTTACTCGTATTTGAGTATAGGATTAGCTTGCCTAAATAAGAACCTTTGGGCATTATTAAATCACTAAAATTATACAATGGTGGAGGCTGGAACTAACGTTGTGTATTTGGAGGTTAGGGAACGTCTGGGTAATGCAAAATTATCCCGGAATCTAGACAATGGATAGGACATAGGGTAGAGTGAAAGTGTACGATTATGAATGGGGGGGGCCTGAAAATAAGTTTGCGGGGGGCCCAACAAAATCAGTTACGCCACTGAATGATACTGTAATTTCCCTTGTTATTGGTCCACCAGTAAAGTAAAAATGTTAATTATGTTAATACTATATATAATATTAATTTATTTAGTCAGAAATTTACAAAATAACAATAACAAACTCGTCAAGGTATATAAGCGAAACAAACCATAAAGTTTTCTACGACCGGCGGAACTATTGAGTTGCTCATGGCCTTTAGGCGCCAGTCGCCAACTCACACAATAAACGGAATTGAAAATAAAATCATCAAAAAGGATTTTCAAAAACTTTAACATACCATTTGAACATAATTTATGTTATGAACATAATGTCATCGTTATTATGAACAACGTTTGTAAAGTCTTGCAAAGTCACTTTGAAATCTAAAAATTACACAAACACGAGAGTATGTAATCCTATACTCTAATATGAGTAAGGTTTGCTTGCTTGCTTGCGACACGGATCTCAAAAACGGCTCCAACGATTTCCTTCAAATGTTCGAAATAACTAATTTCTGGGATAAAAATAAGTTCTAGACAGGCCTCATCCCCAGGAAAAATCAAATAATATAAGAAAACTAAAATGAAAAGTTAACGAAATTAGGCCTAACATTGGGCTTATGGAGTTTCAAATCAAAACAAAAGAAGTGTAACAGCTGTTCATAATCAACCAGGGAACTGTCAAAGTAATACTCATGTTGTATATGATTATTAACATGTGGTTTCCTGAGAGCAGAGATTAAAAGATTTGAGTGAAGATTACATAGAGTAGTAAAATAAATCAAAGGGACATTGAGCTATAAATAACAACTGGAGTGACCTTAAAAATGTATAAAAGAGGCAAATGAGTTATACAAATCTGATTATCAGTAGGGTGAAGTGGTGAAATATGACTCCAAGTCATCTAAACAAACTGACTGGCCTTCCCCCGAGCAAAGCTCGGCCCCAGGTACTTGGTTACTATAAGAGACCCCATCTAGACCCCAGTAAGAGATCCCATCTTTTATTTTAGGGTCTATGTTGTTGCTGTAAAGTCAATCCCTTTCAATCCCTTATATTGCTCGGCGCGGCAGGGTATGTCAGACTCTACGGACGCGCGTCCATCCTATCCGTTCGATGAACCACGGATACCAGGGACGTTCAGCCTAGAACGACACAGAGTGTTAAAACAAACCAGTGACTATTCGACAGATGAATGGATGTTTTGTGTCACTCTCGGACCGTTTGCGATTCCCGCAGAAGTAAGTTAGCGGAATGATATGCGGTTCGATCAGTTCCATGAAGAGTACACAAATAAACGGTAAAAAAAGTAAAAGAAGAAATTGTGGATAGTTTCTAATTCGAAATATGTAACTTAAACTCACTGCCTATTGAAGTTAGACTGACAACGTGCCAACTTGTTTATTTATTTTTTAATTCATTGTTATTTGTGTTTACTTACTAAGTGACTCAGTGTTTTATTACTAGTTAACTGCACTGTCTTGACAATGGTATCAACATGTACCAAACGAGAACGAGTTCGCACGCAGCACGCTGACGTGAGGGAAGTGAATTTCCACATAAAAACTTTTAAAACTCAAAATCAGTGTAAAAACATACATTTTTCCAATTTTTATTGAAATCTGAAAACATTGATTTTTTTGGCTGTTCTGATACTCCTGGTTTCATTTACTTGCAAAGCTGGGAATACAATTTTGCGCATTATAAGGTTAGGAGAAGGTCCAGACAGGCTTGAAAGTAGGCGTGAGGTTGCTGGGGATAATAAAAGTACTCTAACAAAGGAATAACAGGCTTTTCTAGTGTAAAACCCCCATAAGACAACGTACTGTGTTTAGCCGATACACATTTTCTTGAATAACTCGGTAAATATTTATGCTAGAATGACGAGAGAGGGCTTAAAACTTTCGCCTTCCTAATTCCCATCTTTTTACATGCATTAACTTTACATCTGGGGCTTTTATGACCCTTTTTTGGTCCAAAAACTCAAAATTTGAAAGATTAATCCCCAAAAAATGGGTTTAGAGTTTTCCGATTGTTATGCCCAACGAACTTGTCCAACAGATTATAGAAAGGAACGTCCATACCAAATTTGAAGTAAATCGGACAAAAAATGCGACCGCTAGAGTGCATACACACACACACACACACATATATATATATATATATATATATATATATATATGTCTATATATATATGTCTATATATATATATAAAATTTTGAACGACCCCCCAAAACGTGTTCAGGGGGTCACGTTAGGAACTTCTATGGTGGTCCCGGGCTTAAGTTTCACCGTGCAGGTCATGCTAATAGTTCACTTTCCAAAGGAAATTCACTAATAAAGCATATTCTATTCTATTCTACACGTCTCTATTGGGAGCCCATAAATGTTATAAACTTGAAGATTTTCGAGTCCTCAAATTCGTTCAGTGTAAAGTTAACCAACCGTAAACTGTCAAAGTTCGAATTCATCCGAACCAATTTAACTATAATAGCAGACAAATAAATTGTCAGTTGAGGGCGTGGTTTGCCGGGCTATCAACCAAGATTAGCCAATAGTGAACGTGATTCATTGTCAAAACTCTATATCAACTGATCGGAATAACATTCGAGTGATATTTATTTGGCAAAATAGCAACAGTGACAGCGCATAACCATGCAATTGGCTACAACCCAACTGTCAATTTAATTGTCCGCTATTATATAGGTCTCGTCTGGAGTAAATAAGTGAAGCCATGGTCGATCACATTTTTCTTCAGGTAACCAATCAAATCCTCTCTTTGTTTGTCAGCTGGCTGTTATGAACTCGTGAAGATAGGATTTTATGTGTTACCATGTTGCCATGGTAGCAGAGTTAACCATGTAGGCTAAACTTTTTTACACGAGACGAAATCTCTAGATATATTAACCTAGATGGTCCCAACATGAATCTGCCTATTTACTTTCCGAGCAGCTGTTTGTCAATCCAATCTCCTGTAACAGCTGGATTGTTTGTAATTGTGATCCACGGCGCGCCGAGGCGAGGGGGGTTGACAGTTATATATGGGGGTATTATCATGCCCCCATGCTCATTGTTAGACCATGATCGCTGTTCGCTTGTTGCCATGGTGTCTGGTGGCGCTTGCTGTCGGGGCGGTGCTGTCCGAGAAGGTAATTAAATAAATTAATGTAAACATGTTTGTACTAATTAAACGAAATTTCAATTCAAGGCAGTTTTATGGGGATTAAAAAGGTTTTAGGAAATCAACTTGAACTTTGTAACAATATAAAGTTTTTAAATAAGCGGTTTTTTTAAGTTGTAAACCAGACTTGTAGTGGTTTAAAATCATGCTCACGAGGATATTAACATACGTTATTTAGCACAACGCATAATCACAGTACCGTGATTAAAACAATAACTTTGATCGATAGCCTACATTTTCATTGATAGTTAATTCTGGCAATGGTATGGCTCAATGTTTAAATTATTTAATTGCATTAACTGAATATTTGTGGTTGAGAATATCTCACGTTTTAAATTAGTTTCAGAAACGTTAAGTATCATTTTATAAAAATTTATCTACAAATACAAGTATAGTCAAACTATAATTTAAACACAGTTAAAAACTGTAAAAATTGAAATGTAAGGCTTTGTATTCTTTGCAGTTTGACTGAGACTTCAACTAGATGATTTAAGAGCGGGTGAACTTTAATTTATTTATTTTGTTATTACCCCCAACATTTAAAGCAAAACTTTTAGGCCCCATACAATCTTAGGTGATGTAAATATTTTCTTCTGTTATATATCTCGCTTTATTTAAAAACTAATAGTAGACTATCATAGAGAAGTTACGGAGTGAAGTCGTGAGTCACACTGTGCTAAAGAAATCTTTTTTCCTATATGGTGCTGTTGAGTACTCAATCTTAACATTGTAACCGTTGAATGTCTGTAATAATTACCAACTAACCTAAAACAAAATGCATGTTTTGAAAATTAGATTAAATATTTTTATTTTTACTGTCGGACTTTTAACGGTATGGTAAAAACATACAAAAAGTAACACAAATTTCTCACCCAGAAAGGAAATAATTTAGGAGTGTTATGTAGGACTAAAACTTTCTCTAAACGTTTAAAACCACTTTGAACATTAAACGCGTTTATCTTCTAGTTTCAAGCATAATTTGTGTAGTAAGACGGAAACGGAAATAAGTATGTTTATCCTAGACGTGTTTTGAAAATGGTCTCAATAACTGCTCCCACGGACGCACCGAAGACGGTTTGGCGTATTGGCGGACACAGAACGTGCTTGTGTGAAGATGACGTCACGTGACAGCTGCTTCTCTTCACACATGGGCCGAGGCGATCTATTTATATACCACTCTTTTGAAACATATGGCTTAATAAACGGTATCAGGAAACTGACACATACTTTCTCCCTTTTAGCCAAACTTTAATGACAAAAATATTTGTTATTTACTAAATATAGAATATGAAGTATAGATAAATGTACAGAAAATTGTCTAAAATAGTTGTTTTCAGAAATATCCACCCAAATCCCTTTTTGGGAGGCACTATAGAGTCCGTTGCTACACACAGTGGTTTTGAGAGGGGAAATGCCCCCTTGCCCCCCCATGGTTAAATAGCAACACATTTTGAACATCATCTGTTGGTCAATGCTAACTTGACCTGCATATCAAATTTTAATGAAATTGATCAGTAAATAAGAGAGAAATAGTTATTTTTGTATTCCCCATAAGAATAACATTGGACAACGTACTGTGTTTACCGCTAAATGAAAATTTCAATTTTCTCCGCAACTAGCAATCGTAGAATAGTAATTTAAAATACTAATTTATTTAGTTTTTTGAGCTCTTTTTAATGGTGAATAGTAATATTTTTTAACATTTATGATTTTTTATGAAAAATCCAAAAAACTGAATTTTTGATTTTTTAAGTCCTGTAATTTCTGAACCCGCATTTTTGCAGAAATGCGGGTAGTGTCATTTTGTTGGAAACCTAAAGTTCTACAAACCACGAAAGTTTAATCAAAATCGTTAGAGCCGTTTTTGAGAAATTTGGATTTTTCATGTTTTTTGGCGGTTTTTGGGGGATAATTACCCTTAAAAATCAAAAATTCAAAAAAATGAAAAAAAAAACGCCTGGAGATATCGTGGATTAGTACCTACATACCAAATTTCATAAAAATCGGCCCATAGGTTAGGGCTCTAGCTCTGTACACATCCACACAGACACACACACACACACACACACACACGGACACACACACACACACACACAGACAGACATCACGTATGTTATGAAAAATACCTTGTATATTTCCTCTTTAGCTGACAACTACTAAAATGTAACTCTTTATCTTAATTAACTCACTTACTTAAAATCTAATACAGAGATGTGGAAGGCTGCTGGGCCCGGGAAACCTTCGTGGATCTCTGAATATGTGTGGGTTGCTTTCAATGAGAACAATGGTTGAAGGAAATCAGTTTATTAAGTATAAGTTTGTCACATGTCCTTTGGAGGAACAAAGAGCCATAAAGGGTGATCTTGAATTATAATTACTTTAAGTTAGGTTATTCAATCGTTTGGCGGATTTTAAGGCCTTACTATTTACTTATTATTGAAGAGTTTAATTGCACTTTAGTAAATTACACAATGTGAGTCAGCAGTGAGATATGGACATAACAGCGTATAGAATAATATTTACTGGCACGTGGCACTGCCGCAAGCGAGTTCCTGGGAATTTAATATAATGTACACTATCTCCACCTAACCTCCAGTACTCTAGCCTTCAACAATTGCCACTAATCCATTTGATGTACTCACAGCATTGACTAGATCGAGGATGACATAAGAGTGTCCTACTATCTGCTTATTTGTGCATATTATTTATTTTGTAAAATCAACCAAACTCATGAATCCTTTGATATTCAGATTTGATTTAATTTACTGGCACGATTTACAGCTCTTACAATAATTCTTTACAATATACTCCATTTAAACAATTTTAATTTTAAATACTGAATTTCCTGTATGTTTCAATATGATTCCTAAGGGATGAGTTCACACCAGATTATTTCACAGTGTTTTAAAAATATAACAATAAAATTTCAAGAATTAACAGTGAATAAAGAGATGAGAATTAACAATATAACAAATAAGATTTAAATACAATATCCGTCAACAATGATATACTACAATGTTATAGAAACTGTGACCAAGTACTAAAATTGCAATATTAAATCTAGTTACTTACGTAAACATTTGAAGTACAATAATTACACACCATAAACTAAATAACGATAAATGATTTTGCACTTCAAATAAATTACTAATCCCCTTTAATTGTTACCTTTGCCCAACTTTTGCCTGACTCGACCTGAATTTTGAAAAGAAATGTGCTCACAAGATTTGTTTAAAGTTACCGAATTGAATTTAATTTAAATCGCGCGTTTATACTTTCCCGTTAATAATTCGCGAAATAGAATTACGTTGGTGGGGTGCACCCGCAAACAAATCGACGAATTTTGAGAGAGTTTAAAGTAGCGATTTAATTTTGAAGAACGAAGTGAAGCACGCGGTCAAGTTACGAGGAATGGGGCGATTTCGCGGTTTCCAGGAGTTTTGTTGGTCGGGCTGTCACGTGACTGCGCCGGTTGCCTGGCTTATTCTCTCGGTCGAGATTACATTGTTGTTTGTTTCTTGCGTTTTCGTGTTTGGCAATGTCTTGCATGTAACAATTTTCCCCCCCTAAAAGCTTTTTAATTTTTGTCCAACCCTGATCTAAAAAAAAAATTTCCTACCACAAAAATTAAAAATTCCAGAAAATGAGGAGCGCTTAATACTAAAGGTACATTTGACAATTCAATTTCAATAGCAGTAGAGGTGGTGGACTCTTACGGCGATGATACCTGTAAGTTCCACTTCGGTCGAAGACTCACCCCTAAAACTTGGTGAAACCTAACTGTCCAGAGCGATGTTGTAACTAAGTCCATTGTGTTGCGTTGCACTTAACTTAAACTGTACTTCGTTCATAATTAGAAAAAATGCTTTGTGATTTAGGTGAATTCCATCTTTCCTGCCGTTGCGATAAAAATGTTCAATCAATGTTGTGATGTTGTGACCAGAAAAAATTGTTTGTAGGTTGAGGATAAAAACATTCGATTTTGAGTTTAAAGATTGAATGAAGTGGTTTAATTTCTTAATTTTCTTGTTAGATTCACTGTTGAAAAGAGTTTGTGGCACTGTCAAAATAAAAACTGTCCTCCCTGAATAAGTTAAGATGTTGCATATTGTCTTGATGTTGTGCGTGGAGACTGTGTGAGGGATGTTGCGTTTCACGTCATTCGTGCCGATGAGCAGGATACAAGTTGGTTGCAGATGTGCAGTGGATCTGCGCACCTCCGTGACTATTGTATGTGTCGTCGCCCCAGAGATAGTGATGATGGTTGAGGGTGACAGGTGCCAATGTCTCGCTGCTCTGCTCAGATGAGAGTCTCCCACACATGAGAATCTGTTATAATATGGGTTTACAAAATGAAGCTTAAATATAAGGTCAATTGATCACAACAGTTTAAGTGCTAAAAATGAAATCAATTAATTACGTTGAAGGAAAAAAACTTTTTTATTTGATCAACATTTACAATCTGTTTGTGAGTTGGACCACTGTCCAAGCTTATCTCAACATTAACTGGTGAAGTAAGTCGAGTTATTGTATAAGGACCCTTCCACTTGTGATTAAGTTTCGCTGTTATCTTCTTGTCTTTGTTACTAAGGGAATGCCTATACAACACGACTTTATCGCCTATTACGAAGGTAGATGGAGTTCGATTTCTGTCGTATCGCAATTTTGTCCTATTATGTGCCCTAGTGAGATTCTGAAATACTGTGTCTAAATTCGGCTTATTTGTGTTTCCGGCTTCCAAGTTCCAAAGAAATTGTAACGGATGTGTTAGCTCTCTGCCCAAGAAAATACTTGCTGGAGTGAACTTTGTTGCCTCATGAGCAGCGGAATTAAAGGCAAGCATTAAATATGGCAAATAAATATCCCAAGATTTGTGGTTCTGGTTGTGAAAAATTCTTAAAGCTGTGACTAAGTTCCTGTTGACTCGTTCCGCGACATTAGCCTGAGGTCTATATGGGGAGGTTGTGATATGTTTAACTCCTAAACCAAAAAGAAATGAAAAAAATTTCTGTGATCTGAAAATGGAGGCGTTATCTGTAATTAATCGTTGCGGAAGGCCATGTTGAGCAAAAATGTTGTTTCGAAGAATATTTATAGCGGAGTCTGACGTTTGTTTCCTAACTGGGTATAAAAAACAATATTTTGAGAAATTATCTACCAAAACAAAAATTGATTCGTTACCTCGCTGCGTCCGTTGTAATGGTCCAACAAAGTCGCAAAACCATTGCTCGTTACAATTTGTGGGAATGTAGGAACTTAACTGACCTATTTTCTGATTCTGTGCCGGTTTTGAGAGTTGACATTGTTCACACTGCCTAACAAAATTCCTAATAAACTGTATCATGCCTTTCCAAATAAATTGCTTCTGTATGTGATTGATTGTTTTGGCTATGCCCGCATGTGCAAACATAGGGTTCTCATGAAAATATTTAACAATAAAAGTGTGCATGGACTGTGGTACTACAATTTTACTCTTTCTGCCCTGTTTACCAAAGTATAAAATATTGTTGCGCAATGAATAGTCCTTAACTGGAATTCTATTTCTCAAGTCTGAAATAATTAAACTAAGTTCTGTGTCCTGAGCCTGTTTCTCCCTAATTGAAGTGAATAATTCTGGAAATAATTGCAGAGTACAACATGCGGAATCTTCGGTGATTTTAACGTTTTTGTCCGTATCACCCTTGAAGACCCTACATAGTGCATCTGCTACAACATTTAACTTGCCCCTAATATTCTCTATTTCAAAATCAAATTCTGATAACCTTAGTTGCCACCTGGATAACTGACTACTAACTTGTTTATTAGCCTTCAAAATGTACATTACTGCTGAGTTGTCGGTTTGTAATGTAAATTTGCTATTTAAATATGGCCTAAACTTCTCTACTCCATACAAACAAGCTAAAAATTCTTTTTTGTGCATCGGGTACTTGCGTTCTGTTTCGCTTAAGGTGCGTGAAGCGAAGTGAACTGGTAAAAGATTGTCCCCGTCTCGCATTTGTAAGACTGCCGAGATTGCCTCATCACAAGCATCGCACGTTATAACATATTTTCGCTCAAAATCCGGCAATGCAAGCGTTGTCGATGTTGCTAGAGAATTTTTTAGTTTGTCAAAAGCTTCCTGGTGTACTGTTGTCCATTGAAATTTTACGTTCTTCTTCCTGAGGTTATTTAATGGTAGTGCGATCTTAGAAAAATTCTTAATAAAACGGGAATAAAAATTGACGCATCCTAAAAATCTTTGAAGCTGTTTCAAATTACGTGGTCTAGGATATTGCAGGATAGGTGCTATGCGGTCGGGATCTAAGGAAAGTGTCCGGTTTGAAATAATGTGTCCCAAATATTTAATTGAAGTGTGGCCTAGCTTTATTTTCTCGGGATTTATGGTAATGTTGTACTCCTTGAATTTATTTAAAACTTGTGTTACATGCTGTTTATGAGTTTCCCAATCTTCACTATAAATTAAACAGTCATCTAAAAAATTGAAGACAAACTTGAATTTAAAATCTCCTAATATTTCATCCATGACTCTAGTAAGGGCTTGGGATCCTATTTTTAAACCTTGTGGAACTGTGTTGAATTCAAATAAACCATACGGAGTACAAAATGCTGTATACTGTCTTGATTGAGAATCTAATGGGATTTGAAAAAAGGCATTATTCATGTCCAGTGATGTGAAGTACTTGGCTTTACTTAAAAATTCAAATGCTGAATTTAAGGTAGGTAGCGGGTGAGCATCATAGGAAATAAATTCATTTATTCTCTTATAATTACAAACAAGTCGGTATTTATTTTTATCAGCTTTAGAAACGAGAAATGCTGGGGCACAGTGCATACTTGTTGATTTCCTAATAACCTTATTATTCAGTAAGTCGTCTGTGATCTGTCTCATCGCCGCTAATCTGTCCGGGGGCAAGGGGTAGGGAGGGGAACAAACTGGTTTGGTTGGTAAACAGCTGATATGATAAGGAGCAACCTTCGCTTGACCGATGCGCTTAGTTATAACAGAGGGAAAATCACTTTTTAATTTCTGTAAAAATTCTTCTGTTTGATGTGAATGTGCTTTATTTGCTTCCGATAACTCCAAAAATAAAGAATTACTGGGTTGTGATTGCTTGACAAAAATATCTTTCATTGGAAGATTGACATTACTATTGAAGTTAAATCTTATGGTATTACTGGAAAAATCTAAGTTCTTTTGTGATTTCTGCATGAAGTTAACCCCTAAAATAATCGGGAAAGGTAGCGAATTTACTACAAAAAAATCAAATGTCCAAGAGAAATGACCTATCTTGAAGTGAAGCTTAACTATTTTCCTAACTGTAGCGCTTTGTCCATTTATTGATTTAACTGACATACTTGTTTTAATAATTTCCTTGACACCTGGTGATGACTTGATATTTTGAAAAAAATTCTGGTCTATAAAACAGTTTGTCGATCCTGAATCTATGAGTGCATCTGTCATTAAACATTGTGGAATAAAAAACTTGACTGTCGGTAGCTGCAAGGAGAAATTCAAAGGAGTAGCAGAAATAGAGGTGTTAATCTGCGGCAATTCAACTACCTCCACGCCAAATTGCCTCTCGCGTTTCCCTGTCTACAATTGCGTGCGATGTGTCCAAGTTCCCCACATGTGAAACATTTGATAGGGGGTCGCTGCGCAAACTGCTGTTGACTTCCTGAAGTGACAGCGGTCGCTTGTTGATTCTCAGGGAAGGCGTGAAAATAAAATCTGTCCGCCTGAATCGACGCATTCACTGAGTTCGCCAAAGATCTCAATTCCCAAATTGTTTGGGGCTTGTTCTGGAATGTGAAGCTACTGCGCATGCGCGGATTCATGTTTGAAAGTATTACCTCTATTAAATAACTATCCTGGAAATTACACTGTAATGCTGTAGCGGAGGAGATAATATCATTAACAAAACTCGAAAAAGATTCCTGAGGTCCCTGTAGTCGCTTTACAAACCTGTTTGTCACTCGTTCTAACTGTAAGCCAGGAAAAAAGGCTGTTAATATTGAAAAGTGCAAATTGTCCCATGTGTAATTTAATTCTAATCCCTGTGACCAAATCTCGAAAAGAAGTGCTTGAGTTTGTGGCAAAATTAACTTCATGACGTCATAGTGCCCAAAACGAACTATTTGAAAAATTGTGTTAACTTGCTTCAAAAAATGTATCAGATGGGCTTCATCCTCTCCCGAACAAGGCTGTAATTTACGAACTAATTCTATTACCACGGTGCGATCAGTTGTTGAAAGTGTGTCCAAGTGTTGGCCTGTAAAATCACGCGTGATAAGAAGATCTGATTCCGGTTCGTTCGACAGAGTTTGCCTTAGATGCGTTGAATTCCCGCGCGGTGCAAATTGGCGAGGCATTAAGTTCGCGCTGTGTAACCTGTCTTCTAAACTACCACGTGGCGCTGCGGGAGATTGTGGTATATCTACATTATTTACGGCCTGCGACTGGGGTTCAATATTAATCACAACTGGGGTGGATCCATCTACATTTGGAATTCTTAGATTACGTGATTGAATTCTCGTTGCCCGATCCCTAGCTGTTGTGATATATTGACGTCCATGAAGCATTATAAATCAAATAGTTCAACTTAAATAAATTAAATTAAATATGTTTAAGAATCACAGAAAAATAGATTAAAACTAAATAACAATAACTTGGTCACGTTTCTGTTTCTGGCAACCCACAATTCAGTTGATAGCTCGCTACCACTTGTTATGAAAAATACCTTGTATATTTCCTCTTTAGCTGACAACTACTAAAATGTAACTCTTTATCTTAATTAACTCACTTACTTAAAATCTAATACAGAGATGTGGAAGGCTGCTGGGCCCGGGAAACCTTCGTGGATCTCTGAATATGTGTGGGTTGCTTTCAATGAGAACAATGGTTGAAGGAAATCAGTTTATTAAGTATAAGTTTGTCACATGTCCTTTGGAGGAACAAAGAGCCATAAAGGGTGATCTTGAATTATAATTACTTTAAGTTAGGTTATTCAATCGTTTGGCGGATTTTAAGGCCTTACTATTTACTTATTATTGAAGAGTTTAATTGCACTTTAGTAAATTACACAATGTGAGTCAGCAGTGAGATATGGACATAACAGCGTATAGAATAATATTTACTGGCACGTGGCACTGCCGCAAGCGAGTTCCTGGGAATTTAATATAATGTACACTATCTCCACCTAACCTCCAGTACTCTAGCCTTCAACAATTGCCACTAATCCATTTGATGTACTCACAGCATTGACTAGATCGAGGATGACATAAGAGTGTCCTACTATCTGCTTATTTGTGCATATTATTTATTTTGTAAAATCAACCAAACTCATGAATCCTTTGATATTCAGATTTGATTTAATTTACTGGCACGATTTACAGCTCTTACAATAATTCTTTACAATATACTCCATTTAAACAATTTTAATTTTAAATACTGAATTTCCTGTATGTTTCAATATGATTCCTAAGGGATGAGTTCACACCAGATTATTTCACAGTGTTTTAAAAATATAACAATAAAATTTCAAGAATTAACAGTGAATAAAGAGATGAGAATTAACAATATAACAAATAAGATTTAAATACAATATCCGTCAACAATGATATACTACAATGTTATAGAAACTGTGACCAAGTACTAAAATTGCAATATTAAATCTAGTTACTTACGTAAACATTTGAAGTACAATAATTACACACCATAAACTAAATAACGATAAATGATTTTGCACTTCAAATAAATTACTAATCCCCTTTAATTGTTACCTTTGCCCAACTTTTGCCTGACTCGACCTGAATTTTGAAAAGAAATGTGCTCACAAGATTTGTTTAAAGTTACCGAATTGAATTTAATTTAAATCGCGCGTTTATACTTTCCCGTTAATAATTCGCGAAATAGAATTACGTTGGTGGGGTGCACCCGCAAACAAATCGACGAATTTTGAGAGAGTTTAAAGTAGCGATTTAATTTTGAAGAACGAAGTGAAGCACGCGGTCAAGTTACGAGGAATGGGGCGATTTCGCGGTTTCCAGGAGTTTTGTTGGTCGGGCTGTCACGTGACTGCGCCGGTTGCCTGGCTTATTCTCTCGGTCGAGATTACATTGTTGTTTGTTTCTTGCGTTTTCGTGTTTGGCAATGTCTTGCATGTAACACGTAAAACCACTTTTTTGGGTTCAGGGAGCACCAAAACGAATATTTCCACTAACAACTCAAATTCGAAAATTTTTACGAAAACAATACTTTCTCCATATACTATGTATAGGGGGAGAAAGTAAAAATGAATGTGTGAGAAATCCGCATTGCCTTCAAGGATGCGTGAATTGCGTTAGTATAATGCCTCTCTTTCTTGAACTGAGCAAAAGCAGATCACAGATCATTATTAGTGAATTTCCTATGGAAAGTGAACTATTAGCATGACCCGCACGGTGAAACTTAAGCCCGGGACCACCATAGAAGTTCCTAACGTGACCCCCTGAACACGTTTTGGGGGGTCGTTCAAAATTTTATATATATATATAGACATATATATATATATATATATATATATATATATATATATATATATATATAGTGTATGCACTCTAGCGGTCGCATTTTTTGTCCGATTTATTTCAAATTTGGTAGGGTCGTTCCTTTCTATAACCTGTTGGACAAGTTCTTTGGGCAAAACAATCGGAAAACTGTAAACCCATTTTTTGGGGATTAATCTTTCAAATTTTGAGTTTTTGGGCCCAAAAAGGGTCAGAAAAGCCCCAGATGTAAAATTCATGCAAGTTAAAAGATGGGAATTAGAAAGACGAAAGTTTTAAGCCCTTTCTCGTCATTCTAGCATAAATATTTACCGAGTTATTAAAGAAAACGTGTATCGGGTAAACACAGTACGTTGTCTTATGGGGGTTTTACACTAGAAAAGCCTGTTATTCCTTTGTTAGAGTACTTTTATTATCCCCAGCAACCTCACGCCTACTTTCAAGCCTGTCTGGACCTTCTCCTAACCTTATAAGGCGTAAAAATGTATTCCCAGCTTTGCAAGTAAATGAAACCAGGAGTATCAGAACAGCCAAAAAAACAATGTTTTCAGATTTCAATAAAAATTGGACAAATGGATGTTTTTACACTGATTTTGAGTTTTACAAGTTTTTATGTGGAAATTCACTTCCCTCACGTCAGCGTGCTGCGTGCGAACTCGTTAATTATTTATTTACAGTCGTAAGAACTTCTTCCGTTTTCTCCAATGTTGTATGTAATAGAACTCTTGCTGCAACACGCATTATAATTAAATATTTATTAATTATACGTTTTTGTCATACTTAGTTGTATATTTTTTTCAAGTTATATAACATAATTCCGTTTAAGATATGTAAAGATAAATATATAAATTATAGTTTTTGCATGAAATTAAATAATGACAAAAAGTACAACAATTCAACATGAAATGGTAAATTTTAAAATATTTTTATTGTTAAGATTTTTTTTAAGTTACATTAAGAAAATTGTTATAATTTTTATGAGTTTAACCATTGAGTTATTCAATTGTATAAGTATTTGAGTTGTAATAATGAGTTGAAAGTTGATGAAATAGTTTAAAGTATAAAGTATTTACTTTATATAAATACTTTTGCTTTGACTATAAATACTTTTAAGTATAAAACAGCCCCGTCGCAGCAAACCTGCGTACCAACGAATTTTCAGTGCACATATGTGTCTTAATAATACTTAACTTAAAGCCACTTAAAGATTCCTAAAAAATATATTCACAAAGAAGCGATATATAAAATAATAATTATTCTCCTTATGAATAACATTGGGGATGAGTACGCAGGTTTGCTGCAACAAGGAATCCAAAATAATGGGATTTTATGCAAATATCAATAGAACTCAACTAAGTAAAGTCACATACCAAGTTTCATCCATATTCATTCATAAATAAGCGATATATAACATTGTAATTATTCTCCATAAGAATAACATGGGGCTGGGTACCCGGGTTTTCTGTACTACATGTACGAGATTCATCGGCAAAAAATTGGTTGTTATGCAAATATCAATGGAACTGAACTAAGTGAACTAAGTGTATGTGGTGGTTTCATATACCAAGTTTTATTAATTTATGTTAATACTTAAGGGAGATATGATATTTTACTTTTTCTCCATAAGAATAACATTAGACAATGTACTGTGTTTAGCACTTACAATATCTCGGTAACCAATCGACGCAGAGCAATGAGAAAAACACCAAATTGTTTGTTTTTATGAGTAAAATTCAATGGTGTAGATAACAATTTGATTTCAATAAAACTTGCATAAACCCCCAAAAAAACCGTTTTTGGGGTACAAACCCCCCCAAAATACCCCTTCGGATGGTCCGATCCGTCTGGATTTCGAACTCGTTCAAATAAATGATACTTTACACGTCTGTATCAAATTTAATCCAGATCGGACCTTTTTTACGAGAGTTATCGTGCTTACGGACGCATAAATAAATATATATATACACATATACAAAATTTGAACGAATGGTGTTTTTGGCATCTGGGGGCCTCAAAATGAAAAGTTATCATGGTCTCGGGCTTAACGGATTTTATAAATAAACAAAGAATACAGTTGTTTTTTACAATAATGAATATTAATTAATTATTGTACTTTAACTACACTCAACCTAATCAATACATTATTGAAATGTTATTTAAATTGCTCAATGTAGTTTAAATAGAATGAATACATTTTTATAATGACATCAGTTATGAATGCTATTTCAGATGAATGATTTTTCAGTAAGTCTTTGTTACAAAATAAATAAGTAAAATTTAAATTGTCATATATATTTAAGAATGTTTAAGTAATGTTTAATATGTAATTGATTTAGTATGTTAGTATGTAAAATAATTCAACGTTGTTTTAGAAATTTATTTTGGAACGATTTCTACAACTGTTTCACGTTACGAACATATTATTATAATCTTTTTATAGTTCAATAGCAGCTTTATATTATTATTAGAGTGTTTCCTTATAATTTAGTGGTTACACAATAAATACTATAAGTTAAGTTTATAATATTTTGGATTAATTAGATTTTAGCTTTGCTTAGTAGTAATTATCAATAATACAGAAAAAGTAATTTGTTACTATCGTAATTCAAGGTTTGTGCCCTTTATTAAGATACTATCTAGGTGTAATTCACATTTGTAGTTTAAATTCCAAACTCATTTTTTTAAACTATCTTTTTAAATTTAAATCATATATATAATATATGTACAAAATAATTGTACTAAATAATTGTTTTTATTACTAAGAGCAGAACAAGTTTTTTTACAGTTAAATATTATAGTATCTTTAAATTAAATATAAATACGTAGCAGGCGTCAATTGGGACAATGTTGTTCCGTAGTACATAGTACATACACTCACGTGTACGTAGTACATACACTCACGCCGTTAAAACCACTTCGTCTATGTTTCACTATAGCAAGGATATTTTAAATAATGCGAGTTAAACTCAAAAATCGTATGTAGTAGGTGTTTAAGGTGGCTCTAAAGGTCCGTGGCCACAGTGGAGTACAACGATCTGTGTCCCACAAAGCTCCACGTAGTTTCAATTTTCACAAGTGGCCGCGCTAGGCGAGCCACCCTCTAAACCGGTTTTTCGCATTACTGCCAACCGAAAGGGAATCCATGGATTCGTGGGGAAGTTGAACGAACAACGGTAACTCCCGATGCCGCCAGTGGCAGGAGGCAGGCTGATGTCTTGGCTGTCATCTCACTGTTTCTATATTCCTTTAAAATTCTCTTTGAGAATCTCACTTTGGATTTAGCCCCGAACTCAAAATGTTTGTCACGACCATTTTGCATGGATAACAAATGTATAAACAATGAATATATATATATTATTAAAATGTATGAATACATAGAAAATTCATGTAGTTCTTACGTAGTTGTCAATAAAAATGTCCGTATGATAAAAAATGTACCTTCTATGATAAAACATGTGAGATTATTTAAAGATTAAGAATAGATCCAAGAACAAATAATAATTGTGAAATTGGATTATATAAATAATAGTTGTAAAAACTTAAGATATTATATAACTTAATTTCGGAATAGTACATAACATTTAAACGTTGTAATTGTGTAATATTATGGAATCATTACTCAGATAAATAGTTATCAATCATGTTGTATAAGGGATGAAGAAAAACAAGTTGTAAAGTAAAAACCCGACTGTATTACACATAGGTTTTGTATACAGTGTACTGTATTATGCTACAGAATTTCTAGGATTAGGCTAGACTGCAACATTTTAACTGTTAATAAAAAACATGAAAAGTAGCCCGATGTAACAATCACTAATAAACATTGAATTGGTTATAGTTTATGGTTTTAAAGATAAAAATCGGCACTAAGATACAAAATACTTCGTTTGGAATTAAAGACATTTCAGTAATAAAAAGGAAAATTATATTAATTAAAATAAAATGGTAATAATCAGTACCGGCTTTAGGGCAGTGCGAGCCGTGCTCCAGCACGGCGCGGCACCTTTTTTTGGGGTGGTGAGGGGAAACGCTAGGCGCTCATGACGGGTCGCGGGGTGCGGGTGGAGTGCGTAATCCGTAGTTGTAAAATAAATAAATTGTAAATATGTAATATCATGGTAATATTAACCCAGCTGATTTTGTTAATTTTTTGTATATTAGTATTTTTAAGTTGTTGAAAGGCATTATTGGGAAGAAAGTTGTGTATTCACCATGTTGCACCTTCATTATACTTATACGTTAAATTTACATATCAGATAACAAATCTTCCGCTCCCCTCAATTCCAAATTGAGAAGTTGTTTTGACCTTTATCGATTTGTGACAACTTCAGGGTATTCTGATTGGTACCGTATTGAGAGTGTGCTGGATAAAACTTGCAATACTTTGAAAGAAAATTAAAATGTTAAAATATCAAGTTACATGATGCAACTAATTGTTTTAACCGGCTCTCTTCGATTATTTTAACGTACTTCCTAGATGAGGAAATATATGGTTTGGGGATTGGAGAGTATTCAACTGGGGTTTCAACTTTAATTGAAGTTGTAATGATTCGAGTTTAATATTGCTATTATATGTAATAAGGGAGAAAATCTGATGCGCCCCCACCCGATTTTGGCGCCCCTTCGATCGTTACTTGGTTTTGCGTGAATGAAAAAACATTCTTTTGACCAGTCAAAATTATTTAGTATTTTTGGTCCAGGGACTCTTTTTTCGTATTACACTATGTCTATACATGCGAGGGGAGAAATTAAAACATAGATATGATAAAAGGGATAAAGTATGATAATATGATTCATATCATCGTCTGCAATCCGCTTCCGCATTATTATCACTAGTAAACGGAAATGAAACATCTTGAATATGATAACAGACTATGGTTTATTATTATCATCTGTTAGAATAATCATGATCCAAACGCTTCCATCCTCATTCCTTGAGGTGTCCACATGACGAAATGGCAATATTTCTGCCTTTTGCACACTGGGGGTATTTTCAGTGTCACAAAGAGCAACTGATGAACTGAAGGTTTGCGGACAAGGAAAATGCTGTAGGGGATGAACTTCCAGGAAGTAAGGTGATGCACTCCTATCCTTGGTCGAGGGGCGCCTCGTCACCTCTCGGCTCAGTGCTCTTGGAAATCGGCGCGGCCACCGCGCCGCGTTACAAGTATTTTAAAACCACACACACTTTGAAAATGACATGAAACAGATTGTGATGAAGTTGGCTAAAGCCGCGTAGTACCTACGCCGAGTTAGTTATGGTGGTTAATGAGAAACTTCTTACTATACGGTTAAGGAAAACCAATATAAAACGGATTGCACTTGGTAACGTTAAATATAACTGTTACTATTTGTATCAACTGTAAACATTGATAACTAGAAAAAATATTGTTTAAGGAAGAATTAATTTTATTAAAATTGTTGGTGTATTACAGTATATTAGGTTTAATCATTTAATCATATTGAATGATATTGATCACATTCTTGAACGGTAAAAAGCCCAGATAATGTCATTTGAAATTTGATTTAGCTATATCATCAAGAATGACGGTATGGTACGACGGGCAAATATTATGTCTTTAGAGCAGTTTGAAGCAAGGACACGAGGACCTTTCTGGGGAATTACGTCCGTCCGATATCCCAATAGGTAGAGAAACAGAGAAACAGGTTGGCGACACTGACGAATGTCTCATTGGCGGTGGTAGTTCCATCGCCGCTCGCCAGAGCGTCCTCTGTACGGGGGTGTTTTGCGAAGCGCTTTTCAGAAACAACCCTCACAAATTACTCGATTTATGAGATAAATATTGGTTTTTATGAAATCCTGCCTAGCGGGAAATTATCTTGAATAACTAATAAGGGTTTTAAAACAGAAAAACTTATTAATTTGATCTTAACTGTTTGACATTTACGTAGTAGAAAATGATCAATTTTCACTGAGTTTAACCCCGAATAAAATATGTATAACAATAACTTAAAACCTTAAAAGAACTTTTTTAACCTAGTTAATTTCATGAGAAACATTTTATCGTTCACTGGAGGTCGCTAAGTGCTTTAATAACCTTAGAATTTGAGTAATACGGAGGTGTGTTTTTCAGCCGTTTGGCGAAGGTTTAGAGCCCTCTTAAAGGGTTTAGAAGGATGTGCCAAAAATGTGTTTAGAAAGAATATATATATTGACAAAACATTCCAGTTAAATATGCATTAAGGATTACGATAGTAATAAAGTGGCATAAAGTAGAATAAATTGCGGTATACAAAGCATTGAAAATGATAAACCGAAATAAATTAAAACAAATAAAAGAAATAAATCAACTATTGGCGCGTTCGATTTACGAATGAATATAGATATGATAAAGGAAAACATTTAAACGGAACTAAATGAATGACATTCCAGAGAAAAGATAAATTATTAAATACCAGGAAATTAGAATGAATAAAACAATAGAGATAAGGGGCCTGGGCCGGCCCAAGCGCCAGTAAGTAGGGCAGGGGGGAGGTATTCCAGGAAATTAGAATGAATGAGCGATAAGATAACGCCAGCTCGGGCGCCAGGGTGGCAGGGGGGAAGGTCATTCTCAAGGTCACCGCACTCATCCCTCCCATCCTTTTTCCCCTACGGTAGTGCGGTCTGCGTCTGTCACTGCCAAGGCGCGGCGTCGCACACCACCTTACAGTTTTTCATCTTTATCCCATTTTAGGAATATTTTAACGTCCCATGGGATAAAATGGGATTGTGGGATATCTTATACAAACTTAATTTTTACATAACGCATCACCTATGTACAATTTTTGTTCAGGAAACTAATTCTTAATACATGTTATCAAACTTAAATTTCTAATGTTTCCAATTACACTTATTACACTTATTTTGGTTGTGCCATCAAATCGTACTTCTTCAGACCAGGTCTCATAAAAAGTAGGCTTTTTTAACCTCATTGGTCTTACATGGTGAGTCTACAAAGTTGTAACCTACTGAAGAACTGTTAAGAGATCAGCAGTTTTAACAATGTTAAAATGGAAAACTAATTTGGTTAATCAATCTAAAATGTATAATCCAACATAATATCTTAAAATAAATCCTAGAAACAAATCAGCAATATAATCTAATTTACCTAATCATTTATTAATGTCTACTTGAATCCAAAGAATGCAAGGCTATTCAAAATAATATACTTGATCATAAACAACTGATATTACATTTAGTACAACATATTTAAAGGTGTATTCCTATCATTTTCATTATATGGGATTCATACATGTGTCAAAGTTCAGAAAATGTGTACATTTTCCTCAGGGTTTCGCCCCATATGCTTTTTGCGGTCCAAAGATATTTCTGGGTAACTGGGATTGTCAGGCCAATCATAGTGGATGATTTTATCTTCAAGCCGAATCAGCACTGCGAATAAGCTAAATTGATGTAAAATGAGCAAAGAAAATTCACTCTTCGCTCGCCCTGAAGGCTTACCTTTATAAAATAAATTAGAGGAGTCAATTTTCCCACAATTTTTCTTTTATACAGAATATACCCATATAATGGTTTACATTTTGTCAGGGCTGTACTCAGGGAGGGCAGGGGGGGAACTGCCCTAGGGTCTAGATGTGCCTTTTGGGGGTTTTAACCCATTGGCTCACAACCCCGAGTATACTCGTGGCCGCCGAAAGTAGCCCAGACGTGCAACTCCGAGTATACTCGGGATAGCACTTTTTTATTTTTTTATTTTTAATTTTTAAATTTTTTATTTTGTATTTATTTGTTGTTTTAATAAGTTTTCATTTTTTATTTGTATGTATTTTTTATACATATGCCCATACTTAGGGAAACTTAGTCAAATTTAGGAAAAATATGATTTTGCAAAATATGTTATATCTTGTCAAATATAAGTTATCACTAACATTTTTTATTTTCATGTAAAAAAATAAATAACCTACAAGTACATAATAGTTGTTGGGCTGAAACTTTTTTTGTTTTTTACATGTAACTCCTTTTAAAATTAATATTTTTTATAAACTATATATATATATATATATATATCATATATATATATTACATTTACCATACATAAATGCTGTCAAAAGTATTTTCTTCTTGTAGATAATTTACTTCTCTAAAGATTAGTACAAAAATTAAGTAAATCGAGCAATAATTGTTGCTATAGTGACAGTTTTAGTAAGAGTCTACATTTATGTAATTTTTCTTAGGAAACTGAATGGTTTGTCAGGTGGCAAATTTCAGGTAAGCCAATGGGTTAAAATTGATGGCCCATGCACAGCTTCCACATTGAAAAACCAATACCCAAATCCATAAATCCATTCTAAAGTCTCATTCATACCTCGCGTTGGTTGAACCATAGATTAAGCATACTCCTTATGCTTAATCCATGGTTGAACTTGTCGCTGTAAGATGATACCACTGCTAGTACGTTGATAAATAAATGTGAACCGCCTATAAAATTATTAGATTAATAGTTTTGAATTGTTTATTTATCACATTTAGCAATGAAGGTAAATGAGGGCTCAATTACTGCTTCTGATGAAGTATTAAGGGTGACAAAAAATCTATGAGAAATAATATAAAAATAAGTTTTTCTTTGTCATTTACAGCCGATTCACCAGCGGATGACCACAGAAGAGTTGAGGGCCTTGTTTGACTGTACAGAGGAGCATCTCGTACCCGACTATGAGATTGTGGCCTTACCTTCCGACAACCCCCGGCTCCAACATTACAACTTCTCCGTCTTTGGAAGGTGAGTTTGGATTAGTCTTAGAATAAATAATTCCTTATGGGCCATACACATATTACGTAACACATAACGTTACACATAACACATAACGTAACACATAACAGCATAACGCTTGGCCATAACCCCCCCCCCATGTGTTACGTAACTCAATTGTAGCAACGCTTTCACACAGTTTAAACCTCTTAAACATCTTTTTATTGGAATATAGATTTAAATAAATCATTAAACTTTTAACGGCTTTCTTTTAACAAAATCTTTTAATAACTCTTTTCAAAGAAAAATGTATGCAAACAAATAAAACTGTTACTAATAATATAAATTACACCATACCCCCTCCCTCCCTTAAGTGTTAAAGTGTGTTACGTAATATGTGTTTGTCATGTCTAAAAGATCGTGATAGGGCAGTAAAATTCATTACTATCGTACAGTTTTTCAAAAACGTGTTCATTTTGACCCTTCAAACTTTGTCAGTTACAGTATATAAAAACAGTAGTTAAGTAGTGATTAAATTTTTTCCCCCTATTAAAATGTTGTGGTTAACTCAATTAAATTAGGTAATTTAAAACCAATAAAGCTTGTTTAAGGAAAGATTTTGCTTAAATTTATGTTCTCAGCATTTTGTTACATACAAGAGAAATCAAAGAAAGTTAATGACCCAACACATCAAAAGCGATAAAATTGAAACTTCAAAAATGTGAACGTATCCCACTTCCTGAGAAAGTATATGTTGAAAGTTGAAACTCGACATGGACATTCCACTTTTGCTGGATTGAAAAGTTAAAGGGATTTCATCTTGCTTCATTCCAAATTCCAAATGTAACCCAATGATGCCATCCCAGAAGTTAGCTTGAGACAGATGATCTTGCTTCTCTGCTGAATTGTATGTCTGTCTTGTGGTATAGTCCAGCTATCTTTAACATAACACTATACGAGATCTATTGTAATAATGTATCTACTAAATGGTCAATATTTGACCCTCGACGGCTCTCTGACTGGTCTATACTAGTACAGAAGTCGACATTGGGTACAGCAAAATGAAGCTGTCACAGTACTGGTAAGTCTTTTGGCAATCCAGTGTGACAACTTCCCTCCCTTGGTTCCTCCTTGTCTCTTCTGGGGGCTTGACTCCAAGTTGAGCCTGGATACCCAGTCTAGTCCAAGCCCTTGGACTTCCTTCCAAGCCCTTGGAGTAGTGGATCTTCCTTGCAGCCTGGGACGGGTGCCTGGGAGGAAGGGCCCTTACCCGATGGTCTTCGGTCTGCCAGGCTGGGGGACGAACCGTCCTGGGGCCACCCGACCCCCTGAGAGGTTGGAGGCTCTGTGCGATGGCGGTCCCTGTCTGGTGGACTTAGGGGGACGCCAGGTTAGAGGGCGAGTCGTCCTGTGGTGTTGTCACCCACAGAGCCCAGGAGCTAGGTAAGGATCTCTCTCCCTTTCTGGAGCGAGGCAGATTGACCCCATCCTACCACCTTTCCCATCCATCTTTTCCCTCTTTCCGGTGGCTGTACAATATCCCAAGGGAGATGTGCCTAGCCGGCTATGCCGGGGCCTCCTAATGCCCCAATAAACAAACAAACAAACAAACAAACAAACAACTGATCAGTAAATGTCTTACTGCCTTCAACAACTGTCAAACACTCAATTTCACTGTTTACTGTTCTTCCATAAGGTTAACCTTGCAACTTTAAAGGCTTGTGGGGTGTAGCACCAAGGGCCGATGTAAATTTTTCTGATTTTCGGCATTCCTAAGCATCAAGACCTTTCCATCGATACTTCATTAATAAAAATCAGTCCAGTGGTTCCTGAGATCTCAGTGTTACACAAAATCTGTCCGTGAATTAAATATTAGGATTACAGGTTATATTTTAAGGGTTTAAATTTTACTCCCTGCTTATTTCAGGCCAATCAGTCTCCAGCTGAGGCCCAATGATCGTCTGTTGTCCAGACTGAAGGTTCTAGTGTCTGATGGTGAAGGTAGTCGCGAGGTGCTCCCTCCCGTCAGCAACTGCCACTTCATCCATAGCGACGCAACTACAACCGCTGCCTTCAGCTCATGCAATGGCAATCAGCTGGTTTGTACCTCCAAGTTTAACTATAATGAGGTGGCTTAAAAGCTACCTTTTTTTGATAACTTTTATGAAAGATATATGATGATTTCTGGCCTCAACTTCCTTGGTGTTCCCTCCCATTTAGAGCTTCTGGGAGTGCTTACACCGTTTCTGGGAGTGCTTACACCGTTTCTGGGAGTGCTTACACCATTTCTGGGAGTGCTTACACCGTTTCTGGGAGTGCTTACACCGTTTCTGGGAGCTTACACCGTTTCTTCTCTCTCTTTCACAAGTTTTTGAAAAATATCGCTTTTAGACATATCAAATAAAGCAAATGTTCTACGGAAAGCCAGCCATTAGCATAATCAATCAGTGAGACTTGGCCCGAAACCTCCATAAACGTTTATTTTATGACTCAGAACAAGTTTGGCGATACAAATTTCCAAACCTCAAAAATCCTCAATTTGACTTTTGTGATTCAATAAAAGGAATCAGACACACTCTTGGTAAAATGATGTAATAAATGTTACAAAAAATTAAAATAAAATAGAGTTTGTTTCCTGGATAAAGTGCTTTTTAATAGATTTTACAGGTCCAAAAACCCCCGTGCCAGGTACTCAAAGTTTTAGCAAAATCCTTTTGCGGGAATCCAGGATAAATTTCGCATATGTTAGAGAGTATCAGCATTATCCTATAAACTACCAAATTCCCACAGTAATAATTCTATTGCTTCCAAACAAAATAACTTCCATTAACACTCGTCATTTCAAACATTTTTTTTTTTTAAACTAAACATATTTTCTTGTCAAATAATATAACAAATATTTTAAAGTAAAAACCTTTTTATATTTCTTTTGAAGGTGACAACATTATGTTCTTGTTTCAGAGAATATTACATTTCTGCTACTATTTTACAAACCATTTCATAACCATTTTATTGTTGCTAGTTATTATTATTACATTAAAAGTTATTCAAATTGTTCGACAGCACGGGTGGATATTCCTGGAAGACGACACTCTAGAAGTTCGACCACTCACTACCCGGCTACACTCCCTGCTGGGGCACAAACGGAGCAGCCCTCTCGTGCCATACCTGGTCAAGCGAGTCCCATCACCCAACATAGACTGGACGGATCAACTTTGTAAGTTTGTAAACACATTTATTCTTGTTTTTACCTCCATTAAGGTGATTTATTGGTTTTTAGGTGATAATCTAAGAGTATATTATCGTCAGCCATCTTCGTATTGCTTGCAAGATAAACGTTGTCAACAGATTGTCATTAAAAATACCAACTTCGACAGCTAAAATACCCCACAAAATATTAAGTTTGGTGATGTTTTTCTTGCTAAGGACCTGTATTCCGACATCTGCAACGTTGTACATGTCGACATATGCAATACTTAGTGTGAGTTATAACTTTAATTAATACAAGATTCAAAATATAATAAAATATAAATTCATTGTAATTATAAACGTGTGATATTTTTTAATTAGTTTTTAAAAGGTAAAAACATTTAAAATATTCTGAAGAGTAACAAAAGAATCAGTTAAACCAATAGATGATTTACAAATACTTTTGTTAGGGTAATTTGTTGACAAACCAGGAAAACCCATTCTTTTCCATAATTCATGGAAAATGTTGGCAATAATTTCTTGAAAACATAAACTCATGATCACTAACAATGAATTTCAATTAAATAAGGTTAATGTTCTCATTATAATTTATTAATTAGAAAGAAAATCAAATCTGATCACATGCAGCAAACACATTGCCTTAATTACTTGGTCTAACAGACAAATATTATTGTTCTCTGCATTTTTTATTATTTTTGATAGTTTTATGTATATATTTGTATGGTATATGGTATGTATATAGTTTTCTAGTCCATGTTGAAGCTATGGACTCATTTGAGTTACAAACATAACTTAGTATTTTTTTTCAGATTTACCAGAAGATGTGGTTATGGAAGAGGAGGAGGAAAACTACTTGAATTCTAATTCAATAGAGGAAATGTTTGTAAGTGATATTAACAAAATACTAAATACCTACTAATAACTTCTAAAAGCAAAATAAACCTAAGCCTTTATTTTGCAGAGTGAAATAGGTAATATATGGTTATAAACTAAACGTAAAAATAAAATTAAAAATTGTCTCATTTTAAACTTTTGTCACTTACATTTTATGTAATATCTTAATATCTTATAAAAAATTGGAGCTTTCTTATAGCCCATTCAAAATAAAATACCATTTGGAATATGCAAAACGCTTTAAGTTCTTTAGGCATACTCAAGGAGGTTTATTGTACAACTGGAGGTAACGCTGCTTCACTATTATTGTCAAAAAATCAAGCCAGAGATTTTGTCAGGTTGGTCGGTGAGACAAATTTCTCGTTCATTGAACTATCCTAATTGGTTGTTGTATTCCTAAAAGTGAATCTACTCAAGCAAAAAATTGGAATAAAAGTAATAAACGTTGGAACAAATTCATTTTTTCGTTTGATTTATGTATCTAATCTTGCCCTGATATGATTAATTACGAGCAAATAAACAAATACAAGTTTATTAATTTTCAAATCATTAATAGTGAATTTGTTTGTTTCACTTTGTCAACTCATTCGATTCCAGCAAGTAGTTCTTTGCCTCACCAAAATTTGCCAAAGAACGGCTCGCTATTTGGTTCATCAGTGTTGGCTCCAGTATTACCAATAGAACTCCTTGGGCATACTCGTTGAACTGTGATTCCCAAACACGCAATAGGGAAAAACAAACAATATTTATAGTAACAATTTATTTATTTATCGAAGGCAAAGAGCCTTTACATAGTTCGATACAGACAATGGAATAATATGTTTATATTCAATTTAAAGTAATATGTTGGATTTAGACTTCTAGAATTGTTACCGGTACAACTTATGAGTAATAACATGTAACCAGGGCCGTACTCAGCTTTCGCGGGCACTTGGGCAGGCCTGATGGTGTGGGCCCTTGTTGCCGTCCGGATCCAAGTTGGTGACACCGGCCCCGCCGCCTGGGCCCCCCCTCACAGACCCGGCCCCAGGGCAGTTATCTCCCCTGCCCCCCCCCTGAGTACGGCCCTGCATATATGTAACTATACTACCCTAAAGAGGGGGAGGAGCCTCTAAGGAAGTCCTGTCTAAGAAAAATTGAAAGGTTACAAGAATTATTTCTTTGCTTACTTTACTCAAACTCATTCACCTTAAAAATGTTGCTATTTATGAGTAAAAACATAATTTGTTGTGGTTTGGTAGTTTACTCTAGTTTTGAGATGTTTAACATTAACTTATCCCCAGCTTCCTTGAGAGGAGAGTGCTAGATAATAATTCCCACGCTATACATTTATGTACTTCAACAGGTAGACAGATCACAGATCATAATGTTTCTTCTACTAAGCTTTATTTTTTTCCAGAATCGGACAGAGAGAGGGAACCAAAGGCCTGTGGTTGAAGTGGCACTCTTCTTTGATGAAGCAGGATATAAAACATTCGCTCCTTACATGGAAAATGATGAAAAACAAATGAGAAACATGCTGTTGGCTTATTTAAATGGGGTAATCCTGATGTTCATAGTCAGTGAACAAGCTGATTTTTGTGAGCAGGCTACTGACGAAGCTAATATGTCTTGAGATAATAATAAATCTTTATTATTTGCCTTATCTATATTTTTAATACGCTAGGCATATTTTTGTCATAATTGTTTTGGAGCGGTGGTGCTACCGTTCACCATGTCCAAGGTGTCGTCAGAAAGGTCTTAGCATGTAGTTTTGCCATCAATTAAACAAATTTATAAAAGTCACCGTGTACATGGGAAAATATGGGGTCAAAGTCGCGATTTTCCCTATAGACATAATATGCAGTTACAAACCAACGATCGAGAAATCAGCTGTTTATTTAAGGAAGTGGTTAAACAAATAAAATCTGACCCTGGTTATTGAACGTACAGCTGGCAACAAAACACCAGTTTTTATTTGCACAAAATCAAAACATAACCAAAAAAAGTTCGACATAATGGAGACTATAAGACGTCGACCAGGACGGCCAAGAGGAGGAGGCCGACGAACTTTAACTGGTAGACATGAACGAAATACAAATAATACTATTGTCGTTGATAGCCGCACACAGTTCTCGATAATTGTGGCATTTGCTATGACCATAAACAAAGCACAGGGCCAATCTTTGGGTAAGGTTGGAGTAGTTCTCCCAGAACCGGTGTTTGGTCACGGCCAATTGTATGTCGCAGTAAGTAGAGCCCGATCATTTGATGGACTTAAAGTCTACATAAAAGATGGAGAACACCAAGGCCGACTTCGTCGAGACAACCGTATTTACACTCGCAATATTGTTTATAGAGAAATATTATAAGGTTTATTAATAAAGTAATTTTTATCATTAATGAATTAACTTGATTTTTTTAAATAACAACAATTAAGATTAACTGCCTACACGCATTGGTGGACAGAGTTTCTCCTTGACAGTGCACGATTTCGTGCGCCAGGTACGCTAGTATCAATAAATATTTCATTGGCAATTATTAATATTAATTTAGTAATAATCTTGAATTAAAAGATACAAATTTCTACATTAGGCTGCATACGTCTTTGCTATAAAACACTTAAAATTCAGCATCCAAAAATTCCAAAAGTGAGGAATTTGTAATATGGTATTAGTTATATAATGGTTATATAGTATACCTGTTATTTTAAAGCCCTTAATCCTAGACGTGCCTTTTGTTGGTTTATAAAACACTAGCTGTAATGTGCAGACTTCGCCCCGCAACTGATTATAAAACATATAACAGTAGTGTGTGCTGCATTCTATGGTTAGCTCGTGGAACTACTACAAATTAAGATCAACTGATTGTATTTTCATCAGCTTAAACAAAAATTAATGTCCATAAGGAATACATGGGACCTTTGTTGGGGTCTCTGGTGGAGCCGTAAGGTCAGATCAGGATGAAATCCTTGTAGTTTTCCTATTTAATGACTAAAGAATCAGTGTACAACATTTCATTTCTCTTGGTAAATGGGGGGTTGGGAGTATAAACCATTTATGACACCGTCAAGATAGTTATAGTTGTATCATTGACTATAAATTTATAGTCAATGGTTGTATACAGTATATTAATCTTGCAACTTCAGTTTAAAATTTTAGATAAAAGTGACTGTAATGTAATTTGAACTTGTTGTGTTAGGTTCAAGCCCTGTACCACCACCCCAGTGTAGGTCAGCCTATAGACATTGCCCTGGTGAGGTTAGAGATCTTCAAGACCCAGCCCCCAGACCTACCCCACTATGGGGGGGAGAGAGGGGGGCTCCTGGACTCCTTCTGTGCCTACAACGCAAAACACAACCCGACGGGGGACGAAAACCCCGACCACTGGGATATGGGACTGTATGTGTCTGGGTGAGTAATAAATAATAATAATAATAATAAATTTGATTGCTTTGACAAAAATCTTACATCAGCATTACAACTTATTAATTAAAATTAGATAAATTTGAAATGTTCTCTTCATGCTCTTAATTGTTTATTCTTATCTTCAAAAAATTCATCCACATTATAATAACTTTTTAAAGAAGATGAGATTTAAATTTAAATTTGAACTCTCCAGAAGGTAAATTTTTAAACTTATCAGGGATTTTATTCATTAATTGTCCATTGTATATTAATTGTCGTTTGAAAAATATTGTTCTATGATAATTTATGGGTATAGTATTCTTTTTTCGAAGATTTAAATTGCAAGTGTTTACATTTACGTTTTGAAAAAAAGATAGATTCTTTCTGACAAAATTTAATGTTTCAAATATATATATGTATTGACCAAAATGTTAATAATTTGTTTTCTTAAAACATTTTTTGACATGAATCTTTTGGTTTCATATTAAATATAATGCTTAGAGCAGCTTTTTATAGTTTAAAGATATGACATACATTTGAATTTGCCATACCCCAAATCTAAATGCCGTATGTAATGTTATGGAATAAATATAGCGGCAAGTTGCGTTACTCCAAATATTTGTTTGCTCGAGATGTTCGGGTCATTAAATGTTTGGATTAAAAAGGGGATGCTATAAATTCAAGGTACATGTTAACAATAATTTTAATTTGTTTCAACATAAAAATATACATTGTACAGCAGGCGCGGATACAGGGGGGAAGTCATTGGGGTCATGACCCTCCCAAAAACCTCAGACCTTCATGTATTTAACCCATTTTTCACTAAAAAGGTTATTGTTTTTGACAACCTTAATATATAAAATCCAAATACCACTGACTGTCTCACTGACTCACTCACTCACTCATCACGAAATCTCAAAAACCACAGAATGGATTGCAATGAAATTTGGAACATACCTTCCTCTTGGGTTTTAGATGCTCACTAAGAAAGGGTTTTAAGAAATTCCCATAGGGCTCTGCCCCATGGGGAGTCAAAGTTCCAATCCCGTGTTATTCTTATTCACTGAGTTATGTGACATTAAGTTTGAGCTGATGAAAATACAAACAGCTGATCTTGATTCGTAGTAGTTTCACGTGATGGCTATAAAATGCAGCACACAATTGTCATAGTTTTATAAATTATTTACGGGGCGAAGCCTGCAGGAACAGCAAGTTTAGATATATTTTTTCACTCATGACCCCTCCCTAAAATGATAATCTGTATCCGCCCCTGTTGTACAGTACTTTAGTTTAAAGATGCAATTTTAATACAAGTCATAACATGGAAATATACAAATGTATATCTACTGTTAGAACCATGGACGGTTAAAGGTGGTATCAGAATAGTACAGGGTTCATGGGTTCATCAGGATGAACTTTAAATGGTTTTCTTCTGGATTTCAGACTTGACTTTTACGCCATCGAGGGAGGAAGAAGAAGTGACGTTACAATGGGTGAGTAAATAGGATGAAGTATAAGGCAAGTTATTTTATAAATTGACTTTTGTTTTTGTGTTATTTATTAGCTTCCCTTAAATTTATCTTAAATTACACAGAACAGGCTTCTTTATATAAATACACAGTCAAGAAAGTGCAAATAAAAATATTTCTATTCCCACTCAAAAAGTGTCTACAAGGAGTTCATTATTTGGGCTATTTAAAATTTGTTGTAAGACCAGTAATGTCAGAACGACCCATATCTACTGGTGATTTTATTTTCCAAAAGGAAAGAAATTATCGACGCTGACTACCCAGTCAGTAATTAATACAGTCCAGTAGCGCCTATTAGCTCTATTGTAGGATAGGAAAATAACAAAACAGCTGCTCTGAGGAAAAAAAGCTGACCATGTTTTTTTAAATGGGGCAGAGACAAACACCACACTTCCTTTATAAAAATAAAACTTTAGAAAATAAGTATATATTTGTTCCCAGGTCTAGCCACTGTTGGTGGAGTGTGCATGGATAAATATGCTTGCGTAATCGCTGAGTTGGGGACAACCAACTATCTCGGGAAGCCTTACCCGTCAGCTGGGTTCACCTCAGTCTACATCCTCGCGCACGAAATGGGCCACAAGTAAGCTATCAGAAAAAAGGGTTGAAACTGAGTTACAATAACAAGTTATACACAGTTTAAAAGGTGGAGTAAGAGGCACGTAAGTTGGCACAAACAGAAATAAACAAACTATTACCTTTTTGCGAACTTAGGTATAAAATTCAGTCTTGAAGACATACTTGACATCTGTTTCGTTTCTTGATCGTGTATTCAAGCATCAGCTGTTGATGCAGTTGCTCCTGCAAAGTTACTTGCGACAGTTTTAAAGGCAATTACTTGCATTAAAACTGTAGCAATTTGTATTGCAATAAATGCATCTCTATAAATTAACTATCCGTGTTAACTGTTTTTTTCATAAATTTGTTTGTGGAATGATGATTTTACTTGAATTGCATGTTATTTTCTTTATAAACAAATCAGTTTTTACCTCATAAGAACTAACAAAATTTCATAAATAAAACAACAACACAAATTTTGTTGTAAACAAACACCTTCTGACAGTGTGAGAAAATTGTAAACGAGCGGCACATGTGGTCCAATAATGTTTGTAATGTGACTAGTATATAAAAAGTGGTTGAAATGAGTAATACACTCATGTGCCAACTTACCTGCCTCTTGCTCTACTCGATACAACCATAAACATCGTAGTTTACCAGAAATAAAAACATTATAAGATTCACAAACCAAATTTGTTTGAAAAATCTCTTCTTTATGCTAGTAGAAAACTGGTGAATAAAATAGGATACAAATATAATATTGACATAAATTCCCAAAAGAACATATGAAAAATTTAAACAATATTGACAGATATATAACATGAGGGTTTTAAGGAATTTTAATTATATGAATAAGTATTGTACACTTTTGATAACATTTTTGTTGCAATAAAGATTTGAAAAATTAGCAAATTAAATATTTGCTTAAACTGTTTCACATGTCAATTCAATTCAGTGGGTTATTATTATGAGATCCTACCGGGATATAGTTTGATATGTTTTAACATGACACAAAGCTTCGTGGTATTGGTGGGATGAAGCAGGCTATAAATAAACTATATAGGTTGATACGTTGTCTAAACGGTGTCCATTTTGGATATTGTGGGGAAGGTATTGTGGTAATGGCGTTGGGACGGCTTCCCACTCTCCAGTTTTACTCAAGGGGATTGTTAACCCAATCACAGTTCTTGCATGCTTACCTTACATCTCCTTACAGTAGTAACGTACGTCTGTTGTTGTTGAGCACACTACAACCGCAATGTCTGCTCCAGCCTGGGCATGCACCATGACAGCTCCCAGAACTCCTGTCCCAGTGAGGGCTTCATCATGTCTCCGTCTCGCGGCACCAATGGGGAAACCATCTGGTCGTCCTGCAGCGCCCAGGTCATGATGAAAATCGGGTAAGTTAAATGCACTGTGTTAATCTTCATCTTAGGAAACTTTATTTGACCAAAGTGGCAATTACGATTCGGAAAGAAAAGGATTACATGAAATCAAACGCTTAAAGCAATTCGTACAGTTTACTCCTTAAAACCCTAAGGAATTGTTTTCATCACACTGTATCGAAAGAAGCAATGTTCAGTATAAGCTGTGAATTCCGAAAGTGATACTTCCTCACTCTAGATGCGGAAAACAGCTGGATAATTTTTCCACAGTGTTGTTAAATATGCATTCTGACACCAGCAGCACTAAAATCCTCTTGCTTCTATTAAAGTAATGCATTTGAAGTTATAGCAGAATAAATGGAAATGGAATGCATGCATTCAAAATCAGCAGTTGTGAAAACAATGTAAACACTACAATTGTCATTATCTTATGTGGAATACAGGGTTCTGAATTACAGGGCCCTTGGGGTGAAGCCCTAAGATTGGGAGTAGACTTTTTTGGTCTATATGTTAATGTGATATGTAGACTATGATCATGCAGAATTTAGCTTGATCGGTCTAGTAGCTTTTGCGTGATGGAAGTCTAAACATCCATCCAACCATACATCCAAACTTTCACATTTAGTAGAATTAAAACTGTTAAACTTAAGGTTAGGGTTATTTTAAACTTGCAAACTGTACCCCGTTTTACCAGGGAAAAGAAATGCCTCCAAGACAGTCCAGCAGCCATCCCTGCAGAGCGGAATCACGGCAGAATGAAGGACCATCCAGGACAACTGTGGGGGGCCAAACGGCAGTGTGAGGTGCTACTGAGGGATAAGGACGCCGAGCTACAGGACACTGGCAACTCTGAGGTAAGTGTCTAGCACCTGCTGACAGGAATCAAGGCTGGATGAAGGACCATCCAGGACACCTGTGGGGGCCAAACGGCAGTGTGAGGTGCTACTGAGGGATAAGGACGCCGAGCTACAGGACACTGGCAACTCTGAGGTAAGTGTCTAGCACCTGCTGACAGGAATCAAGGCTGGATGAAGGACCATCCAGGACACCTGTGATTCATTTCTAAGTGTTTACAGTGTGAAAGCAGCTGAAATTCATCGGCAGATTAGCAAAGTCTGTAGCCTCAAGAGATGTTTCAACGCCCGACACAAACCGGCTTACAAAATCATTACCTTCCACCTCGTATCGCTCAAGAGAAGTCAGAGCACACTTCCCAAAAGCTTGGTTTTGTGAAACTCAATCAAAACTTGTGAATTGTTAGCACGAATTTGAGTAAATTAGTCATTCGGTCACAATTACATAAATAAAACTTCTTGACACTATAGAAAACTCATAAGGTAACGACGAAATTTTGAACCATCTGTTGTCTCCAACGTTTTGATCAACTTTATGCACCAAATCTTCAATAAAGAGTCACCCACTTTGTTCTTCTCGAACATTCATGTGGTTGTCTTAAAATGTTCTAACCCATTTGCTTGCCATTCTATTCCTTATTATGTTTCTGCATCAACTTCGCTAATCTGTGTTGAATTTCAGCCTCTTTCACACCATTAACACTTAGAAATTGAATCGCAGCGTGACTTCACAGTTGGCAGGGGCAACAAGCAAATGAAAATCTGGTTGATTTTTTCCGTAGATGCATTCAAGGCTTGTCAATAGATGCAGGTACAAAGCGCAGGATGCAGGAATGCCAAATGTAGTGCTGCAGCGGCAGAATTTACAAAAAGTACTTATTTGAAAATACGCCTCATACAATTATATTTGTGTGCTGATGAGGCCATATAAGTTCTATAAATCCAACGCCTGTGTGAATTGTACGTGGTTAATAAATTTGATCATATTACTACTATTTATTTTCTTTTACTTTCCACAATGTTTTTTCCCGGTGTATTTGATGCCTTGTAATGAGTTTGATTTTACATTTTCAGAACATTTGCCAAAGTCTTCAGTGCAAGACTCCTCACAGATCTGGATACTACTTTGCTGGACCTGCTCTTGAAGGCACTGTGTGTGCGGCTAGCAAGGTTAGTACGGTACCTAGTGTTGAGTTATGTTCAAAGGCATTAAGAGGAAATTGGAGACACAGGTGCTGCTGGTAGGGCAAAAGTTGAGTGTTGAGGCGAAACTCAGAACTAACCTAAAAAGATGTTGCGCCTTACAGAAAACTGTACTTGTTGGGATGACTGTACTCAAAAGAAGTGCCAATCTGAACAATTCCGACCAAGATCAGGTTTGGTTATTCATCCTAAACTACTCCCAACACGAGAGAAACACGACTACTGCATGAGAGAAACTATGTAGTGGCTAGAATATTGAATTTAAATAATACTTTTTTTAAATTTTTCATTTAATTTGAATCGCTTGTCAAGATGTGGTTGGCCACGCCGAAAAAGGCCAGCTGATCGCATCCTGGCCAAATCTACTGTCAATCTGCACTCATCATATTGTCACTATAATACAAATTTGTTGTTTTTACTAGTTTTGTTCAAATGTTTTGAACAAAAACTTTATAGTTTGAAACTGCATAAACTTTTTTATTTTGTTTGTGCATTACTTTTCTCCTGATTTGATCCTGATTGATAAACACCATCAAATTATAACAATTTGTTTTTTCTTCGAAATAGGACATTTTTTTAACTGAAAAATCATCAAAAGACACAATTAGTCTTTGAAAGACCTTTACTTTAATATGTTTGTTACTTTGAAACACAAACTTTTAGTCAAAGTATTGACTATTGACTATTGAATATACTCGAATCACACAAATGTGACACAGTTTAATTCAGGAAGATTGTTATTTAATATAATGTTTATCTATTAACAACTGGCTACCTAATAACAAAATACTCTCTTTGGTACCCTGATGTCACTCTATTACAACACTATGTGTATGCAACTGTATTTTAGAATTTAATAAACATTAGTAACCCAGCCAATCCATTAAATTTGAAATGTTTCGTGAAACAACTCTGACTGTTGGCGAGAGCAAAGAAGACCCCTTGTCAGCATTCCATGTTTATAGTTCTATGGTTCTTATGGGCCAGAATGTAATACAGGTTAGTATTGTTATGGTATTATGGTATCAGCAGGTTCTTACCAAATGGTAAAAATGAATGGCGCATAAAGCACTAGCGTAGTGGCGATATGGTAGCGCCTGCAATTTTTATGTATGCCAGATTCCAGGAGTCTTCTTTGCTCTCGCTGACAGTAATTATTTTGAATGTTTTGTCCGATAAATCATCTAATTATGTACAGTAGCATAAAATCTGTTAATTGATGCACATATTCAGATTCGCTTTTGAGCTTTTGCTATAATGTTCACCATCATATAAATCCATATAAATATTTCAGTGGTGCCTGGGTGGTCAATGTCTTACAATGGAGAAACAAAAACCGGAGAAAATCGTCAAGGGAGGTTGGAGCAAGTGGAGAACTGAGGACTGTTCTTCTGGCTGCATTACCAAGTCCAAAGGTATGTAATTGTATAACACCATCCATGTGTGATAAACATAATAAGACATTTATAATTTTCTTACTCTTCTGTGGGGACCTCAAATCAACAAGTATAAATACTTATATAGCATTCTATTTTGTATTTTTACAATTGTTTTATTATTTAAACAATTCACTACAAGATTATACTCACCAGAAGTTACCATGATAACACATAAATTACCCTGTAGTATGAGATTTTTGAGGTTGTGCTTTATTAGTAATCCAAAATATAGTTTGGAAAAACATAATATGCAAATTTGTAGATAGTAATCTAAGAAAATTAATAAAATAAGCAAGAGATCAAATAAGTACCTAATTGTACTATCGCAGCAGTAAGGTGGTGTCGAAAAGAATATCTTATTACCATGCCACATTTTAAGATTTAGATTTGATTATTCCTTCCAAGTTGATGGATTTGTTTATTTATCAATCTTTTTGATATTTTCCTTAAGTTTTTCTCACATCTTTGGCAGTAAAGTTGAAACCAGCCATGTCTGATATCTCAACTTCAGTTTTAATACCATGTATTATTCAAGAGTCAGTCATCCGAAGTGTTCATATTTACTAAGATCCACTTAATTGTCTAAGTTACTTTCGTCAATACATAGAGCGTCAACTTACTGACTGCACATATAATTCATTGCTAGTATATTTTTTGAGAATCACTGGAATTTATTTATATATGTTACTTATTTTAATTCATAGTAAAGCGTATATTATAATTTGTTGCGACAGGCTTCCACACAAAACATAGAGAGTGCAACAACCCGACTCCTGTCAACACAGAGGAAGGATGTGGGGGACCGAGCTTTGATGTGGAACTGTGTAAAGACGATAAAGTAAGAATTTAAACTATATGTTAGATTGGTGGATTAAGAGACCCTGGCTGAGCCACTAGGTACGTCTTCTAAGTGGGAATTTTGCACTGGTTAGTGGAAAGAAAGAAACTAGCAGGGATAGGAAAGGTGGTACTGGATGAGGTATCTATGTCTTGGGTAAGACGTGTTGTCCCCTGCTGTCTACCACGGAGAGACCAAGGTGAAAGGGAAGCTTGTCATAATGGATAGCCAAAAGACTTTCATTTGCTGTACCCAATTTTGAGCTCAGAACTGATATAGACCTGTCTGAAATACATCCTGGAAGAGTCCAAATTTAAGCTATATTGAGTTATTTTGACGATGTGTCCTGCATAAAAAAAAGTTACAAGAAGGGAACCCCCCATCATGACTTCTAACCGTGGGAAATAAAGAGAGGAGTGAGGGGAAGTACATATTCACTGTACAAACACAACCTCTGATGAGAAAACTTTATCGATGGGCTAACATGTTATTTTTCAATAACTGTAACAACCGTTCGTGCTACTTAAATTATTACCATCTCTCTCACGCTAATTCTCATTTAAATGATTGAGATTTAATAAACTATTTTTCAATAACAGTTACAAAGTAACAGATGCGGGATAACGTCCCTATGGATTTATCAAATGTGATGATGTATTATTGACAGCTGTTATGAAATTGTTATGTTTGAAAAAATTGCTTTAGCTAACGGGAAGTATGCAAGAACTGAGATTAGTTAACTTCAAGTCCGAGTTATGCTGAAGAGTGGGAAGATGGGAAGAAGGGAGAGGGAGAGTGGGAGGCTCCCCCCTCCCCACTATTCCCATCTATTTCCCACTATATCTAAAAAGAACATTGTTAAGAAAAATCTGTAATGACTGGTTTTTGTTAAAAATATCTTAGTGATATTTTGCTGCAATTCTGCTGATTGCCATATTGACCTTGTTTTAAGGAGTCCATGTCCTCCTGCTACAAAATCTGGAAGGAAACTGACTTTGGTAGGCAAGGCAACCAAAGTCATATTATTATACTATTAGTTTTGGGTCACTCTAGCTATTCCCCCCAAACACTGATAAACTAGATAACTTTTGATTAAGTATGTTAACCTTCATGTTAATTAACCTGCATGTCTAGGTAATTTGGATTCGGAAGTTGTAGAGGCTCAAAGTTTTAAATGTTAATTTAAGAATTGTTGCCAAAAATATTCTCTTTTAATGTAATTTACATTATAATAATTACTTGGGGGAAATTTTTTTAAATTTTTAGTAAACAAAGTACATTGTTAAGTTTTGTTCTTTTGGAGAAAACAGTAAGTTGTCAAATCTCTCTTATTTATTTTGTTTAGAATAAATGGGTAATGTTTAGTTTAGAATATGCAAAATAAGTATGAGTGACAAACTTTTCCTCCATTATGAAATCTGTGCACGTATTAGCTATAAGACAAAATTTCCCGATAATTATAAAGGGAAGTGTGTGAAGTAAATCCACTAAAAATACAGAATGCTAACTCAGCAAAAAAAATTCACACTCCGTGGAATATATGTATTTAGTGACTACTATAGGGATTTATAATTAATAACATGTGTCAGTTGTCATAGACTGATTATTACAGGTATATAGTAAACCAATTAAATGTTTTCAGTCATAATGGATATATTTCTGGTTTCCTATACAATTAATGTTTTTTTCAGATTTGCAAAAAAACCAAACGCATCAGTCCAGCAGACTATGCGAGAAGAAAATGTGGAGAATTCAGTAAAACGTTGCCTATCCTGGATCCAACAGGTTCTGGTCTCCAGGCCCCCCATGAAGAAGGTTGGAAAACATCTTAAAATAAATATATAACATGCTATGGCGATTCTTGTAAACAGAGCCCCTCCATTACTTAGGAGTAGGAAAATTGCCTCAACCCATATTGGTGCAAAGTGGTTTTTAATTTGCAATACTCCTTCCTGAAGGACACACGTCTCCCTCAGAGTTAGTATTCCCCATCCTATATATTAATACGCTAGGGCTTTTTTCTTCACAGTCATAACTCGATAACAGCTGGACGGATTTTAACGATTGGGTTGTGTAATTAAAGGTATTTTTATATAGATTTGCCAATACATCTCAGAATTTTAAGAAAGGGTATCACTTTAATACAGTAAAGGGCTAAATTTTCGGAACAGTGGCGCTATCCGACGGTGGAAGTCTAAACTACGTGTTGATTGAAAGTATGTTATCTGCATTATTCTCAGATGTTATCATCTGTTTTAATATAAGATGTTACTTTTGTTTACAACTGAAGTAACATTTTGTTGGGTACAAACTTGCTCGGATTTGAGTAATAGGACAACTAGTTAGGATAAAATGAGGATACATTTTAATTCAATTACGTTCAAGAACAGCTGTTCAATAACAAGTAGTTTTTCAGAGTGAACATAAGTTATGAGCCGAATATAAGTATATGCTACTGAAATAAAACAAACTTTCTATTCCAGTATTTTCTTATTTTTGACCTTTTGTAGGTCGGTTGTGGGTGGCTTGTGCAATATTTTGCCGCCGGAAAGACAACGGATCTTATTACTCTCCAAGATTAGACTTGAATGATCTTGGAAGCGATCCGTACTTCCCCGATGGCACATGGTGTCATCACAACGGAAAGCACCACTACTACTGCATGAATCATCATTGCCGCCCTGAGGTATGTAGAAGCCACTTGAACAGTTGGTTTGAATTATTATTATAGTTATTTAATCCTTCTCGGACTTATGAAATATTTGCTTTCTTTGTTTGACTAATATAAATAATTCACCATGCGATCATATTTTCATATACTCTGTTCCTCATGTAAAAATCTGGGCGGCAAAATAGATTTTAAATGTACATCGCAGTGCCCTTACATAAGAAACTTGATAATTTATGATTCACGGATAATTTCAAAGCCCAGTGCAGTGGGGTGGTTGATAGGTTTATAAACCATTAAGGCTCAACTTGAATTACCAATCAGCAAAGCTTCATCACAATCAGGTCAATAGTATAGGAACGCATAAGGAACAAACAAAGAAACAAACATTGATATTAAGATAATCTGGTTTCATTTCCAATCCCTCCCCAACTATCAAGATTAGGGTAAGCTTATCAGAGCCATACTCAGCTTTCACGGGCCCCTGGGCAGACCTGGGCCCCCCTGACAGGCCCGGGCCCCCGGGGCAGTTGTCCCCCCAACCCCCCCTGAGTACGGCCTTGAAGCTGATAGGCTCAGCAACACAGATTTCAATCGTGATATACTTCCTCATTTTTTTCCTAGATATTCATTCACATAATGTTTCCAAATTCAAATGACATTTTAAATAACATAACGTCATAATTTCCAGCACTTTCAAGGGGCCAAGACCGCTCTAGACTTGCCAGATGACTTGGAGATGCCTCAGAACGCCCTACCCCACGCTCTTCCCTTGCCCGACCTCATCCTACGGTACCTGAGTCTGGACTCGGAAGGCAAACCCCTCCTCACCACCATCAAGCCTGAAGACGCCTCAACAAGAGTCCTAGAGGACGGCTGGGCCAGTAAAGATTACCTGGATATACCTCAGCCTATGTGACGGTTTCATATGTTAATGTTTTTATACAACTATATTATTTTATATTTTTATATCCATTTAATATATCGTATTATAAGATGAAGCATCAAACCAGTCCTGTTTTATTTACAGAACCCACTAACCTTCGATTTGTCTGAATTTGAAATGACAGAACTACTTTTTTACCCTCAGGCAGTTTGGTACTCTCAGACGCTACTCGCAGAAGTGTTTACAATGTGTGTGATTTGTTTTAATGCAACAGCTGATCCCATATACACGACAAGAGTCAACTTGCAAGGCGACTCTCGGAGAGCTCCTGCCACTCTCGGACACTTTTGTTGTTATTGCTGGATTAGGAAACCCCAGCATTAGCTGCTAGGCACGTCTTCCACAAGCGGGAATTTTGTGCAGGTTACCGGAAGGAAAGGATATAGCAGGAAAGGAAAGGGTGGGATGGGACAGGCAGCCAAATTGACCTTTCAGAGGGCCAACTCCCGTGCTCCTGTGACAGCTGTGATCAGGCTCAAACAGGCGGACCCCGCTTTGCCCTCCAACTGGCCAACTCAACTGACAGGGTATCCATGTACAACAGCCAGGGACCACATTCTCAGGTTGGGAACCAAACCCAGAGTTTCCGTTCCCAGCTGCTACAAATGGAGGAACCAAAGGTGAAAGAGAAGCTCGTCATAATGGACAGCCAAAAGACTAAAGATATGTAATGACAACTTCATTTGCAGTACCCAATGTCAGCCTCAAAACTGGTCCTGGGACCTCTCGGACACTGTCGGAGAGCTGACTCTTGGCGCCGTTTATACAACACATTTTACTAGCACAAACTCTCTGAGAGTAAAAAAAAAACTCACGAGTATACCAAACTTTAGTTGGTAAAATAAAAAACACAAATCAAAATTTATTTTGTTTTTATTCCTAACATAAATAACATTTGCTTATCAAAATAAGCTACATTCTTCAAGTACCATTGTTACAATAATTATAAAAATAAAAGTTTCACATTATACTAGGCCTATATCTACAGTTTTTATGTTGTAATAGTTCAAATCTATATTAGTTAGTGGTCGCTCTTTTATATTTCATTATATCAATGACGAAAATGATTAGCACAGTTCACAACAATATTACTAAGTGAAATGTATAAAAATATAAAAAGCTAAATGTAAATACAGCTAGTGTCAATGGTGTTTACTCTACTGTAAAACATAAACAACATAAACACAAGTAAAAAATAAAATAATAAAACAACTATGAAAATCACAGATAAAGTAAATAAAGCAGTAATATTTTTTAAAGTTTACCAAAGTTCTTTTAAAATCAAACCCAATAAAAAATACACAAACAATAAATTTAATTATTAGTTCACTTTCAAACCTGTTATATTTATATACATTGCAAGGATATGATTGACTAGTGCAATACATTCAGAATAAGGATTAGTAAAAATCTAATATTAGGTAAACATTTGAAAATAATTCAAGTCATACGGCATTTAAAATTTAAAAATATATAATTACCATTAAATAACTTAAAATACACCTCTATACCCTGTGTCGATCACTTGCTAGTAAATAGTTTTCATCCAGCAAAATGTTCAAATACATTCCACACTTAATGACTTCAATCATAAATTTCACCAATACTTTTCTCAGGCAAAAGTGTTATCTTTTATCGGTTTCACGTTCAGAATGAAGTTTCCAGACCAGTAGAACGCAGTCTGGTCCGGAGCGTAAGTGCCTTGAAGTATGATCGGAGCCTTGACACCTGTAGTCGGCACCAAAGGAACTCCTACAGACGCGTCAGCCGCAAGTGAAGGCTTCTCTCCCTGGAAGCTGATCTGTGAGTAGTACTGCACCCCGGGCTGGATCAGCGAAGTGATTGTGGCATTCCACAGAGGCCTGTAGTAGAACCGGAAGTCTCCCTTGTACCAAGTCACAGACATTGTGATCCCATCCCACGAGAACTGCGGGACAGAGTAGCTGCCGCTGATCAGAGAGTCGCTGACAGAGGTCGCCGTCCAGGTAATTCCCTTTGTGAACGTCGCTGAGAGAAATGATCCCGACCAAAAGGCAGAGAAAGGAATTGTAGCTGGAATGTTCCCCGACCAGACAGTGTGTGTGAGACTGAAGAAACTTGATTTTCCTGATGTTACTGAGCCGTCGTAAACTGAGCCTCCAAACTGGCTGAGATATAAAGGTTTGTCGTCCACTCCTTGCAGTTTCAACTTAGTTTTTGGACCAACAGTGGTGTTCTTCTCTGGATAGAACCATGCTTCTCCTTGCCATATGAAGTTTAAGTTGTCCGGCGTTAATAAACCTTTCAGACTGATTTTCCCCAATGGAGAACCCGCTAATTCTACAGAGTCCATTATCAAACTTTGGAAAGAACTCAATAGCTCTGCCTCATCAGCCTTTGTCAGCTTAGTCGCATTGGTGCTAATAATTGTTGCATATTCCTTTCCGACTTCTACAATGTCCAATGAAGTATTCCATAAGGTTGTTAAATTAAAAGAAAATGCACCATCTATCCACTGTATCTTGAAGGTTTCTCCATTTGGCATGTACTGAGGGATGGAGTATCTCCCTGAGAACTTTGGATACAAGGTCGAGGCAGTCCAAATTACACTTACTCCTTTAGAGGTATTGAACTCTGAGAGAGGAATCGTCACTGGTATGCTTCCAGACCAAAGGGGGGTTTCCACTCCACCTGTTATGTTTGTTACACTTCCCGAAGATACTAATGCACCAACTCTTAGTTTCGGTTTCACTGGCCATACTGCTGGTTTCGGACCACCTAGTTGCAAGTTAGGTGGTTGGTTGACAGAGTCCCATGGATTGTTCCTAATTGCAATAATAGTGTTTCCAGACCAATAAAATACTTTCCTTCCCGGTGCATATGTTCCGAGTAGAATTATTGGCAAATTTGAGGCTGTGTCTATATCAATCTGACTGGGGGCCATGAGTGGAGTAGGGCTATTAATATCTCTTAATATTATCCTGGATTTGTAGTTTATTCCAGACGCGATCAGTTCATCTAAATCGCCAAGGTTTCCCCAGCTAGTCTGAAACAAAAATGAAAATCTTCCGGTCCACCATTTCACTCCAGTTTTGCTGTATTGAGGAAGAGAGAATGAGCCCTGTACACGAGGCCCCATCTGCGATCCCGACCAGATTACTCCGTGAGCATGCAAGGTATCTTCTGGCAGAACTTTGCTTCCATCAGCTTCACCATCGCTCCAAAAAACTGGCAGTGGAATGGCAACTGGGAATGTTCCTGACCACAGAGTTGTTGGGTACTCTGATTCTGGCCCAGCCACGATACTTCCCCCGATCACAGTTGTATTCACTCTTCTCGGGAAGCCCTGCAAGTATGAAACTGTGGGTTTTGATTTCGACAAAACCAGCTGTTCAGCTGGTGGTTTTATCACCATTAACGCATCCCCATTAAATGAAAACCAAGTCGTATCTGGTTTATTAGAGCACATAAATGGAATTACTTTGCAGTAAAAGGCATTTCCACTTTTGATGTAAGTCTTTCCGCTCAACACAAGAGTGCACGGTGTTCCTGAAGATTCCCCATCTCCTAATACAAAACGCTTGGGAACGTCTTCATCGATGACCTCTTCAGCAGACAATTGAGACTGAGTGCTCTTGGCCATTTCCTTAAAAACAACACTGCAAGTGTATTTTTTATCTAGCTTTATAACACTGTCAAAAGTACCACCCCACTTAGTAATATAATGGAATGAAAAGTTTCCTGAGTATGGCACAGGCAACAAGACAGATCCATTCCGTGTAAAAATTGTCACTGAGAATGTCCCAACCACCTGGGGGGATAAGGATGTGGGCGACCAGTTCAAAGAAATGCCAGCTCCTGGAGTAGCTGTTGGATTAAACAGATCTGTATTTATTTCAATAGGCAATTGTCCCCCCCAGATTGTCACAGGATCACTTCCGTTTGTGGCTGACAGTTGACCTGTAAGAACTGAAAAATTTACTGTGGTTTTCGGCTTTACAGGTTTTGGTGTGGTTGGAGGTTTTGCTGGTTTTGGAGCTTTAGTTGATGGGGCAGTGTCATCCTTCACAATTACTTTAGTTTTCTTAAGATTCAAGGAGGAGTATATTGGGTAGACTGGATAGTTTTTCACCGATATTATAAATTGTCCTGACCATAAGAAAGCAGTTCCATCAGGGGTGAAGTTTCCTTGCAATATTATGGGGGCACTTTGTGTTCCGGCAGCACCGTCTCCAAGATGCAGACTACTGTCATCACCTTCCTTCACTACCTTCGCACCCTGGAAATAGAGTCCAGATGAATACTGAACTTCAGACTTAATCAATCCATCCAGTGTTGCATTCCACATTGGTTCAATATCAAATGAAAACTGGCCACTCCATGTTCGTACAGTCGGCAGTGGGTAATCTTGTACTACCTGAGGGAAAGAGAATGATCCTTTCAACGTGTTCCCAACGAGGGTTCCTGACCAGTCTACCTTGTAAGTTCCCATTGATCCAGATGCTTTAGTTTTATTTGTCCGAAATATGGATGTGGGTATTTCCACAGGCAAGTTACCTGACCACCAAACATTAGTGCTCTCTCCACTCAGACCACCTTCAACAGTTCCTGATAAAACTTGACCTCCAAACTGTGAAGAAGGCTTTCCAGCCGCTTGAACATTGTTAATTTTTAAATCATTGTTAGTATTATTTTTTGCATGCTCTGGAAAGCTCAATGTCAAAGCCCCTGACCAATAATATTCCTTCTTTTCAGAACATATAGGTAAGAAATAACAGTAGAATGATGTAGAATAGTAATTTCCGAACAAAAGTAGTTTTCCAGGTTTCACATCATCAACCACCTTCTGTGCTTCTTGAGTGAATTTAACTAATTTGTTTCCACCTTTATCTGATTCAGTGTCGTAAGAGGATTGTTGTGTTGGAACAAGCATTAATTTGAAATCATACTTCTTTCCTGGTGCAACCAATTTTTCCAATGATTGGCCATATCTCGCTACGTATTTGAAAGAAAAGTTTCCTACCCACCAGTCAACGGCTTCAACTGTCCCATTCTGTCTGTAAGTAGGTACTGCAAAAGTTCCTTGGAACAAGTCATCCTTGACCTCCCCTGTCCATGTGATGTCTGGAGAGGGAATGGGGTTCCAGCTGTCTTTAGAAATAAGAGAGCTATACGGAATCGTTGCAGGTAACTCCCCTGCCCATACTTGTGTTGGCTTTGTCCCAGTAAAGCCTGCCACAATGGTGCCAGAAGTCACATCAAGCGTAATAGTAGGTTTTGTAGGATCTCCTTTCACAGGTTTTGGTGGTATCGTGAATGACAATATCGGTTTATTTCTAAAAGTAATAATAAAATTACCAGACCAATAAAATGTTGTTTTGTCTAGAGAATAGCTTCCTTGTAATATTATTGGAGCTGCCATGCCAACAGTGGGGTCCTCTCCTGGGACTCCTTTCAAAGTTGTTATACCCGACTCGTATTTAGTTCCTTGGAAATGAATTTTAGAATAATATTTTGCACCGGGTACAAAGATGGATGCTAAAGTCGCATTCCACAGTGGGCTAACCTCAAATGAAAATTCACCAGACCAGGTTTGTGTAGTTAGTCCTGTGATGGACTTGGTTGTCTGAGGCAAAGTGTACGTACCCTTGACTGTTGTGCCACTGAGAGTTCCTGACCAAATCACACCGTTTCCAAACAAGAAGGACTTTGCTCCAAACAGGTCGTACATTGGAGAGAAGAATGTCGGCATTTGAATTGCTACAGGAACTGTTCCCGACCACACTGTAGAAGGCTTTGCTCCGTCAAGTCCTGCTGTTACAAATCCTGAGTTTACAAAGCCGCCAAATTTAGGACTAACCCACGGTGAAACAGATGGTTCTGGACTTTTCAATAATTTCATCTGTTTGTCCATCTTAGGCTTTGTTGGTTTAACTGCCAAAATTACTTTTCCATTGAAATAAAATACCGTCTTGTCCGGTGAAAATGTTCCATGCAAAATAAGAGGTGCTGGAATCACCCCATCAATTACTTGCTGACTTTCTACTACGAGATTTTCTATCGAATTTGCAGTATCCAAATCATAAAATTCACTGTTCAGCTTGATTTTAAGAGGGGCCAGTTCTTCCCTAAATATTATTCTAGAGGTATATTTAACTCCAGGAGTCACAAGCTCTTCTAGGGTGACATTTTCAAGAGGAGTCACTTCCAAGGAAAACTGACCGCTTAGCCAGTTGACCTGTGGGAGGCCGGATGTCCTGTTGTACTGAGGGAAGGCGAAGGAACCCTCCAGTAATGATCCTGATATTGAGGTTGACCATTCGAGTCCATTTCCGAAAACTGGAAGAGGTCCCCACGGTCCTCCAGGCGTTAGTACCTTGTAGGGCAAAGGCACTGGGATAGCAGCAGGGAATCCACCAGACCACAAACTAGTAGACGTTCCATCTTCAGATTGCAGCTTCACACTTCCACTGATCACACTGAATGCACCAGATGTAGATGGCTTTTCTTCACCTGCTGCTGTCAGTTTTGGCATGCTTGGCGCACTAGGTAATGTTATAACTACTTTTCCAGCCCAATCAAAAGACGTCTTATCGGGTGAGGAGGCCCCGATCAGAATCACAGGAAGTTTCTCAACTCCAACCACCACCGGAGCTTCATCCTGTGCAGCTCCGACAACCAACTCTTTCTTCACAACCGTTCCAGTAATCTTCTCTTCAGAAAAGTAAATCGGTGATTCGTAAGCACCAGGAAGTGAAAGACCACTAATATCAGTGTCTACAGTAAAGACAGCTTTCAGATTGAACACACCGTTCACCCATTTTGCAGAATAGTTCGTTCCGAGAGGAATAGGTCCATGAGTATAAACAGGATAGGAAAATGATCCAGATACTTCCAACCCGTCAGCAGTTACAGATGTGGATCCTTGCCACTGGACACCACTGCCAAAACTTCCTGAAGGCGCTTTCAAGGTGGGTTTTGCATTGAACAGAGGCAAACTGATAGATGTTGGCAGTGTTCCGTCCCAGAGGATTTCCCCAGCATTGGTCTTGATCGCTCCTCCCGTAACTGTAAGTGCGACTTTGGTGTACTTCAGCCCCACACCTCCGTCGCTGCTTTTCTTGAGTTCGCTAGAGTTCTCCATCCATTTGGTGAGGTCTGCGCGAGGAATGGCGCTGCACGGCACCCTAGCATTGTCTGGTCCAACACTTCTCATCACTTGAGGCTGGACTGTCGTCACATCGTCTGAGGTGTCACAGATGATTCCGGCCAGAGTTGTCGCTCTGATCTCATTTAGCTGGGCTGAAACAGGTTAGATGCATATTTTATAGTTAATTGTACTCTTTGTTAAATGTAGAAAATATTAAATTTATCAGATTGCAATGTAATTTTTTTTAAATTAGTTGAGGATATCATTAGTTTTCAATCACTGTTTTGTGACATTTGAGGCTCAGAATTTGAAGTTTTTAGGTTCCAAAGCATTCCTAGAATCTAACAAAATTGTAGCTATGATCCAGGCAAAGGTGGAAATAAATGTCACACATCTAATGTTAAGAATTGTGCAGTAAATAAAGAAAATCACACAGGAAACACAACACAGCACAACAGCACAGAGGAAGAACTTGCTTGAGTTCTTCAATTTCGGTTTGTATATTGTTCTGAACCTAGGACTGCTTGTACAGTTATTTTGTTAGTCTTTTGTGGATTTTTTTAATAACTGGACCTGAAGGAGGGTCAGATACTAGACAAAAACATTCAAAACATTATAAAACTTGTTTTATTGAACTAGTGGTAAATGCCTGTAATAGTTTAAACACCACCTAAATAGTTTCAAAAAACTCGTTTGGTTTGTAAATCAAACAGGTTTGTGAAAAAATGTATGAAATTATTATTCAATTAAAAAAATTGCCATTATTAAACTGTGAAGAAAGATTGTTTGACAAATTTGACATGTAAAGTACTTTAAAAGCATTCTAATGACAATATAACATTTAAAAGACACTTTATTTCAGAAATATATGTCATCAGACACAAGTGTAGCAATTGATGTTGCATCAAAACCATTTTTTCAGCCGCTGACACAACTAAGGAGTAGTTTAAGGCAAATATGAATGAATGATGAGTGTAAAATAGGTGAGATGTCTTGTGTAGCCTTGTTACTGACTAAGACTGACTGATTATTTATCCAGGATCTTTGATTAATCAATGACCAATGGCAGCTGGATCCGATATCGAGCCTTCACAGGCGTGAAGGCAATCGATCAAATGGTCAGGATCGATCTGGCAAACTTCAAATTAGTTAATGAACTACTTCTTCCATAATCCCTCAAGCAATTTTATTGTGACACTGCTTTAAAAATATACAGAATATCCGGCTAGTATTGACGACAGCTGCTAGAGAGACTCACCTAGAGAGAACGCCTGAGGCTGCTTGTCAGTCTCGTACCAGTAGCTATCGCCCTGCTTGAGCCGCTTGAACTGGTCGCTGACGAGGCACGTCACCGTCGGCCCCACCAGCCCCCCCTCCACGGGGAACTCCGACAGAGCTCCCGTGTACATGTCTATGTCATCCACCGATCTGAAAGTGATCAATTCATTTAACACTTGCACCTGCAACTTGCACTTGCTTTAATTTAACTTTATTGGTAAAATAATTTCAATTTTCACCCCCAAAACTATTATTTTGTATACATATTTGGTATCAATATAGAAGTCCATATTGGTGTTATGTAAAACATTCACCTTCAGGGCCCAGCCCCATGGGCTCTTAAAGTTCCAATGTTAATCTTATGGAGTTATTTTATAAATAGAGAGCTGATAAAAATATAAAATGTTCAACACATCTGGCTCTCTGCCTGTGAGATTCTCGACTGTAAAACGGGATACTGGATAGTTCCTTGTAATTTAAGAATATATTATTTTTTCTTCTAAATGCTTCTGACGTTGAAGATGGTGATTGTATTCTTGGTTGATTATTTGGCATTCTCATCTTCTCTAAAACTATATTAAGTAAAACAAATTTTAAATTTAAACCAATATATTTCGAATTGAGACTCAGTTCATCGTCAGTTGTTTACATTTGTTTGTTTACAAATATGATAACCAATTTTCTAAAACATGTGATTAACATATGTGCTTAAATATTTAGTAGGTAAATTATAATAAATTAAAATAGTAAAATATAATTATTAATTATTCTTTTCAAATTCTTGTTTTAAAATTGGTTTCCACATATTATTAATTTCAAAACTTGGTTTACTGAAAAATATATTTTTCTGAATAAGCCATTAATGCTGATTCTATAAATAATGTTCTTTTGAATTTGTCATGTTCTTTTGCCAAAATTTTGGTTTTATTTAAATTTATTTTATTATTTTTCGTACACTGGTGATGTACTAAATTACTTATTTCTGTCTTTGCTGTTTTAAAATTAGTACCTGGGGGCCGAGCTTTGCTCGGGGGAAGGTCAGCCAGTTTGTTTAGATGACTCGGAGTAATATTTCACCACTTCCTCCTACTGATAATCAGATTTGTATTATTCATTTGCCTGTTTTCTACATTTTTAAGGTCCCTCCAGTTGTTATTTATAGCTCAATGTCCCTTTGATTTATTTTAATACTCTATATATGTAATCTTAACTCAAATCTTTTAATCTCTGCTCTCAGGAAACCACATGTTAATAATCATAAACAACATGAGTATTACTTTGACAGTTCCCTGGTTGATTATGAACAGCTGTTACAATTCTTTTGTTTTGATTTGAAACTCCATAAGCCCAATGTTATTTTTTTTAACTTTTCATTTTAGTTTTTTTACATTATTTGATTTTTCCTAGGGATGAGGCCTGTCTAGAACTTATTTTTATCCCAGAAATTAGTTATTTCGAACATTTTATGGAAATCGTTGGAGCCGTTTTTGAGATCCGTGTCGCAAGCAAGCAAGCAAGCACGCAAGCAAGCAAGCAAGCAAGCAAGCAAACCTTACTCATATTATAGTATAGGATATTGGTGCTGTTTTAGTCTTTTCTCGAGAAACGATCCAGTTTGACGTATATATACCTATCATTTTGAAATATATTGGTTTAAATTTAAAATTTCTTTCACTTAATATAGTTTTAGAGAAGATAAGAATGCCAAATAATCAACCAAGAATATTATTTTTTGTTTATAATTATTTTACTGAAATATTTGATTTTATTGGTTCAAATGTAAATATGCTTCTAATGTATTTTGAGACAGCAAATTCTCCCTTCAATCAAACAAAAAATTAGAACCATATATTCTACGTAGGTGTATTTTAGGTTTATTTATAACAAAGGCCAAGACACTAACCGTTAGGCTAGGGATATGCCAATTGAAGTACAAACCACCACTCAAATGTGGGGATTAAGCAATATTGATTTCCATTGAGACTCACTTGTAAATGGCCTTCATCTTCTCAAGAGACCCTGCATCAACCATGCCCTCCATATCCTCGAAGCTCTTCGGTGCCTTGAGGCCGCAGTACTGGCGCCAGGCAGGGTATGCCGGGAGGCCGTGGTCTCGGCCCCGCTGGACGTTGAGGGACACGAGGTCCAGGCCATACCTCGGGGCTGAGGGCTGCTGGTCCTCCCCGGTGGCTTGGAACAGATGCTGGGTCACCTGCGGCGTGATCGTTATCAATGGGGGTGATTAGAAGTAGTCAGAGTAGTTGTGATTAGAAGTTAGGAGTAGTGATCAGAGTGGGAGTTGTTGAGTGGCTGGAAGCTTACTTGATTACATTTATATTTCTTTTACTTCTCTTCACCATCAAAACTGAAGAGAAGTAAAAACACTCCCTCCTCCTCTGAGAGAGAGAGGGGAGGGGGAGGCGAGGCAAGGCAAGGGGAGGGGGAGGCGGGAAACCCCCTCCCCGCCAAACACAGAACCAACCAAAGACCACTCACTACTAATAGGATCTATCAACACAAAAGTGCCCAACAGTATAAGACACAGAAGTACTGTATAAATGTAAATAAATGTTGTAGTGCTGTGAGACGTTTATTTTATACTATCAAAACGGTTATTTTAGAATTTACTGTTCCATTCCTCTTCCTTTGGAAAATTATAAAAGGGATGGACAGATGGAAAGAGAGAAGAAAATCGCGGTTTTATTTACAAAGTAATATATAAATAGTAGCAAAACAACTGATCAGATGCGCAACTCGCAAAGAATCCACCCATTCTGTCAGCTTGGACTTGAGCCGCCCACCATTTGCTTAAGATCTGACCTCCCCATCAACTCTCCCACAGACAGCTGAACTCTATGAGTTGCAAGAATAACCACCGACTGAGATGGGATTCGAACCCTCGATCCAAGCATTACGCTCTGGCCGGAGGGATAACGCTTTCCAGGTATCCTGTTATGGTAATAACAGTTGTATCGGACCATGTGCTTTACAAGCTATAGGCGCTAGTCCTGATAGTTCCGTTTTTGTTTACCAGGTTCCACCACATCTAGGACTGTCTGTATTTGGTACGATTGTTACAGTATATCCTAACCAATCCTTTTTAGATCAGATTATAATGTCGATTTATCAGCTCTTGGGGCTTAAAGGGTTAAGTCTTTACAGTTCTTATGGCAAAATCAAAAACGTGTTCAAAGAGCAATTACCTGGGTGTTGAAGTAGGAGTCCGCCCTCTCCAGTTTGGTGGATATAGCTCCTTGTAGCACCTTGTCCAAGGCCCCAGTCTGGTACAGCTTGTATGGGTCGAACAGCATCTTGTGCATCTCTATTGACTCCTCAGAGCCCCAGTCCTTGGCCACGGTTTTCATCAAAGCCTGAGAACAACGGATGAATTGGAATTGACCTAGTTTTGGAGTTTTGTGCTAAATAATGAGAACTGAACAAAGAGCTTTATGGTACCAATGATTACTGGGAAAATAAAGTTACATATCTTGCCATGGTCAATTCACAATTTTTTTTGAGATTACTAGTTTCTGGAATAGAGGTATCCCATTATCGAATCTTCCATGTCAATAGATATCAGAACACCATGTCGTCATCTTGAAATGTAAAACATGTTTCAACATATAAACCAAACATGTTCTTGACCATTAGATACATTAAATACATTTATTTGCAAGTACACAAAATTTGTACACATATAATTCACCATGTGATATGAATGGCCAGCCAAGGTCAAGAACAGACTCAACAGTTTTTATAACATGTTTAAAACTCCAAGACGACGTCATAGTGTTCTAAATTCTTTTTACAAGTAAGGTTTTATAATGGGACAGCACAAGTCCCAAAACTAGTAATCTCAAAAAACTAGCGATGGACTGACAACAGCAACGTACGTAACCTTATGTTAATCTCATTTTTCATTTATTAAATTAATTAATATTTATTTTTCATTTAATGTCACAATTCTTTTGATATACAGGCAAGGTCCTGCTCAAATTGGTGACTTGTCAGTACAGTTGGTCTCTTAAAAATAGACAACGAATTTTCTGCTTTTACAACAACAACAAATTAATTATAATTTGAGTTTAAAACTAAATCGTAGTGATATCATCGTATGGTTTGAACGTTTGGAGAACATGCTTACAGGCAGAAGTGTGTGAGCGAATCTGAAGGAAGAGGTGGCAAAGTTGTTGCTGACTGTTGCGTCTACTGCTGGGTTGTAGTCTTTGTAGTACCCGCTCTTCTTGGGGTTCAATTCCAACTCCTCCATCATATCGGGACCTGAAGTGAACAACTTGTGTTTATTTTAACCACATTTAAAATTACTTAAAAAAATCTTATAATTCAGTAAGCAATTTGACTTAAGGTACTTAAGGTTGGATAATGTTGTCACCAACGGTTTTAAGGTTCTTTATCCATCCAGGTAAAGTCTGTGACATATAAGACTAATTTAAAGTCAGTATCTGGTGGCCGAGCTTTGCTCGGGGAAGGTCAATCAGTTCATTTAGAAGACTTGGAGTAAGTTTTCACCAAGTCCCCCTACTGACGAGCAGATTTGCTTAGCTCATTTGCCTCTTTTTAGCATGTTTAAAGTCACTTCAGTTATAAACTTAGTGTCCCTTTGGTTCATTTTTGAAATGACATGACCACTCTATACATAATCTTCATTCAATGGTTTTAGTCACTGCTTCCAGGAAACCACTACAATGATATTACTTTTACAGTTCACTGGTTGACTATTATGATTTTTTTGTTTTAACTTAAAACTCCATAACCCCAATGCTATTTTTTTAACTTATCAAATTTGTGTTTTACATAATTAGATTTTTCCTGGGGATGAGACCCGTCTTAGAACTTGTTTTTTACCCAGAAATTAGTTAATTACAACATTTGAAGGAAATCGTTAGAGCCATTATTGAGATCAGAGTTGCAAACAAGCAAGCAAGCAAACAAACCTTATTCATATTAGAGTACAGTAGAGTCCCACAAACTCAGACCCTGATAACCCAGAAACCCTGGCAGAGCGGTAAATCCCAGCACTTCAAGCGCTACGGCACCGACTGGAGCATGACTCGACCCCAACCTCAGGGCTTTTGTTAGGTTTTTGAATAGTTGAAGTTTAATTTGCAGTTTTTTTGTATTTGTATGCATTAAATAGATGTTTAATATAGTAGTAATATATAATAACTCAAACTTTTTCTTATTTTTACTCCTTTTCTGATAACCCAGACATTTCACAAATCCAAAATTAAATATAGAGTTTAAAATTTCTCAAATTGATAAAATCTTGCAGATAAATATAACCCCAAACCTCAAACCTAATCTTACCTAACCTTTCCTATCCTAACCTAGCCTAACTTAACCTTTCCTATCCTAACCTAACCCAACCTAACCTAACCTAACCCAACCTAACCTAACCTAACCCAACCTAACCTAACCTACTCCAGACTAACCGAGCAGCACAGGCAGGAACTCGTTGTAGGTGATATGTTGCATCTGCGCGGCCACGAGCTTGCGCGACTCCTGGTACAGCTGCTCGTCGCCCCAGCTCGGGTTAAGGTCGGCCAGCCGCGTCGCCACCAGGTTGTGCTGTCGCGCCATCAGTGTGTGGAGCGATGTCAGGTGAGTGTTCTCATTGGCACGGGCGTCACCTGTAGGAAAACAATATCGAGTTATTTTGATGACAGATACTCAAATTTAAATTGATTTATTCCAAAATTGTACAGTAACATATACATACATTTTTATACATATAATTATTTCCCCACAAAGACAATCGATGTGTTTGCAGGAAAAGAGTTCATACCTAACATCAGACACGTAAAAGTTTGAATGGATCACTAGCACTCCATAACTTAATTTGTAAATAACCAATACGTGGTACACTGCTTAAAGTAACTTTTGATCTAATCTGAATACAAAAATAAAACTAAATAAAAAAAAGAAGTTTATAAGCTGAAATTGAAATATTTGAAGAGTGAAATCTTTGGTAATGTTGCAGCAGTAGGGGTAAACAAACATGTTGACTCGGGTACATCACAAACAGTTTATTATGATAGTCAGTACTGCACTCGTTTCACGACGTGTAGGGTCACCGAATCAGTGCCTCTGTAGCCACCCGACCAATATCAAGAAGCTACTCAATCACTCTTTTATTGAACATCACAACAATGCCTCCTTTAGCCTCTAAAATTATCGCTGGAAGGTGTGATACAATACTTGAGCCAAAAGAAAGGAATTATTGTTTACTGAACTAATAGTTGATTTTGGAAAGAGGTAGCCAAAGTTTAGTCTAAGTCTAGTGGGATACTGATTCTAAAGATCTGTGAAAATTTGCGTTTTGTTATTTTTAATGAAAATTTAAAGTGTCTTAACAAAAAGTTGCCTGATATTAAAAACAAAGAATTTGAGAAGAAGCTGTTCTGTTGGGTATCTATGAGGTTTCCACAAAATCGTTTTGACCAAAGCCCTCTAGTGACAGCCAGATGGTAAATCTAGTTGATTTTTCTTACCACTGTACTGAAGTTGGGTATGACCTCACTCAAACTTTGTTTGTCTAATGATAAAAAACATAATTAAGTCTAGAGTTATGTATATTAAACCACCAGGCTCTGATATAATTTCTCATTCATCTCAATACATAGTGCTCAGAATGGTCACTACGATTTGAATTTGGGACATTTTTAAAATGGAGGCGCAAATATTATCAATACGCATAGTACGATTTTAATTTTGTTGTGTCTATATAACTGTCAATGCCAGTGGTATTTTTACGATTTCATAAGGAACAGTCCAAAACCATGGTCTTGTTACTATCTAAGAACATCATATTTTGAGTAAAATAAAAGGAGTTGCTTTACTATGGACCTTCCAAGGTGTATGAAGGAGGTCATAGACTCAGTTAAATACAAAACAAATAAATCCAAATTTATGCACGGAAAATGTGAAATATTATGAAGGTTTGTTGAATTTGAGTAAACATATTATACGGAAAAATATAAAATGGCAATCTGTAAAAATTGTAATTTTGGAATAACTTAAAAAAAAATAAAATACTTTTTTGTCTAACTGTTTAAGTTAAAACCTATTTAAAACTATGAAACAAAGTATGTATGTTTATACAATATTTGAACTTTCATACAACAACCAAAAAGCCCCACCTGCCATAAAGCAGTATCTGCCCTTGGCGTTTTCCGCTTCTCTGTTACAGCCGTCGTCCAAGTTGGTGGAGATTGGCAGCAGTGTGCGACCGTCAGGAGTTTCTAGCATCTTCAGTTGGCCGCCCTGGTAACTGCGCAGGGCTCGAGCCAGTTCTGGAGTGTTGCCGTACACAACGGAAGCATCTAGGTAGCTGCTCACCTGATTCATCTGCTCTCTGGGTCCTAACAAAAATAATAAAATTATTTTAGATTATAATATTTTGCAGGTGGTGTAAACTGATTACTGTAAAAGCCCACTTAACCGGACCTCGCTAAATCGAAACCCGGGTTAACCGGAATGGTCTACAAGAAAAATTTAATCAATAATAGAGAAGATAAGTCCTGCATTTGACTCATGGCAGACCTAGAGATCGTCTGCCGCGGAGGTCAGTGAAGTTAGGGGTTGTTTTGACGGGTTTTGCCACATACCTGATCCGGCCTTGAGGGGGCCCCGTACTGCATTTTCCGCATTCCTATATCGCACTAAAGGATCAGTGTACCATGAACCCTCACACCTGCTGCAAACTCTAAGATGTTTGCGTATTTTTCCGAAATTAACCTTGAATTACCAACAGTTGATTATCCGAAAAATTGGGTTATCCGGAACGGTCCCGCCCCATTATTTCGGTTAAGCGGGGTTTTATTGTAATTTGGGCGGCCTAGTGGAATATTATGTTTCTATGATCTTATATGGAAACGGTAAAGATCTAAAGTTGTTTAGGGTTGCAGTGGTGTCGCACAAACAATAACCAAAACCTAGTGAGGAGCCCAAACATTTAGAAAACTAAAACGGCTTGTACTGGTCGCGATAGCTCAGAGGTAGAGCGCTGGCCTCTCAAGTCAGTCATGGTCAAGCAAGGTTTGATCCCGGTTGACTGCTATGACATTTTTTTACAAACAAACGGTCACCACTTTAACTTGGCCATGTGGCAACTTTCGTTAATAGTACCTCGCTGCCTTTAGATCTTCTCACAGGCCTCTAAGGGTTTCGGGCAGTTGTGGCTTGAAAAAAAAAAAGGTTAAACTAAATCTAAGGTAAACATTATCAAACTGCTCACCCAGAGAGCACGTGGGAGCTGGAGCAGATCGGACAAACTCCATGCAAGTGATGCCAAACTGCTGGTAGTAGAAGTCCGCGGCTGCCAGGCGCACGGGGTAGCACTCAGGGTGAGCGGGGGTGGAACTGTTCTGGCAACATGATATCGGTTTCCCACCGGCGCCTGAATCAAATCAAATCACAAATTTCCTTATTCCATTAATTGAACAGTCATTAATATAGGATTTAATGTACAAACAATCAATGTTCATACACAAAGTATTATTATATTAGAAACAAAATATCCTTATTTTTATAAAACTTAGATAATAAACTTAATTTATGAAAAACCTTTAAATTTAAAATATAAATACCACCATACAAATATAAAAAAATTATTTTCCCAATTTCTAAAAATTCTTCTAAATAATACAAAGAAAACTTCGAAAGATATTCCTTCGACTGTTTTATGAACTTAATTAAATTATTTTCCACAGCAATTTTGACAGGCAGATGGTTTTTAAATAATCAGATACTTTACATTTTAAGTAGATGATTACCTGGATAAAGTAACTGAGGGTGAGGGCTTTTGATTGATACCAAACATGCATACAAAAACAGTTTTAGGGGTCGAAAATCTCCAAACAAAAATCAATAAATTCCTTTAATATAGATTTCTATTTAAGCCTTCTCCTATTATCCTGCAATGTTCAAAATCTACAAATTATGTTTACAAATGTAATTAAAAAATTATGTATAAGAATGTGTGTGCTAGGCCTAATTTATTTATGTATTAATACAGGTTTTCTGACAGTACACGGTGTGAAAAATTCAATCATCAGCAAACAAAAGATATTTTTTTCAAAATTAATCTTGTTAAAACATACAGGGAGAACTATAAAGTCTTTTGGTGGAATTGTGAAAGTTTCAAAAGGACCTGTAATCAATATAACATGTCACATGTTCAACAACTCAATAACACTGGTAGACTGGGATGCGGACCAAGTCTAAGAATTTGTCAACCAGAAAGGAGTGAGCCCTGAGAGTACGTCAAAAACAGACCTAACCTGAAACCAGGTGATAACCAGTTCCCAGGTAAGTGTCCAAAAAGCAAAGGAGGGTTTTTAGTGGGTAAGCTACGTCTGGTAGGAGTCCCACACTGCAGGCTGGCCACCTGTGTGCGTAAACACATTTTTCCGATTCCTCAACAACAAAAAATACTCACAAAAAGTCAATTAAAATACTAAAAAGCTAACACTGCATAGTATTTTCCCCAAGCCATTACCTACGGTTCCAGCCGTGGCCGTGACATCATGGTCCATGAACTGTCCCCAGACTGCCAACATGACCGTGAACTTGGGGTCGTCTCGGTACGCCGGCCGATGGACTGTCACACTCACCTCTCTCGCTGACGGCAGCGGGCTCCCATCGGTGGCTGTGCGTGGCTTGGATATGCCTGGGGACACAGAAATGTTAAAACTATACTCAATATCATCAAAATCTTAAAAAATAAAAAAAATTGGTTTGTTTTCAGAAAAGAGTCTGGGACAACCATTTGATGGATTTTAATGATTCTCTTTTTGAAAGGAAGATCTTTTTGAGTATTAGGATATTGAATTGATTCTTGAAGGTACTTAAAATTTGTACAGTGCAAAACCAAGCAGTACCTTGGCGTGAGAGGATGATGTTTATTATTATGAGATAAAAGAGGCAGAAGCTATATACACCTTTAGCAGCACAAGAAAACAGCTTTTGAAGATACATAGAGAGAAAAAGTCTTAGTTTTTTCACCGAACACTGAACAAAATTTATTTTTATTTGGTTACTTGTTTCAATAATACCATAGAATATTCCTTAATTTAACAATAATAAAATATTTAGTTCAAAAGGAAGCTATAGTTGCATTTCTGAATATTGTGATTGAATGCTACTGCAAAGACAGAAGCACATTATGAGGGTGAAAGGAATAGATTTATTGAGGTGTTTCATAAATTAAACTAATGATGTTTGAAATTTAGCTTATCATAATTTATTGATGGTGACAATTGACAATTGATGGTTGACAATTTGCCATGCATAAATATAAATTCTGAATTTATGATTGAAAATGCAAAACCATCAGAAAAGTTTCTGCCCTTCATAAGAGTAATATTCTTATATAACATGTGCACAGGCACAAGGCCCATTTGGACAGGCAGAATATAGGGTAAAAGAGGCTGCAAATCTCTTTTTTTAAACGATCTCCTAAAAGTTGTTTCACTCACCATCTGCGTAAGATTGTGCCAGTTGCCGACGGTAAGGACGCATGGCAACCCCCCACTGCTTGGGCTTGTAGGGGTTGTTACAACTTCCGTCAACGGTACGGTAGGCAGAGGGGGGGCAGGGGGGGAGGGGTCCCACCCCACACTCCTCTGAGGGTAGCCAATCAGTGGACAGCACTGGACCTCTACCCACCGTTTTCGTTAGGTTCTTCGGCTTGCTTTTATTTCTGAAAATGATGTAAGGATAGTTTCTAAATGCCGTGGTTAACAATGATTTTTATGTCACTTCAAATATGACAGAAGAATCCCATAAGTATTTATAATGCCCATTTGTTGCAAAATTCCTAAATAAAGCTGATTTTTAGCAAAATCCACACAATAAGACTTAACCGTAGAATGCTGTCAAAGTTTGCTACACAACAAGTTAAACCCATAAACAAATTTTAATTTGATTCAAATATACTTCTGCATATAGAGTCCATGAAAAATTTAACTTCAGAAATAAATATACCTCATAGAAACAAAAATTATGAACCTGCTCAAAGAATTAAAGTCGTCAAGGTATGTTAGACAACTTATTATTATTTAATACAAGCACCTGATGCCAACCCAAAATACAACATTTAAAACATCTAACAAAAGTTCTTGCATCAAAAAACTGAGTAAAACCAGCCCTGAAAAATACTCACATGATAAACGTCTTGGTGGCGACTTCCATGAGGTAGGCAGATCGTGCCAGGTTGGTGGCTCGGGCGGAGGTTTTGATAGACACCTGGTGGCGGTAGGAGGGGCTGTTGACCGGGAGGCTGGGGTTAGCGGCCTCTAGCAGGTCTCTCTCGGACAACTTGTCCCTGCCGACCTTCACGGCAGCCTCTAGCTCCTGCGGGGTGGGGGAGTCTACCTGCCACGCAGGCACTCCGTCGTCTGCAAACAGGAGGAGGTTATATAACTGGTAGTATATGAGGTTTTTGAGGTTATACAGATGTGTTAATAGTTGGATAAAAATTATAACTTTTAATTATGAAGAGTGAAAGCAATGTTAAAATTTGTTAAAGAAATTCTAAAAGGGAAATATGGAATATTTTTAATAAAACACCTGTCAATGGTTCAAATCAAGGAGTTCTATTTCTCAGCGAGCCAGTGAGTTTTTTGTCAGGTTGGTAAACTGGTGAGGCAAGTTTCTCGTTCTTTGAACTGTCCTGATTGGGTTTTTATTCTAATAAGTGAATCTACTCATGCAAATAAATGGAATACAAGTAGGCTAATCAAAGTTGGAATAAATCAATTTTTTTTTGTTATTTATGTATCTAATCTTGCAATGAAAAAAAAAACTGTGAGCAAAATAAACAAATGCACGTTTATTAATTTTAAAATCAAAAATAGCTGTTTGTTTGGTACAATTTGTTACTTGTTCGATTTTAGCGAGTAGTTCTTTGACTCACCTAAAATTGGAGGGGAATGGCTCTCAATTTTGTTCAATAGTGTTGTCTCCAGTATTACCAATAAGCTCCTTGGTTTAAATGCTATAATACGTGATTTAAATTACCTTCAGTTTTCCGGTTCTTTCAAGTCGTATTATGCTGAACTTATGAAGTTTTGTATCTAACGACGTCCAATGGACTGATTTCATACCAAAGCTTGAAAATAGTTCAATTATTCACTGATATCTTATAACCGAACCTTATATCTTATAAATATTAATGATTCCCAGGTCGCATGATATGACTAGATATTTCAAGTCATTGCTGGACGACTGAAGGTAACTCAAACCAATTATTGTGTCAAACCAGTTCTAGGACAATATTACGTATTTAAGATGTCAAAACTAAATGATACAGAATAGTATGTTCTATTTAAAGCTAGGTAATCTGAAAATAAACTATTTTCTTGAATACAAACAAATGGATTCGTTCGTATTCAAGGGTCCATAAGGTAAGGGTCCATCAGTGTTCAGTACCTGGTAGAGGCCATGACTTTGACAGCAGCAACTGCAGGCTAGCGTTGTCGGAGGGGAGGGGCAGCACGTCGATGGTGTCTTCGTCCACTGAGTACAGGATCGCTATAGCGAGCGCCGTCGTGAATATCCCTCTGGAAAAATAAATGAGACTCTCGTAAAACTTCCAAGTATCGTAACGCTATGTGCAGAGTTTAGAACATTTGCCCATCCTCTACTGGTCTGCTCTCACTGACCTGAGCAAAAATGGATTGGCTACCTCCCTGGCATCTTGAGATTTTTATGAAGAAAAAGGTGGACCAACTTTGTACAATCATATACACTGAATTGTTGATCCACTCAATATATAGGGAGATAGAAATGGAAACTCTTCTGACCAAAACACAAAGTTATATAAACATAAGAGGCACTTATTTTATCTGAATAGTTAAAATCAACTGAACTAAACAGTGGACATTTTTTACAATCATGTTTACAAAAATTTGCTAAGGGTATAATGTATGTAACTGGAGTCTGTATATTTGCGTGTTCTACTCACATATAGGTGAGGATAAATTTGCAAGTCAGCGCAATAGAGGAATTATTCCTAGTTATGCCTGTCACACCATCTAGCTGTTTACTACTAGTTGGTATGCCAAGCTCAATGTGAGGAGGTTCCCTTTGTAAGTAAAATGAAAATAGATGAAGTTACTATTTAATATGAGAATCCCTGTATTTTTCCAACTCTAGTTTACAAAGACTTATAAACAACTCGCTATAAGATACTTTTCAGATACGACTAGTTGGCAAGTGGAGAAAAGAATATTTGAGAGGAAATTTCACCCACAAAGACCTTGCTTACATTTGACATGGGATAAAGTGATTTATATTTTGTAGTTTTTCACGAAGTTTCATCACAATGTCACACAAGATTGTTATACATCACAGATTTAAATGATAGTTTCACTGTTGGCCGTGCCAACCGTGATAGTACGTAAACAGTCAAGGAGGTTACTTTTTCTATAATCTTCTCATTTACCATCATGTAACCTCCAAACAGTACATACATGCTTACATAATTAGAAACATGCATCCATAGAAATGATTGAATAAAATAAATTGCTTGGTGGAAGTGGTTAGTGGTTAGTTGTTAGTGTTAGACAATTACGCTATTAGAACACGATCACTGAGCATTCTCTTCCCAAACAAAAAATACCCCCGTAGCAGCAAACCTGCATACTTAGCGAATTTCCAATGCATATATATTTATCTTAATGCCACATAAAGCTACATACCAAGTTTCATCAATATACATTCATAAATAAACAATTTATGACATTTTAATTATTCTCCATAAGAATAACATGGCGGCTGAGTATGCAGGTTTGCTGAAGCAAGGAACACAAAAAATGGGGTTTTATGCTTATATCAATATAACTCAACTAGGTGAAGTCACTTACCAAATTTCATTAATTTATTTTCATAATTAAGGGAGATAACACGTTACTTATTCTCCATAAGGATAACATGGGGCTGAGTACGCAGGTTTGCTGCTATGGGAGCCTTTGTCAAAAAATTGTTTTTTTGAGGAAATATCAATGGTCCACAACCAGATAAAGCCGTATACCAAGTTTCGTCAGTATATGTTCATAAATAAGCGAGATATAAAATTTTTATTTTCCTCCATAAGAATAACATTAGACAACGTACTGTGTTTAGCACTTTCAATATCTCGGTAACCAATTGACGTAGAGAAATTATCAAAATACCAAATTGTGTGTTTTTTTAAGCTGAATCCAATGGGACAAAATAAAATCTGACTATTTCCAAAATTATATGTAAAAAATTCAAAAAACCCATTTTTGGGGTACAAAACCCCCCTAAAATACCCCTTCGGATAGAGCGATCTGGCTGGTTTTCGAACTTAAAGTCATAAATGTTGCTTTACACGTTTATACCAAATTTCATCAAAATCGGATAATTTTTACGAGAGTTATCGTGCTCACGGACATATATATATATATATATATATATATATATATATATATATATATATATATATATATATATATATATATATATATATATATATACAGTTTCGAACGAATAGTATTTTTGGGGTCTGGGGACCTCAAAACGAAAAGTTATCATGGTCCCGGGCCTAGGTCTTACCATGCCGACTACGGTAATAGCTTCTTCCCTATAGGGGAAATTCGCTAACAAAATGTATTGCGGAAATATTCCACTCTTGCTGTATCGCTTTATTTTTCACGCATGGAATATTTCAAAAATGTAAGTTGTAATCACAATATATAACATTTAATATCCTCTGACAGCCTGTATATACATTTACCTGACTTTATGTTAGTTACAATTAAATGGTTTTAACTTTTACAACCTCAAAAATGTGTATATTTTCAAATACTAACATTTTATACTCTTTTTACAAGCAAACCAGGATAAAAACCCCAGACTTTTGAACAAGCATCTATACAATATTTGTATGTTCATTGTAACAGTTTTCAATATTGCAGCAGGTAATAATGTTAAACTCACAGAATGACGGCACAGATGCAGCACTGGAACTGATGAACCTGTTTCCTGTAGAGTCTGTTGGGGTTGGTCATGTAGACATAGTCGGGGGGGAGGGTCTTGGTGAGGGGCGTGTGCTCGTCTATCACCCCGTAGCTCTTCATGGTGGCGGCTGGTGTCGCTCGTCTGTCTCACATTCGTCTGGAAAAGACAAAAAGTTATACTCTTGTCTTCGAACGCTAGTAGGATTTTTTAAGTTTTCAGGAATTAGTTGAAACTCTGGTCATTCATTTTATGCCTCAGGTCGCTCGATATATTTTAAATTCAAATTCTTAATATTATGAGGTTTACAGTATTTATAACAAGTTTGCACGCAGCACGCTGACGTTAGGGAAGTGAATTTCCCCAGTAAAAACTTTCAAAAATGAAATAACGGGTTTAAAAAAATTGTGACATTTTTAGCAAAATGGAAAATATTCAGTTTTTTGGCTGTTCTGATGCACCTGGTTCTATTTAAATGCAGTATTGGGATGGCAATGTTGTGAATTGTAAGCTTAGGAGGATGTACCATCAGGATCAAAAATCGGTTTAGGGGTGTTAGGAGTGATAAAACTACATCAAGATATGAAAAACAGCCTTTTCCAATGTAAAACCCCCATAAAACAACGTACTGTGTTTACTCAATTTTAATTTATTTAATAACTCGGTAAGTATTAGTGCTAGAATGATGAGGGGGGGCTTAAAATTTTCGCCTTTTTACGTTCTATAACCTCTTATCCATTAATATTACATTTAGGGCTTATCTGACCATTTTTGAGCCCAAAAACTCAAATTTCAAAATTTAAAATCACCAAAAAAGAGGGTTAGAGATTTTCGATTGTTTTGCCCAACGAACTTGTCCAACTGATTACAAAAAGGAATGTCCCTACCAAATTTGAAGTAAATCGGACAAAAATGCAACCGCTAGAGTGCAAACACATATATATATATACATATATATATATATATATATAAAATTTTGAACGACCCCCCAAAACGTGTTCAGGGGGTCACGTTAGGAACTTCTATGGTGGTCCCGGGCTTAAGTTTCACTGTGCGGGTCATGTTAATAGTTCACTTTCCATAGGAAATTCACTAATAAACAGTAAACATTATTGGAAATAATTCCCAAGTAGACTTTACATCTGTGTGTGGGTATCAGAGTCTTCTTGAAGCACTGCACTTATAACCATTCTCTAAATTTATAAGATGAAGAATCTTACCTTAACAATCTAATCTTTGAATCTATTAGATTGCTAAGGTAAGATTACTCAATCCTGGTTCCTTCATATTCTAAGGTCGACCTTATCTTGGAAAGCATCACTACTTTAAGGCCAGCTAGTAAATAAAGGGTTAAGGTCAAAGTGACCCCCTTCAATGTTCTACACTGTTTATTAAAAAATTCAAGCGAGAAACCAGTGAATAAACAAACAGTAGGACGATCAGGTCTTAGGGCAAAGTTCAGTCATAAGTTGCACCAGTGATATATAGTTTATGAAACTTTTGACAGATAAACCACAGACCATAGAAAAAAATAGACTGGGCATCCCTATTACTTTAGCATTGCAGCTGGTGAAGCTCATTTTTGGCATGTCCGCCATCTTGGTGGTCCAAAATTGGATAGAAATATCAGAATATTAATTATGGAGATTTAATAAAATTTGGCATCATATTTTTGAAAGACTGGATACTGTAAACTGAAGCATTAATTCTGTAGAGTTGTTAGGCCCACAATTTAGCCATTCAACATTTTATAACAAATATATAAGTATATTAGCTATGTTCCCCAACGTTTGATATTTTACTCATTCCCCTTAGGCTGTAACAGACAGCGTTACTGCACCATCATTGCAATAGACAGCACGTTGTCGTTACTTTGTTATATAGTTTCAAACATAATTTTTATAATCTCTGGTTACAAATAATGATTGTATTAACAGTTGAAAAAATAATTCTTTTGTATTTACAGTATTGAGAAATTGAGCTTTAACAGTGCAAGAATAGTTTACGCATTTGCTAACCAATTTATGATAGTAAATAAATACATTTTTTTATAAAATCATCAAAAATCAACATTTTTTTACTTATGTGTATATTTTTAAGACCAAAGTCACAAAAGTAAAGCAACAGTAAAGCTATATCTGTTGGAACTCAAGAGCAAGCCGCCATCTTGGGGGTCCATATTCAATTTGTGCTTCACTTTTATACCTTTGAAGCCCAGTCTACTTTTTTCTGTGGTCTGTGAGATAAACACAAGAGAGACCACAGCTGATGCATGCACGCTAATACTATGTATTGTGTGAGTGCAGAAATTCGTTTACAGCGCTCCAATCGTAAAAAAGTGTCTGCATTTTTAACATTAGACCTTCTTAGTGGTTGTGAATTCGAAACGTTATGGTGATGGAGGGTCAATCAGCTCAATCAGCTCAGACAGTACGTAAGTAATTTAGTCTTACAAGATATATTGGCATTCAACTGGCATACAAGACGTAAATATACATATATAGGATGGTACACAGCCTTTAGTTTGATCTATTCCTTCAACCATTAACCTTGTACAATCGTATGTGTACGTTATGTTTAATGTCTTGTGTGTGAGTATGAGTATGTTTAATGACTTACATCTTGAACTAAAAACCACAAACTATCTACAGCAAATATTCTTAAAATGAATCCCGAAAGAAAGACGAAATATTTACACTATATTTCATTTATTCATCTAGTTTAATACTACATTTAGATTTTACTAGAATAGCTTATTTTTCAAACAGCCCTCAATGTTATGTGATGCAATACACGCAGTACTGAAACGACATGTTATAGCCTATCGTGATTTGAAGGCGCCTTCTTACTCTATGCGCATCGTTTTCCCCTCAGACGTATTACTGTGTTGTTCTGATACAAACATTAGTTGAGTTAAAATGCGATTCTGACGTCAGTTCCAAAATATATCAGAGCTAAATTGATTGCTGCACACCATTAAGTAAGTCCTTTTGATGTACAGTTATTACAAAGAAAATGTATTTAAGCATACTAGCTGTCCTGTTGCTCGAATCCGAGCAAGATTGTACCCAACGAAAGGTTTCTTCAGCTGTAAACAAACGTAACAAAACATCTGATATTAAAACGGATCATAACAACGTACTTTCAAGCAACATGTAGTTTAGACTTCCGCCATAGGATAGCGCCACTGATCAGAAAATTCAGCCCTTTAATGTATTTAAGTAATGCCCTTTCTTAAAATTCTGAGACGTATTGGCAAATCGACGTAAAAATACCTGTAATTTGGCACCTCAAACGTTAAAATCCGTCCAACCGTTATCGAGTTATGACTGTGAAAAAAAAAACCCTAGCGTATTAATATATAGAGTACCTGGGGGCCAAGCTTTGCTCGGGGGAAGGCCAGTCAGTTTGTTTAGATTACTTGGAGCATATTTCACCACTTCCCCCTTCTGATAATCAGATTTGTATAACTCATTTGCCTCTTTTATAGATTTTTAAGGTCACTCCAGTTGTTATTTATAGCTACCAATGTACCTTTGATTTATTTTACGACTCTATATATGTAATCTTCACTCAAATCTTTTAATCTCTGCTCTCAGGAAACCAAGTGTTAATAATCATAAACAACATGAGTATTACTTTGACAGGTCCCTAGTTGATTACGAACAGCTGTTACAATTCTTTTGTTTTGATTTGAAACTCCATAAGCCCAATGTTAATTTTTTTAACTTTTCATTTTAGTTTTTTTACATTATTTGATTTTTCCTAGGGATGAGGCCTGTCTAGAACTTATTTTTATCCCAGAAATTAGTTATTTCGAACATTTGACGGAAATCGTTGGAGCCGTTTTTGAGATCAGTGTCGCAAGCAAGCAAGCAAGCAAACCTAGCTCATATTAGAGTATAGGATACCTGTTTCGAAGTTCTAAAATGTACTATGAACAGATCTAAATTGTGTTATACATCTGAGGCAAAACTTAATACTGTATTAAAAATCCCAATGCTACAATTTTTGTACTCTGCGAAGAACGCTTCCTGTCCCTGTCCGTTATCTGATACTGGATTGTCACAATCTTCTCAGCAGATCGCATTGCTGCTCTTGTATAAAGGCTGAAGTGATTGTCGGTGTCGTTGATAAATGGCGGCGGCGTCCAGTTAGTACATAGGTTAATTTATGTTTCAAAGAAGTTATAGCTTAACTCACAGTGATCTGATACTTAAATTATAACAAATCATCGCTTTTACAGCATCAAAATATGTTATAAGCTGAATACACACACGAAAAAAACGCAGAGTTTAACCGAGTCTGGGTTAAAATCTATTGGGTCAGCAGTAACCAATTGTTAGTTACTAGCAACTGGTGTCACATGGTCTTTAGTAACTAATCTCAGTTAGTCAAAGTATACACGGTTATATATAACCGAGTGGTTTGTTCCTGTTAACTAACTGTTTATTTGACCTACTAATGTCGGTTGAACACAACTTTACAGCATGATAAACACCAACCGAGTGAACTCTGGGTTAATTTCTACTGAGTAGAATTATTCATAAATAACCCATGGATTTTGAATATTTGACTCTGTGCTCGGTGAGAATTGAACTAACGCATCGGTGAAAACTAACCCGTGGTGGTGTGATGGGTCGCTCATAACCGTCTTAGCTAGGTTAGCGGCATAGTTCAATTAGTTTGATCATTGATTATACATCCTACGGAATATTATTTTCCGTAGATGTATAATCAATGGTTTGATCTAACTTTGCGATGTTGGCAACAACTTTTTCTCTACAGAGAGAGCAGATCAGAGCAGAAGTGAGCGGCGAGTGCGTCGTAGAGTACTCGCAGTTTATAGGTTACAAGTTAAAACACCTCATGTCTCGTGATTTGAATTTTTACTATATGCGTCTTCAGTGAGAGTGAAGATGTGAGGAATCCTTTGACCAACTAGGGCTTAGGCTTGTATACTTCATCATATAAAGGCCTCCGTTGTTTCAGGTTAGGAGTTCAACGTTTAATGTTGGTCTACTGAGTATGATTTCAGTATAGTTTTATCAATCAAATTCTATTAAAAGTTTAGCTAATATACAGTTTTTTAAATAAATATCAATGAAGTTGCTAAGCATGTTTTATCTTAGGTTTAAGGTAGGCAAATTCCCCTTTAGGGTTAAGATAAGGCATAGGATATCCCACTTTGGGGGCATTCTTAAAAACCTCATTGATATTCGTTTTTAAAACTGATTTTTAGCTATATTTTCAATAGAGTTGGATTGATAAAACCAAATTGAAACCACAATCAACTAGACCAACAATAAATGTTGAATTCATAACCTGAAACACCATAATTAGGGAAAGCCTTTATCAACGTAAATTCAAATGATTAAATATATGAGCCGCAGTCCCAGTTGGTGAGAAGATTACACATATATTTATGATCATTGAAGTCGAACGTAGTAAAAGTTAGGCAGAGGCTACGTACACGTCCGACGTGAACCGCTACTGTTCACGTCCGTTCCAAATTATGCACCGTACGTTACTTATCCTGTGATGTTTAAAACAAATTGAGAGCCAGAAAACCTCCTAACCTAACCTAACGTAACCTTACCTATCCTAACCTAACCTAACGTAACGTAACGCAAACTAACCTAACCTAACCTAAGCGGTAGCGAAGTGAATTTGCCCTTACATTGGACGTGTATGTAGTCACTTCGTAAAAGTTAACACCACGAGGCGTGAGATGTTTTACTTTCAACCCAGCTGCTCGGATAAAGTGACCTAGTTGCTGGGTTAGAGTGACCCTGTTGCTCGGTTGCAGTAACCCATTTACTTGGTTAGAGTAACCCATTAGCTCAGTCAAAGTGACCCAAAAGATTAGTCAAGGTAACCCAGCTGCTCGGTTAAAGTGACCTAGTTGCTGGGTTAGAGTGACCCTGTTGCTCGGTTGCAGTAACCCATTTACTTGGTTAGAGTAACCCATTAGCTCAGTCAAAGTGACCCAAAAGATTAGTCAAGGTAACCCAGCTGCTCGGTTAAAGTGACCTAGTTGCTGGGTTAGAGTGACCCTGTTGCTCGGTTGCAGTAACCCATTTACTTGGTTAGAGTAACCCATTAGCTCAGTCAAAGTGACCCAAAAGATTAGTCAAGGTAACCTAGCTGCTCGGTTAAAGTGACCTAGTTGCTGGGTTAGAGTGACCCTGTTGCTCGGTTGCAGTAACCCATTTACTTGGTTAGAGTAACCCATTAGCTCAGTCAAAGTGACCCAAAAGATTAGTCAAGGTAACCCAGCTGCTCGGTTAAAGTGACCTAGTTGCTGGGTTAGAGTGACCCTGTTGCTCGGTTGCAGTAACCCATTTACTTGGTTAGAGTAACCCATTAGCTCAGTCAAAGTGACCCAAAAGATTAGTCAAGGTAACCCAGCTGCTCGGTTAAAGTGACCTAGTTGCTGGGTTAGAGTGACCCTGTTGCTCGGTTGCAGTAACCCATTTACTTGGTTAGAGTAACCCATTAGCTCAGTCAAAGTGACCCAAAAGATTAGTCAAGGTAACCTAGCTGCTAGGTTAAAACAACCAACTTGATCAGCTAAATAAAAATAGAAATCTACTAGGTCAGTTATGACCTACAGTACTTGGTCAATGATTTAACCTACTTATTCGGTCATTACCAACCCATATCCTCTTACCCATTCCACAGGGTTACTCGTAACCAACCAACTTGGTCGGTGCTATATTGACCCTACAACTCAGTAAAAAGCAACCTTTTTCTCAGTTAAGACTAACCTTTTGGATTTTTCAGTGTAGACACAAAACTACTGGAATGGCAACTCATCTCTTTTAATTAGATACAAGATGGAAGAACTGCTCTAATCAATAATAAGGTCCAGTAATTAAATTATAATCATACTAATATTATAAATGTGAAAGTATGGATGTTTGTGCGTAACTCTGAAGTTCCATCACGTAAAAACTCTGAACCGATTGAGCTGAAATTTTGCAGAGAGGAACTTGATAGTCCTGAATAACATATAGGCATATTAAAGTTGTGATAATCCTATAGGGCTATGCCCCTCGGGGGTTCAAGTTTCCATGTATTCCTTATGGATATTCATTAGTAAATTTCCTTTGGAAAGTGAACGATTAGCATGACCCGCACGGTGAAACTTAAGCCCGGGACCACCATAGAAGTTCCTAACATGACCCCCTGAACTCGTTTTGGGGGGTCGTTCAAAATTGTATATATATATATATATATGTATATGTATGTATGTATATATATGTATATGTATATATGTACATACATACATGTATGTATACATATATGTGTATATATATGTGTGTGTGTGTGTTTGCACTCTAGCGGTCGCGTTTTTCGTCCGATTTACTTCAAATTTGGTAGGGACGTTCCTTTCTATAATCAGTTGGACAAGTTCGTTGGGCAAAACAATCGGAAAACTCTAAACCCCTTTTTTGGCGATTAATCTTTCAAATTTCGAGTTTTTGGGCCCAAAAAGGGTCAGAAAAGCCCCGGATGTAAAATTAATGCATTTAAAAGATGTGAATTAATGGGGCGAAAGTTTTAAGCCCTCTCTCGTCATTCTAGCATAAATATTTACGGAGTTATTAAAGTAAATGTGTATCGACTAAACACAGTACGTTGTCTTATGGAGGTTTTACATTAGAAAAGCATGTTATTCATTTGTTGGTGTACTTTTCTCATCCCCAACAACCTCACACCTACTTTCAACCCTGACTGGATCCTCTCCTAACTAAGGAGAGGACCCAACGAACGAACCGGGATTTCGGTGGTCCCGGTTTCTGGTGCATTTTTTTGCATAATTAAAGTGCAAAATCGTATTCCCAGCATTGCAGGTAAATAAAACCAGGAGCATCAGAACAGCCAAAAAAATGTTCAGATTTCTATAAACATTTGAATAAATGTTTGTTTTTACACTGATTTTGAGTTTTAAAAGTTGTTATGTGGAAATTCACTTCCCTCACGTCAGTGTGCTCCGTGCGAACTCGTTTTAGTCTTAAAGTCAGCTGTTTGAACACAGAATCGTCAAAAATAACGAAATCACTCTGGTGCTCCTGTTGAGTGAACCGGGAACATCAGTTGTTGTTTAGGACAGGTAAAGTTTTGTTTGGGGCAGGTAAAGTATTGTTTGGGACAGGAAAAGTAATGTTTGGGACAGGTAAAGTCAGCTGATCATTATTTGTTTTGGTGTATGGAAATCGACGATTTTCGAAGATCTCAGCTGTATGGTAATGAGCTATTTTCGAATACAGAGTGATGAAAAACATTTTGCTTATAATTTATAGAGCATCATAACACTACTTCTATTTGCAAATGTATAAATAATTATACAAAAATATCTGCAAATAAACATTATATATTTATAAAAACATCACTAAGTGTAAACGATTGCTCCTTGCTTTCTTCAGTGATAGATAAGTTATCCTTAATTTCCTAAGCCTATAGTGAGTCATGAATTACATATGTAAATTGAAAGAGCTATTTCAATGCAGGATATTCTTTTGCTTATTTTATAAAAAACGTTGTCTTAAAAATTATGTTTTATACCCCAATTTTGTTATTTAAATATTTACTAGTTGGTGACCTGTCGAAATTCGATGGATACGATATTAAGGGTGAGTATTCGATGGTACCCTTGTATCCGATACTAATTCACTTTGGTCCCGTCACGCGCGCTACTTGTATACCTTTAAAACGTCAAAATGAGTTATATTCCTGCCAATATATTTTAGCCAGCTGATAGATTTTTTACAATTTAAACATTTTCCGTAAACACTTAAATCCGGTCTGAATAGAGTCAAATATGCGATTAGCTTTCTAATCTATGAAAAGCTATCTAATCAAATGAAAAATCCAGGTGCCAAACTTGAAGGTGTTTTCTTGGCACACTCCGAACATGATAGAGCCACGATTCGACGTAATCACGCTTATTTTATAGTTTTATAGCGTTTACGGACATTTTAAATCCAGTCGCCTGGTCTGAAACCTTTGCCAATTGTTGGATTTGTTTTTTCATGTATTGTTTACAAAACAAACGTTGTTTTGACATTTGATGGGTTGAATAAATCCCCCCTCATGGAGCCACGGAGAAATAATAGGCCTACAAACATCAGCGCTATTATTTATTCTCAGCACAAGGAGGGAAACTAAAAATTAACAAAAAGGGATTTACTACTTAAAGGACTATGTATACATTATAGATTGTGACAATTAATTATAATAACAATAATATTTGCAACATATAAAAAAATATTATCTTCTTCTTTGGGTCAGCGTGAATAGACTTCAGTAATTACAATAATTTGTATCACTGAAAGATACAAATGATGGCCACTAATGATTTTCTATAAGCCAGCTGATTCTATTTGATATTTGTCCGTTCTGAGATACACAATTTGTTCTTGTACGTATTTTAATAATCAGCTGGTTAGAGAAAGTTAAAATAGTGATAAAATCTGTTTTAAAAAGTTCATTCTAAATGAATTTTTTTCAAAAATTTAAGTAGATTGTGCAAATATAGAGAAACTGATCTTTCATTTAAAACAATCTGCGTGTAAAACGGTTCAGTGGAAACCTCAAGTGAACTGACCGAAGGAGTGCAAAGTTTAAATTTTACCCCATGTTAAATTGCCATAAGAAAACTTGTAATTTAATTTTTTAAATAGTTACTGGGCGGATACCAAAATTTAAGGTAACATGTGCAAATATAGGGGTTATTCCCTTTCATTTGACACCACCCGCGTATCAATCGGTCCAGTGAAAGCCTCACACGTTCTTCCGGAAGATTTTTAATTTTGTGTTTTAATATATATGATTGCTTGAACAAGAAAAACATTATATTTACATATAATTGTACAAATAACAAAGATATTTACCTAAATAACGTCATACCTATAAAACTACATAACGCCATACATAGTTGGCTTTAGTAGTTACTTTACAAATATTAACGTGTAATTTATGACAGTAATTTTAATTTATAGGCTTGAATTTATAAATATAAATGCATGTATTTTTAAATAGTTGATTCAATTTACATAGATAATTTATGTCTCCAAAGGCTTAAGCAGATTAGAATAACGAATCCACCAATGAAGGATGCAAGGAGCAATCGTTAAGAGGATAACATGATATTTACCTTCTAAGAAAGTGACAACGATTTACTCACGACGAAAATTACCAACTTAAAATAATTTCAAAATGTTTTCTAAGGAGACGATACTACACAGGTTTATTGAAATAAACAACCATCCACTAACCACAAACATTGAAAGCAAATGCGTACTTGTCACAGACCGAGGATAGCCAGTATTATGTTTACCGTTCAACTGCCCCAATCAACACCGCCACTACGTGACGCAATCAACAGAAATCAACATGTTTATCGCTTTCCACTGTTGATTAATTAAAAAATATTTAACACGTTTTTCCGTATTATATTTTTAGAATTAATCAGTTTGTTTGGTTGTTATGAAACCAACAAAAAAGTTGTAGTTTGATATAAAGCGATACACTATCGGTTAAATATATCGGTTACGTTGCAAATAGCTTGTTGTTTAATTACATAGCAAAACAGTGAAAGGCGAAAATTAAATTTAGACGGTTGCTGAGAAGAGTTACTTATATGTAAAGATGTTTAGAGGAAAATGGAATGTAAATTGGTTAGATCATAGAGTTATAAGGTCCGCTTGTTGTCAAATATGAGTCGTGTCATTCTTTGTTACTGGAAAAAACTCGCACCTGATTTCAATACTATTAAAGGAAGCTTCTCAAAATTTCTGTAGATGTTGTCAGAAATTCCTTACGATTTGTTGACGGCCCACAAGGCGTTTGAAGAAAATGTGAAGTAAATAAAGTATACACTTTAGAACGTAGTATCTGGAAAGCCAAACGAGTTCGCACGCAGCACGCTGACGTGAGGGAAGTGAATTTCCACATAAAAAGCTTTTAAAACTCAAAATCAGTGTAAAACATACATTTATTCCAATTTTTATTGAAATCTGAAAACACTGATTTTTTGGCTGTTCTGATGCTCCTGGTTTCATTTACCTGCAATGCTTGGAATACAATTTTGCGCATTATAAGGTTAGGAGAAGGTCCAGTCAGGCTTTAAAGTAGGCATGAGGTTGCTGGGGATGATGAAAGTACACCAACAAATGAATAACAGGCTTTTCTAATGTAAAACCCCCATAAGACAACGTACTGTGTTTGGTCAATACATATTTTCTTCTATAACTTGGTAAATAGTTACGCTATAATGACGGGAGAGGGCTTAAAAGTTTTGCCTCACTAATTCCCATCTTTATACATGGATTAATTATACATCCGGAGTTTTTATGACCCTTTTTGGGCCCAAAAACTCAAAATTTGAAAGATTAATCCCCAAAAAAGGGGTTTAGAGTTTTCCGATTGTTTTGCCCAACGAACTTGTCCAACTGATTACAGAAAGGAATGTCCCTACCAAATTTGAAGCAAATCGGACAATAAATGCGACCGCTAGAGTGCAAACACACATATATATATATATATATAAAAAAAAAATTTTGAACGACCCCCCAAAACGTGTTCAGGGGGTCACGTTAGGAACTTCTATGGTAGTCCCGGCGTTAAGTTTCACCGTGCGGGTCATGCTAATAGTTCACTTTCCATAGGAAATTCACTAATAAACATAGCAGAACTATTGTTTGAACTATGTCTATAAATGTAAACGAAATCAATTATAAACTTTTGTGACATAAAGAAAATTTGTAATTTGTCTTGACGAAAATTTAAATTGGAAAGACAGTCACAAGACCCCGAGCTATGGCAAATAATAAAAAAACACTACTACATCAATACATTATTTCCAGTTAAAAATAGAATTTAACAAAGCCTAATAGTAGACCTTATACAAAAATCGACAATTTAAAATACTATTTACTACAAAAAGTTAAAATCTAAAATATGGAAGGAATAATTTCATATGTTTGTTTGATTGTTGGGCTTTCTTGAATAATAAAACGTTTCTTACTACAACCTTTAAATTAAGGGAGAGTGTAAGACAGTATGACACCTTAATTGTATAAATTACAAATTGCAATGCCGCCTTAACTGGTCACACCAAGGCCAATCGTCGTATCGTACAGACGAGTTCCTGTGTCTAGTCCTGGTATCGTATAGGCTCTAGCAGAGACAGGAGTTGCACAAGACGTTACGTAACAGAGACCCGCAGTTTTTTCGCTTGTTTATTTGCGAGCTCCACCATAGGTTTTCTATTATTGAAAACTCCCTAATGAGAATCGGTTTTATTAGAGTTTTCTGAATTTTCGAGTATTTAATCAGTTTTCAGAATGGAAGTTTTCCTAATCCCCGTTTGAGAAAGGCATAAGCCTCTCTAAGTGGAAATAGGTTACATAACACTAGAGGAAGTAGTTTTATATTTAGAGATATTGTGTTTAAAATTAAAATAACGGAGGAACGCCGAATATTTTAGAGCCAAAATGTTTCGCCCAATCATCCGGGTTTTGACGTAAAAATAAAACCAGATTGCAGAAATTACCTAACCTGTAGCACTTTTAGCTTTAGTTTAGTTTAATAAGTGCGGTATAAATATCCTAAATAAGAAATATCTAACAAAAAATTAAATAAACATAAAACATTTACCTAGGTCTACATTTTGGTATTGAAACGTTCAAAACAATAATTAGAAGTCAACTTAAAAATTGTACATCTCTAACATACACGATAACCAGATGTAAATTGCTGATTTATAAAGGGCCGTAGCCGAAATCAAAGACTTTTTAAACCGATGACTGTATTTTGGTAATATCACTATGATTAAATGTCAAAAAGAGGTTGTTAGATTATTTTCCAGAGAGCGCTCGCCTAGTCATCTGAAGTAAGCCGCCTCCATCGTTAATCAATCATTTAGCAACATCCATAAATGTGAAGGTTAGGAATTGTATCCAGCCCACTGACACTGGGCTTTAAGAATTAACTGTTGCTCGAAATCCAAAAAAGGCATGTTTAAGGAAGGAGTTACATGTTTTAGGTGTCCATAAGCATTATTTATTGTTTTCTGTCGACATCGAAATATTTTAATATAACCAAGTAAACAACCAAACCAAACACTGATCTTGCTTTTTAAGTCATACAATCAATCCAGGAGGCAAATAGCATGAATAAACTCGCTAATTTACCAGTTTTGAGGCTCATTTACACTTCCTGCGGCCTCAAAATCATATAGAGATTGTGTTTTATTTCCAGTACCTAGTTTAGTTATACTCTGAGTGTATGACGTGTTATTGATAGTTAACTGCATGCAATCTCCTAGGTCAAAGAGAGTGCAATTCAACTAGAGATTTCCAATTTAATATTATGAACAAAAGTGATTTTTTTAGGACGGCCAGTCCCATACATACTACCCTATAAACAATTCATTTATTATTAAATAAAGTTGTACTTTATTTAAAGTAAGGTTCAAAGAAAATAGTAGATAACATAGCTGTAGAATTACAATTTCCTGCACATTTGAAATAGGTTAATTCAATTTAAAATTACCTTCTTTAAATTTTAACTAGGCTTTTGACTACTTATGTTACTATAGCGACCCCCAGTTGTTTAGGAATAGTTTCCCCATGTGGATAACCATCGCATTAGGTTTAAGAGTCTTCATCACCGGAAGTTGCCGGGCGCCATTTTGGTGCTTTTTTCCATAAGGCCAATGTTAACTTAGAGCCTCCGTTACTCCGCACCTGATCGTCACAAACAATTAATTTGGGGTCAAATTAAAGGTCTCGTCGTCCTCTAGGGAAATACAATAGTCGAATTTGGATTTTGTTACGAATTAATGAGAACATGTACAATGTTTCAGTTCAAAATTAAACTATTTATTATGAAACTATGATACCCAAATTTAGGAATTTGACATTGTATTTCCCTAAAGGACGACGAAACCTTTAATTTGACACCAAAATGAATTGTATGTGACGATCAGGTGAGGTATAAAGTAATGGAGGCACAAAGTTAACATTGGCCTTATGGAACAAAACTCCAAGATGGCGTCTAGCAACTTCCGGTGATGAAGACTCTTAAGAGTGGGTTCCAATCGCGTACTACTTCTTCCATAAGACCAATGTTAACTTTCAAAGACCGCCCCTCCTCAACGAATTATCCGAAATAGTTTATGTATAGTTCATTTTAAAGAACAAAAATACCTAACAATTTCTACAAGCAGAATTTCGCTATCAAAATAGGTCATCCATGCAAATTTTAATGGGAATTCTTCTGGACGATTATTAGTGAATTTCCTATGGAAAAGTGAATTATTAGCATGACCCGCACGGTGAAACCATAGATTAAGCATACTCCTTAGTATGCTTAATCTATGGTGAAACTTAAGCCCGGGACCACCTTAGAAGTTCCTAACGTGACCCCCTGAACACGTTTTGGTGAGTACATGTATACATATACATACACATGTATATGTGTGTGTGTGTTCGCACTCTAGCGGTCGCAATTCTTGTCCATTTACTTGAAATTTGGTAGGAACCTTATCTTCTGTAAATGGTTGGAGAAGTTCGTTGGCCAAAACAATCGTACAACTCTAACCCCCCTTTTGGGGGATTTAAGTTTTCAAATTTTTGAGTTTTGGACACAAAAAGGGTCAGAAAAGCCCCGAATGTAACATTATTGTATATTACATTATTATACTAAAATGCCAACAAATTGTAAGCCCTCCCTCATAAATCTAGCACAAGTATTTACCGAGTTATTCAAGAAAATGTTAATTGTCTTTACACAGTACGTTGTCTTATGGGGATTTTACACTGGAAAAGGCTGTTTTTCATATCTTGATGTAGTTTTATCACCCCCAGTACGCCTACACTAAGTTTTTATCCTGACTATACCTCGTCCTAACCTGATAATGTACATTACCATCCTAATAGTCAATTGTATTATAACCAGGAGCATCAGAACAGCCAAAATATAAAATTTTTCAATATAAAAAAAATTGTTACCAGTGTTGTTTCAAACCCTTTATTAGTTTTTTAAAGGTTTTATTTTGGAAATTCATTTCCCTCACGGCAGCGTGCTGCGTGCGATCTCGTTATTTGTGATATCGACATTCTCCCTGAAATAGCTAGGGGCCTAGGTATTTTTTGCTATTAAACTAAGCCAGAAATAAACTATTTCGGATAATCCCTTGTGGAGGGACGGACTTTTAAAGTTAACATTGGCCTTACGGGGGGCTTGTAGGAACACGAAATGTCTCATGAGTGGAGCCTACTCTTCAGTAAGATTAGTTTACGTGTTATGAATGAATATATCATAACTTAACCTACCCTAACCGCTGCAGCGCGCTGTTGCTGGTTGAGGTCACTGTTGCTGTCGCTGTAGTGCTTACGTACCGGCTAGTGGCTAGGTCATTCACAATGCTTTGTGATGCGGCTAAATGCTAGAATACAGTATGGCGAAAACTCAACCATAAACTCTTATAGGCCTACTTAATATTGGTCCCTGTATTATTACATTTCAAAATATATTAAAATGAACGAAATAATATGTTTGATAATCCTTGTTTGTTTAAATTAATTAATTTAATTATTTACTTTATAATGAATTAACTAGGGTTTATTTGTTCCAATGGAGTAAACCCAACAGGGCCTTCACTTCAACGAACTCTTAAATTAAATAACCTTCAATGAAGTGAAATGTTCCATGACCATTTACCACGCTTACTTTTAAGTGCAAACCCCAAACCGTTCGCTTTTAAAGCAATTTGAAACTTGTATGAAAAGGAAAATAAATCAAATTATGTACTCTACTAATTTTAGTAAAAGTAAGAAATTCAAATTGGGTAAAATCTAATTTTTGGAGGAACTCTGGTCAGTGAAAATGAAAATAGTGTGAGTTGGCTGAAGGAGCGACGTATTATTTTATGAAGTTAATATAGTTTATGTAACAAATTTAAGTTAAATACAACTTTTTATGTAGGTTTTTAAAAAGTCTTGGACTAGTTTGTATTATTTACGTAAAATAACCTTCCAGGCAATACTGAGTTGTTGCTTTTCTTACGATACGTAGACTAAATATCATAGAAGTAACTGAACAACTTCAATAAGAATGAAGAAAATTGTTTTATTATTTATTAGTTCGCGATTATGTCTAAATAAATCGACAGAACAGTAAGAAATGGCGACCTTTACATTAATATATATCACATATGCACTAATAGGATAAGAATATTGTTTCACACAAACCCTAAAATGTGCATCCCTTTGACCTCTAGTTAAAACAGAATGCATGACTATTAATGGTTACCTCTATTAAGTTGGTCAACAGATGATATGCCTTTTCATACAGGGAACTCAATTTACTCCTTGATCTTTTCCTAAAGTAAGTTCTGTTTTAGATAAAAAAAAAGCGCGAGGAATAAAGTTATGGCGGTCACGTAAAACCGTTGTTACATAACCGCAAATTTGCAAACGAGAGGGTATTGGTTTTGTTGGAAGGGATCTAGATTTCAATGAAAAAATTTTTTTTTAAACGCCATCAGTACTATTTCTCTCTGAAGTATCCTAACTTGAAATTATTTATGTTTGTGGTGAAACGTAAAATTCACAATTACTGTATGACTAAGTTTTTCTTAAAAACATTTGAAGGCATTTCCCGGTAAAATCGTATTCTCCATTGATCCTTTGTCACTCTAAGTATTTTATATTACGTAATCACTTTGATCAACAATTGCTAAACTTTTTCAATTTGTACGATTTAATCTACAAAACTAGTCTTTTAAGTAATTCATACCTTACTCTTTGTTCGTCGCTATTCCCAGCACAGTCCGAGTTCATTGACATTCAAATATAAAGACAAAATTAAATTTAAGCTAACAAATTTTTAAACTTTTAACATATTAAACAATTATCAATTAAAACCTTCGACAATGTTTAATGTAACACTAAAACGTGGGTAAACGCAAAACAATGAATATAGGTGATCATCGAGCGATGCTCCTATGTGGTTACATAACACTTATATAACCAGGTGATGCCGCGGAGATCGGGCCGCAAACTAATCTTTAATCGATAACTAACGGGTTAGTATTGTAAAACTACATATTCTCCCTCTACACTAACCTTTGCTATGTTATCACTCGGTACTGACCTTAAAATCGGCTGCGTATCACCTTGGGACTGGCTTCACTACACTACAAACGCCGATTCTCGCAGGTACTGGATGGGATTGAGCGGTGCGCGAAGAACGACGACCGTGCCGCACCCCCCCCCCCCCGCACCACCAAGGGGACCGGTTGGACAGAATCATGTGACTCCGGGTGGGTGAGGGGACTGGGGGTATTTTCCCCTACTGTGTATGGAAGATAAACAGTCATGTGCTATGGTAATCAGCTTATGATCATGTGAAAGGCGTGGTTCTTCTTGCAGCTATGTCGATTTTCTTTTAAAGTTAAATATAGTTTAGATAAAAGTTCGGGTAGTCAACCATAAAACCTTTTAACCCGCTCTGGTAACCAAAAAATTTAACATCCCGGCCAATTGAGCGTCAATCAAATCAGAAGAGGGTACAGAGTTTGGGAAACAATATAACTTAGTAATTATATCATTGATTTCCCAGTAAAGATCTAAGTTTGAAAAATCCCATTAAAAATGACCAGCTGGTGTCCCATTCTCCACATAGGCCTATAGGGTCAGATGTTTTAGAATGTTTACATTATAATCAGCTGATTACCTACATGAAATACTCCATAAGATTAACATTGGAACTTTGAAAGCACATGGGGCGAAGCCCTAAAGGTATATCTCCAAACCCACAAATGGAACATAGAAGGTAAGAGCTTTTAATTGATTCCAAAGGTACCAAGTTTCATCAATATCCATTCATAAATGTCATCTTAAAATAAAACGAGTTCGCACGCAGCACGCTGAGGTGAGGGAGGTGAATTTCCACATAAAACAATTCTATAACTCAAAACCAGTGTAAAAATATACATTTATTCCAATTTTATTGAAATCTGAGAACATTGATTTTTTTGGCTGTTCGGATGCTCCTGGTTTCATTTACCTGCAATGCGTGGAACACAATTCTGCGCATTATAAGGTTAGGAGAAGGTCCAGTCAGGCTTGAAAGTAGGCGTGAGGTTTCTGGGAATGATAAAAGTACACCAACAAATGAATAACAGGCTTTTATAATGTAAGACAACGTACAGTGTTTAGTCGATACACAGTTTCTTTAATAACTCTGTAAATATTTATGCTAGAATGACGAGAGACGGCTTAAAACGTTCGTCTCACTAAGTCCCATCTTTTTGCATGCATTAATATTACATCCGGGGCTTTTCTGACCCTTTTTGAGCCCCAAAACTCGAAATTTGAAATATTAATCCCCAAAAAAGGAGTTTAGGGTTTTCCGATTATTTTTTCCAACGAACCTGTTCAACCGATTATAGAAAGGAACGTCCCTACCAAATTTTAAGTAAATCGGACAAAAAACGCGACCGCTAGAGTGCATGCACACACATAAATATATAATTTTGAACGACCCCCCAAAACGTGTTCAGAGGGTCACGTTAGGAACTTCTATGGTGGTCCCGGGCTTAAGTTCACCGTGCGGGTCATTTCAATTTTTACCACTGAATTCAGCATAAAAACAAACAATTTGGTATTTTGATCATTGCTCTACGTCAATTGGTTACTGAGACATTGAAAATACTAATAACGTTGTCTAACGTTATTCTTACGGAGAAAAAGAAAAATGGTATATCTCGCTTATTTATGAACATAAACTGACGGAATTTGGTATATGGCTTCATCTGGTTGTGTTTCATTGTTGTTTGCACACAAACAAAATTTTCGCTTATGGTTCCCGTAGCAGGAAACCTAGGTAATTGACCCCGATGTTATTCTTATGGGAAATAATTAAAATGGTATATATCTCTTATTTATAAATCTATATGGATGAAACTTGGTATGTGATTTCACTAAGATGAGTTCTATTGATATTTGCATAACAACCCATTAACCCTTTGTTTTGTGTTCGTTGTTGCAGCAAACCCGCCTACTCATCCCCAATGTTATTCTTATGGAGAATAATTAATATTTTAAATATCGCTTGTTTGTGAATATATTTCTTATGTATCCTGTTAAGTTTTTTAATGTGTTATGTTATATATTCATTGGAAATTCGCTGAATATGCAGGTTTGCTGCGACGGGGGTATTATATATTTTATTATTAAAGTCTTACATATTAACTAAAATTTAAAATACACTAAAACAAAAACTAAGTAAGCAATTCAATGTTGTGTTAAGTAAGCAATTTAAGCTTGTAAGAGTAAAGTACAGTTAATAAAGTCGTAAAAAGCTGTCCATACGTCTTTCAAACGTCCCTTACATTTTGTTTAATTGCCTAGAAAAACTTAATTGCAACTAATCAAATAACTCAAATTGCACAGTTCTTGTGTAAAACATTCTTATAATTGAACTGAATTGCACACACTGCGGTGTTATGAAATACACTATCCAGTTTGTACCTCATATGATCGCGAGGCCGACAACAGAAAACCTGTCATACAAGGCGTGTTTCTCATTAGTTAGTTAAATCTTAAAAACCCTTTTTAACGGTATTAGTTTGGTCTCAAATAACATTCAAGTCATTTTATTTTATATTTAACCACAGAGAAGTAATACATGCAACCCGAATTTAACTCAAAACGAGTTCGCACGCAGCACGCTGACGTGAGGGAAGTGAATTTCCCCCAAAAAACTTTTAAAATACAAAATATGTGTAAAAACATACATGTATTCCAATTTTTATTGAAATCTGAAAACATTGATTTTTTGGCTGTTCTGATGCTCCTGGTTTCATTTACCTGCAAAGCTGGGAATACAATTTTGCGCACTACATAATGTTATGAGAAGGTCCAGACAGGCTTTTAAGTAGGCGTGAGTTGCTGGGGATGATAAAAGTACTCTAACAAAGGAATAACTGGCTTTTCTAGTGTAAAACCCCCATAAGACACCGTACTGTGTTTAGTCGAAACACATTTTCTTTAATAACTCGGTAAATATTTATGTTAGAGTGACGAGAGAGGGCTTAAAACTTTTGCCTTACTAATTCCCATCTTTTTACATGCATTAATTTTACATCCGGGGCTTTTCTGACCCTTTTTGGGCCCAAAAACTCGAAATTTGAAAGATTAATCCCCAAAAAAAGGCTTTAGAGTTTTTCGATTGTTTTGCCCAACGAACTTGTCCAACTGATTACAGAAAGGAACGTCACTACCAAATTTGAAGTAAATCGGACAAAAAATGCGACCGCTAGAGTGCATACACACACATATATATATATATATATATATATATATATATATATATATATATATATATATATATATATATACATATATATATAAAATTTTAAACGACCCCCAAAACGTGTTCAGGGGGTCACGTTATGAACTTCTATGGTGGTCCCGGACTTAAGTTTCGCCGTGCGGGTCATGCTAATAGTTCACTATCCAAAGGAAATTCACTAATAAACCCTCAGAATTATTAAGACAGCTTTAAATATATAACAAGGTATTCAACATTTCGGACGCACACGTTGTTTGTTAATTCATTATAATTATATATTTACCATATATATTTGAATGTCAACACAATATATTAACTATGAAGTAAACTCTAGAGCAAAACATGTTACGCAAACAGATTTCCTATTCATGGCCAGTCCGGTTTGAATCAGTCACATACATGCGCACACAGTCATTTCAATGCAATATTATAAATTCTCCGCAGCAAAGGATACGCAAACTGTGGTGTAATTATAGATTAAAGTTAACCATAATTTACCATATGAATTTTACAAAATTTGTATTTATTTTAGTTTAAAATCTTATTATTAAAACTTATTTATATAATATTTAAATTTCAGTAATACCTAAGAAATCAGTATGGCCTACTACATCAAACATTACTGATGGTGTTTCGAAAAATGTTTTTGAGATATTTTTTGTGTCACTGAATTATTTGGTTGAAAGCTATTATTCCTTTGTCGTTCCTCATGCATACATTTTTTAAACTTCTTCGTCGCAACCTCCCGTACTTCGATAGCTTTAGCTTTAGCTTTAGGGTAATATCGATAGCTTTTTGGTATTTACTAGAAATTAGAGCAAGATATTTTTCTCAAAATTACACCCTATATCGGGAATTCCCTTTGTCCGCTGGACTTTGAATCGAGAAACATTAAGACATTCAAAATTGAATCAAGTCAACTTTCGATATTTTATGTATCTCTTACATTTTTGGAATGTCCTATAAAGACCAACAGGAAACGTATAGGAAAGTATACGATAGTACACCCACTAATAGATCAAATTCATTTAAACCACTCACCTTTTGTATGTAATTAATTGACACAGTTATATTGTATAATCTATACAAACATAGTTATGAAGGAACTAATAGTTTGGCAGTTCTCATCATCAAATGCTTTCTAATTAAAAATCGAAACCCCTAAATGTATATTACGTTATTGTTGAACATGGCAGTTTTTTATTCGGTAGGCAATATATCCTTTAACACCTTATCGAAATAAATAATTGAACCATAATTTTTAAAATTACCTTCACCGCTAAATGATAAAATCGAGATCGCACGCAGCACGCTGACGTGAGGGAAGTGAATTTCCGTATTAAAACCTTAATAAAGGGGAACCAACACTGGTTAAAGTTTTTTTTTTTAATTTACACAAATTTGGCTGTTTTTATGCTCCTGGTTATATTTAAATTCACTAATAGGATGCCAATGTTGTACATTATAAAGTTAGAAGGAGGCATTTTCGGGATAAAAAGTTGGTATAGGGGTGTGGGGGTGATAAAACGATATCAAGATATGAAAAACAGCCTTTTCCAGTGTAAAATCCCCATAAGACAACGAACTGTATTTTGAAAATTAACATTTTCTTTAATAACTCGGTAAGTACTTATGCTAGAAAGATGAGGAAGGGCTTAAAATCTTTGGATGTTTACGTAAAATAAGTTAATGTGCAATAAGTGTACATTTGGGGCTTTTCTGACCATTTTTGGACCCAAAAACTCAAAATTTGAAAACTTAAAATACCCAAAAAGGGGGTTAGAGTTTTCCGATTGTTTTGCCCAACGAAATTGTCCAGCTGTTTATAAAAAGGAATGTCTACCAAATTTGAAGTAAATCTGACAAAAATTGCGACTACTAGAGTGCGAACCCATACACACACACACACACACACACACACACACACACACACACACACACAAACACACACACACATATATATATATAAAGTTTTTAGAGACCCCTCAAAAAGTGTTCAGGGGGTCATGTTTGGAACTTCTATGGTGGTCCCGTGCTTAAGTCTCACCGTGCGGGTCATGCTAATAGTTCACTTTTCCATAGGAAATTCACTAATAAACATTCAATTCAAAACCATACAAAATATAATTTAATGCAAGGTTCGCACTTATTTATATTTCTCAACTGGTTGTACCATCTTACACCGACGGCAAGTTAAACTAATTCAAAACAGGTGTTCAACGCGCATGATGCGCCTGGGTGATTGTGTTATGTATTCCATTACGTAACAGTATTTTTATTCAGTACCCTATTTGCATTTTCAGACGGCTAATTAAAACGAGGTTGTCAAAAATAAAATACAAGTTCAGCAAGCGGAAACTCAAATGGTGACATTCAGAGCTTATGGGGCGGAAATATAAAAAGTACGTCATTACCAATACATAGCGAAACGAAGCGAGGCTTTGGACTGGATGGCGTGGTCTGACATAAACCCTGAAGTGGCCTTGGTCTCAGACATTTATGGGACAAAGGATACAAAAAAAATCTCTCCTTAATGGGTCTAAGAAGAGTATATAAAATGAATCGTAAAGGATCAGAATGCAAATAATTCAACCAACTATGCAACCAAGGCACTCCTTTAGACTCAGAACAACTGGCTGAAAAGGTTTAGCTTGCGATGAAAATAACAACGATAGTTGGTAAATCTGCATTGAAATCTAACAAGCACGATATAAATGGTCTTTTGCAAGCAACCTTTTATTGCGGTCCTGGAAGATACACAACCCTTATTTCCTGGGGGAGGCCGTTAAACAACTGTGGGCCAAAGTAGGAGAAACTTCAGGGAAGTGAAGCTTTTTGATGGAGAGTGTTGTAGAGATCTCCTGGTATTGGAGGCTCTCGCAAAGGTGCCTAGGCTCACCCACACGCAGCAGGTATAATTTTAAGGGATAAACAGGTAGAAACAGAGAACTGGAACCCCCTCTACCACTACTACCAACATATATTCCAAACTGGTTGATCTATCTGTCTTTGGCCGTTTTTGAGCGAATTCCATCCAAGTGAATTGAATCCCCGTGAAGTGACCCCATGTGTATTGTTACAGAGAAACCCGTAAAATTACCACATTCATACTTTACGTTTATGTCCCATACTAATATATTTGCACTCTAAGTGTTGTGTCACAGACAACCCCGTAAAATGGCCATATTCATACTTCACTTGCGGGATAGAGACAAACGTCGAGCGACCTACAAATACTTTTTCAATTTGCGTATTAGCTTTTATATTCTGCAATTAAAGTTGCATCGTTTATTCGTTTAGGTAATTTTCGTTGCTCGAAGGTTCCCGTTGTAATAAAATATCGATTGACCTGGTATAAAAGGCAGTCATGAAATAACTATAAACAAATCTGGAATCAATTACCACCGCAATTGTGAGACTGATAATATCTCAGTGGCAAATTTAAATTCACACATTCCTTGCTGTAATTGGTAAGATGTGACTAATTGTTTTTTACAAAGTAATACACCATGTTATCAGATTAAATTAATATTCACACCACAAAGCTGATATGAAGGTGACAATGGTTTCTTCTGAATTAAAGCTACCCTTCCCTTTAAAGCCATATCAGAATATTTTACTTATTTCAAGAGCAAAATTGTATATCACAAAGGATTTTAATAAATTATTTTTAGCAACTGGACATCAAAGGGATTCTGATCAGATTGCAGTTACAGATTGAAAAGGGATTCTTTATCAGATTGCAGTTACAGATTGCAAAGGGATTCTTTATCAGATTGCAGTTACAGATTGCAAAGGGATTCTTTATCAGATTGCAGTTACAGATTGCAAAGGGATTCTTTATCAGATTGCAGTTACAGATTGCAAAGGGATTCTTAACAGATTCTTTATCAGATTGCAGTTACAGAATGCAAAGGGATTCTTTATCAGATTGCAGTTACAGATTGCAAAGGGATTCTTTGTCAGATTGCAGTTACAGATTGCAAAGGGATTCTTTATCAGATTGCAGTTACAGATTGCAAAGGGATTCTTAACAGATTGCAGTTACAGATTGCAAAGGGATTCTTAACAGATTGCAGTTAAAGATTGTAAAGGGATTCTTTATCAGATTGCAGTTACAGATTGCAAAGGCATTCTTTATCAGATTGCAGTTACAGATTGCAAAGGGATTCTTAACAGATTGCAGTTACAGATTGCAAAGGGATTCTTAACAGATTGCAGTTACAGATTGCAAAGGGATTCTTTATCAGATTGCCGTTACAGATTGCAAAGGGATTCTTTATCAGATTGCAGTTACAGATTGCAAAGGGATTCTTTATCAGATTGCAGTTACAGATTGCAAAGGGATTCTTTATCAGATTGCAGTTACAGATTGCAAAGGGATTCTTAACAGATTGCAGTTACAGATTGCAAAGGGATTCTTTATCAGATTGCAGTTACAGAATGCAAAGGGATTCTTTATCAGAATGCAGTTACAGATTGCAAAGGGATTCTTAACAGATTGCAGTTACAGATTGCAAAGGGAGTCTTTATCAGATTGCAGTTACAGATTGCAAAGGGATTCTTTATCAGATTGCAGTTACAGATTGCAAAGGGATTCTTTATCAGATTGCAGTTACAAATTGCAAAGGGATTCTTTTTCAGATTGCAGTTACAGATTGCAAAGGGATTCTTAACAGATTGCAGTTACAGATTGCAAAGGGATTCTTTATCAGATTGCAGTTACATATTGCAAAGGGATTCTTTATCAGATTGCAGTTACAGATTGCAAAGGGATTCTTTAACAGATTGCAGTTACAGATTGCAAAGGGATTCTTAACAGATTGCAGTTACAGATTGCAAAGGGATTCTTTATCAGATTGCAGTTACAGATTGCAAAGGGATTCTTTATCAGATTGCAGTTACAGATTGCAAAGGGATTCTTAACAGATTGCAAAGGGATTCTTTATCAGATTGCAGTTACAGATTGCAAAGGGATTCTTTATCAGATTGCAGTTACAGATTGCAAAGGGATTCTTAACAGATTGCAGTTACAGATTGCAAAGGGAGTCTTTATCAGATTGCAGTTACAGATTGCAAAGGGATTCTTTATCAGATTGCAGTTACAAATTGCAAAGGGATTCTTTATCAGATTGCAGTTACAGATTGCAAAGGGATTCTTTTTCAGGTTGCAGTTACAGATTGCAAAGGGATTCTTAACAGATTGCAGTTACAGATTGCAAAGGGATTCTTTATCAGATTGCAGTTACATATTGCAAAGGGATTCTTTATCAGATTGCAGTTACAGATTGCAAAGGGATTCTTTAACAGATTGCAAAGGGATTCTTAACAGATTGCAGTTACAGATTGCAAAGGGATTCTTAACAGATTGCAGTTACAGATTGCAAAGGGATTCTTAACAGATTGCAGTTACAGATTGCAAAGGGATTCTTTATCAGATTGCAGTTACAGATTGAAAAGGGATTCTTTATCAGATTGCAGTTACAGATTGCAAAGGGATTCTTTATCAGATTGCAGTTACAGATTGCAAAGAGATTCTTTATCAGATTGCAGTTACAGATTGCAAAGGGATTCTTTATCAGATTGCAGTTACAGATTGCAAAGGGATTCTTAACAGATTGCAGTTACAGATTACAAAGGGATTCTTTATCAGATTGCAGTTACAGATTGCAAAGGGATTCTTAACAGATTGCAGTTACAGATTGCAAAGGGATTCTTTTCAGATTGCAGTTACAGATTGCAAAGGGATTCTTTATCAGATTGCAGTTACAGAATGCAAAGGGATTCTTTATCAGATTGCAGTTACAGATTGCAAAGGGATTCTTAACAGATTGCAGTTACAGATTGCAAAGGGATTCTTTATCAGATTGCAGTTACAGATTGCAAAGGGATTCTTTATCAGATTGTAGTTACAGATTGCAAAGGGATTCTTTATCAGATTGCAGTTACAGATTGCAAAGGGATTCTTTAACAGATTGCAGTTACAGATTGCAAAGGGATTCTTAACAGATTGCAGTTACAGATTGCAAAGGGATTCTTTATCAGATTGCAGTTACAGATTGCAAAGGGATTCTTTATCAGATTGCAGTTACAGATTGCAAAGGGATTCTTAACAGATTGCAAAGGGATTCTTTATCAGATTGCAGTTACAGATTGCAAAGGGATTCTTTATCAGATTGCAGTTACAGATTGCAAAGGGATTCTTTATCAGATTGCAGTTACAGATTGCAAAGGGATTCTTTATCAGATTGCAGTTACAGATTGCAAAGGGATTCTTTATCAGATTGCAGTTACAGATTGCAAAGGGATTCTTTATCAGATTGCAGTTACAGATTGCAAAGGGATTCTTAACAGATTCTTTATCAGATTGCAGTTACAGATTGCAAAGGGATTCTTTATCAGATTGCAGTTACAGATTGCAAAGGGATTCTTTGTCAGATTGCAGTTACAGATTGCACAGGGATTCTTTATCAGATTGCAGTTACAGATTGCAAAGGGATTCTTAACAGATTGCAGTTACAGATTGCAAAGGGATTCTTAACAGATTGCAGTTACAGATTGCAAAGGGATTCTTAACAGATTGCAGTTACAGATTGCAAAGGGATTCTTTATCAGATTGCCGTTACAGATTGCAAAGGGATTCTTTATCAGATTGCAGTTACAGATTGCAAAGGGATTCTTTATCAGATTGCAGTTACAAATTGCAAAGGGATTCTTAACAGATTGCAGTTACAGATTGCAAAGGGATTCTTTATCAGATTGCAGTTACAGATTGCAAAGGGATTCTTAACAGATTGCAGTTACAGATTGCAAAGGGATTCTTTATCAGATTGCAGTTACAGATTGCAAAGGGATTCTTAACAGATTGCAGTTACAGATTGCAAAGGGATTCTTTATCAGATTGCAGTTACAGAATGCAAAGGGATTCTTTATCAGATTGCAGTTACAGATTGCAAAGGGATTCTTAACAGATTGCAGTTACAGATTGCAAAGGGAGTCTTTATCAGATTGCAGTTACAGATTGCAAAGGGATTCTTTATCAGATTGCAGTTACAGATTGCAAAGGGATTCTTTATCAGATTGCAGTTACAGATTGCAAAGGGATTCTTTTTCAGATTGCAGTTACAGATTGCAAAGGGATTCTTAACAGATTGCAGTTACAGATTGCAAAGGGATTCTTTATCAGATTGCAGTTACATATTGCAAAGGGATTCTTTATCAGATTGCAGTTACAGATTGCAAAGGGATTCTTTAACAGATTGCAGTTACAGATTGCAAAGGGATTCTTAACAGATTGCAGTTACAGATTGCAAAGGGATTCTTTATCAGATTGCAGTTACAGATTGCAAAGGGATTCTTTATCAGATTGCAGTTACAGATTGCAAAGGGATTCTTAACAGATTGCAAAGGGATTCTTTATCAGATTGCAGTTACAGATTGCAAAGGGATTCTTTATCAGATTGCAGTTACAGATTGCAAAGGGATTCTTAACAGATTGCAGTTACAGATTGCAAAGGGAGTCTTTATCAGATTGCAGTTACAGATTGCAAAGGGATTCTTTATCAGATTGCAGTTACAAATTGCAAAGGGATTCTTTATCAGATTGCAGTTACAGATTGCAAAGGGATTCTTTTTCAGATTGCAGTTACAGATTGCAAAGGGATTCTTAACAGATTGCAGTTACAGATTGCAAAGGGATTCTTTATCAGATTGCAGTTACATATTGCAAAGGGATTCTTTATCAGATTGCAGTTACAGATTGCAAAGGGATTCTTTAACAGATTGCAGTTACAGATTGCAAAGGGATTCTTAACAGATTGCAGTTACAGATTGCAAAGGGATTCTTAACAGATTGCAGTTACAGATTGCAAAGGGATTCTTAACAGATTGCAGTTACAGATTGCAAAGGGATTCTTTATCAGATTGCAGTTACAGATTGAAAAGGGATTCTTTATCAGATTGCAGTTACAGATTGCAAAGGGATTCTTTATCAGATTGCAGTTACAGATTGCAAAGGGATTCTTTATCAGATTGCAGTTACAGATTGCAAAGGGATTCTTAACAGATTGCAGTTACAGATTACAAAGGGATTCTTTATCAGATTGCAGTTACAGATTGCAAAGGGATTCTTAACAGATTGCAGTTACAGATTGCAAAGGGATTCTTAACAGATTGCAGTTACAGATTGCAAAGGGATTCTTTATCAGATTGCAGTTACAGATTGCAAAGGGATTCTTAACAGATTGCAGTTACAGATTGCAAAGGGATTCTTTATCAGATTGCAGTTACAGATTGCAAAGGGATTCTTTATCAGATTGTAGTTACAGATTGCAAAGGGATTCTTTATCAGATTGCAGTTACAGATTGCAAAGGGATTCTTTATCAGATTGCAGTTACAGATTGCAAAGGGATTCTTAACCGATTGCAGTTACAGATTGCAAAGGGATTCTTTATCAGATTGCAGTTACATATTGCATAGGGATTCTTTATCAGATTGCAGTTACAGATTGCAAAGGGATTCTTTAACAGATTGCAGTTACAGATTGCAAAGGGATTCTTAACAGATTGCAGTTACAGATTGCAAAGGGATTCTTTATCAGATTGCAGTTACAGATTGCAAAGGGATTCTTTATCAGATTGCAGTTACAGATTGCAAAGGGATTCTTAACAGATTGTAAAGGGATTCTTAACAGATTGCAGTTACAGATTGCAAAGGGATTCTTAACAGATTGCAGTTACAGATTGCAAAGGGATTCTTTATCAGATTGCAGTTACAGAATGCAAAGGGATTCTTTATCAGATTGCAGTTACAGATTGCCTAAGGGATTCTTAAAAGATTGCAGTTACAGATTGCAAAGGGAGTCTTTATCAGATTGCAGTTACAGATTGCAAAGGGATTCTTTATCAGATTGCAGTTACAGATTGCAAAGGGATTCTTAACAGATTGCAGTTACAGATTGCAAAGGGATTCTTTATCAGATTGCAGTTACAGATTGCAAAGGGATTCTTAACAGATTGCAGTTACAGATTGCAAAGGGATTCTTAACAGATTGCAGTTACAGATTGCAAAGGGATTCTTTATCAGATTGCAGTTACAGATTGCAAAGGGATTCTTTATCAGATTGTAGTTACAGATTGCAAAGGGATTCTTTATCAGATTGCAGTTACAGATTGCAAAGGGATTCTTTATCAGATTGCAGTTACAGATTGCAAAGGGATTCTTAACCGATTGCAGTTACAGATTGCAAAGGGATTCTTTATCAGATTGCAGTTACATATTGCATAGGGATTCTTTATCAGATTGCAGTTACAGATTGCAAAGGGATTCTTTAACAGATTGCAGTTACAGATTGCAAAGGGATTCTTAACAGATTGCAGTTACAGATTGCAAAGGGATTCTTTATCAGATTGCAGTTACAGATTGCAAAGGGATTCTTTATCAGATTGCAGTTACAGATTGCAAAGGGATTCTTAACAGATTGCAAAGGGATTCTTAACAGATTGCAGTTACAGATTGCAAAGGGATTCTTAACAGATTGCAGTTACAGATTGCAAAGGGATTCTTTATCAGATTGCAGTTACAGAATGCAAAGGGATTCTTTATCAGATTGCAGTTACAGATTGCCTAAGGGATTCTTAAAAGATTGCAGTTACAGATTGCAAAGGGAGTCTTTATCAGATTGCAGTTACAGATTGCAAAGGGATTCTTTATCAGATTGCAGTTACAGATTGCAAAGGGATTCTTAACAGATTGCAGTTACAGATTGCAAAGGGATTCTTTATCAGATTGCAGTTACAGATTGCAAAGGGATTCTTAACAGATTGCAGTTACAGATTGCAAAGGGATTCTTAACAGATTGCAGTTACAGATTGCAAAGGGATTCTTTATCAGATTGCAGTTACAGATTGCAAAGGGATTCTTTATCAGATTGCAGTTACAGATTGCAAAGGGATTCTTAACAGATTGCAGTTACAGATTGCAAAGGGATTCTTTATCAGATTGCAGTTACAGATTGCAAAGGGATTCTTAACAGATTGCAGTTACAGATTGCAAAGGGATTCTTTATCAGATTGCAGTTACAGATTGCAAAGGGATTCTTTATCAGATTGCAGTTACAGATTGCAAAGGGATTCTTAACAGATTGCAGTTACAGATTGCAAAGGGATTCTTTATCAGATTGCAGTTACATATTGCAAAGGGATTCTTAACAGATTGCAGTTACAGATTGCAAAGGGATTCTTTATCAGATTGCAGTTACAGATTGCAAAGGGATTCTTAACAGATTGCAAAGGGATTCTTTATCAGATTGCAGTTACAGATTGCAAAGGGATTCTTTATCAGATTGCAGTTACAGATTGCAAAGGGATTCTTTATCAGATTGCAGTTACAGATTGCAAAGGGATTCCTTATCAGATTGCAGTTACAGATTGCAAAGGGATTCTTTATCAGATTGCAGTTACAGATTGCAAAGGGATTCTTTATCAGATTGCAGTTACAGATTGCAAAGGGATTCTTAACAGATTCTTTATCAGATTGCAGTTACAGATTGCAAAGGGATTCTTTATCAGATTGCAGTTACAGATTGCAAAGGGATTCTTTGTCAGATTGCAGTTACAGATTGCAAAGGGATTCTTTATAAGATTGCAGTTACAGATTGCAAAGGGATTCTTAACAGATTGCAGTTACAGATTGCAAAGGGATTCTTAACAGATTGCAGTTAAAGATTGTAAAGGGATTCTTTATCAGATTGCAGTTACAGATTGCAAAGGCATTCTTTATCAGATTGCAGATACAGATTGCAAAGGGATTCTTAACAGATTGCAGTTACAGATTGCAAAGGGATTCTTAACAGATTGCAGTTACAGATTGCAAAGGGATTCTTTATCAGATTGCCGTTACAGATTGCAAAGGGATTCTTTATCAGATTGCAGTTACAGATTGCAAAGGGATTCTTTATCAGATTGCAGTTACAGATTGCAAAGGGATTCTTTATCAGATTGCAGTTACAGATTGCAAAGGGATTCTTAACAGATGGCAGTTACAGATTGCAAAGGGATTCTTAACAGATTGCAGTTACAGATTGCAAAGGGATTCTTTATCAGATTGCAGTTACAGAATGCAAAGGGATTCTTTATCAGATTGCAGTTACAGATTGCAAAGGGATTCTTAACAGATTGCAGTTACAGATTGCAAAGGGAGTCTTTATCAGATTGCAGTTACAGATTGCAAAGGGATTCTTTATCAGATTGCAGTTACAGATTGCAAAGGGATTCTTTATCAGATTGCAGTTACAGATTGCAAAGGGATTCTTTTTCAGATTGTAGTTACAGATTGCAAAGGGATTCTTAACAGATTGCAGTTACAGATTGCAAAGGGATTCTTTATCAGATTGCAGTTACATATTGCAAAGGGATTCTTTATCAGATTGCAGTTACAGATTGCAAAGGGATTCTTTAACAGATTGCAGTTACAGATTGCAAAGGGATTCTTAACAGATTGCAGTTACAGATTGCAAAGGGATTCTTTATCAGATTGCAGTTACAGATTGCAAAGGGATTCTTTATCAGATTGCAGTTACAGATTGCAAAGGGATTCTTAACAGATTGCAAAGGGATTCTTTATCAGATTGCAGTTACAGATTGCAAAGGGATTCTTTATCAGATTGCAGTTACAGATTGCAAAGGGATTCTTTATCAGATTGCAGTTACAGATTGCAAAGGGATTCTTTATTTTATTGCAGTTACAGATTGCAAAGGGATTCTTTATCAGATTGCAGTTACAGATTGCAAAGGGATTCTTTATCAGATTGCAGTTACAGATTGCAAAGGGATTCTTAACAGATTGCAGTTACAGATTGCAAAGGGATTCTTTATCAGATTGCAGTTACAGATTGCAAAGGGATTCTTAACAGATTGCAGTTACAGATTGCAAAGGGATTCTTTATCAGATTGCAGTTACAGATTGCAAAGGGATTCTTAACAGATTGCAGTTACAGATTGCAAAGGGATTCTTTATCAGATTGCAGTTACAGATTGCAAAGGGATTCTTTATCAGATTGCAGTTACAGATTGCAAAGGGATTCTTAACAGATTGCAGTTACAGATTGCAAAGGGATTCTTTATCAGATTGCAGTTACAGATTGCAAAGGGATTCTTAACAGATTGCAGTTACAGATTGAAATGGGATTCTTTATCAGATTGCAGTTACAGATTGCAAAGGGATTCTTAACAGATTGCAGTTACAGATTGCAAAGGGATTCTTTATCAGATTGCAGTTACAGATTGCAAAGGGATTCTTAACAGATTGCAGTTACAGATTGCAAAGGGATTCTTTATCAGATTGCAGTTACAGATTGCAAAGGGATTCTTAACAGATTGCAGTTACAGATTGCAAAGGGATTCTTTATCAGATTGCAGTTACAGATTGCAAAGGGATTCTTTATCAGATTGCAGTTACAGATTGCAAAGGGATTCTTTATCAGATTGCAGTTACAGATTGCAAAGGGATTCTTAACAGATTGCAAAGGGATTCTTTATCAGATTGCAGTTACAGATTGCAAAGGGATTCTTTATCAGATTGCAGTTACAGATTGCAAAGGGATTCTTTATCAGATTGCAGTTACAGATTGCAAAGGGATTCTTTATCAGATTGCAGTTACAGATTGCAAAGGGATTCTTTATCAGATTGCAGTTACAGATTGCAAAGGGATTCTTTATCAGATTGCAGTTACAGATTGCAAAGGGATTCTTAACAGATTGCAGTTACAGATTGCAAAGGGATTCTTTAACAGATTGCAGTTACAGATTGCAAAGGGATTCTTTATCAGATTGCAGTTACAGATTGCAAAGGGATTCTTTATCAGATTGCAGTTACAGATTGCAAAGGGATTCTTAACAGATTGCAGTTACAGATTGCAAAGGGATTCTTTATCAGATTGCAGTTACAGATTGCAAAGGGATTCTTTATCAGATTGCAGTTACAGATTGCAAAGGGATTCTTAACAGATTGCAGTTACAGATTGCAAAGGGATTCTTTATCAGATTGCAGTTACAGATTGCAAAGGGATTCTTAACAGATTGCAGTTACAGATTGAAAAGGGATTCTTTATCAGATTGCAGTTACAGATTGCAAAGGGATTCTTAACAGATTGCAGTTACAGATTGCAAAGGGATTCTTTATCAGATTGCAGTTACAGATTGCAAAGGGATTCTTAACAGATTGCAGTTACAGATTGCAAAGGGATTCTTTATCAGATTGCAGTTACAGATTGCAAAGGGATTCTTAACAGATTGCAGTTACAGATTGCAAAGGGATTCTTTATCAGATTGCAGTTACAGATTGCAAATGGATTCTTAACAGATTGCAGTTACAGATTGCAAAGGGATTCTTTATCAGATTGCAGTTACAGATTGCAAAGGGATTCTTAACAGATTGCAGTTACAGATTGCAAAGGGATTCTTTATCAGATTGCAGTTACAGATTGCAAAGGGATTCTTTATCAGATTGCAGTTACAGATTGCAAAGGGATTCTTAACAGATTGCAGTTACAGATTGCAAAGGGATTCTTTATCAGATTGCAGTTACAGATTGCAAAGGGATTCTTAACAGATTGCAGTTACAGATTGCAAAGGGATTCTTTATCAGATTGCAGTTACAGATTGCAAAGGGATTCTTTATCAGATTGCAGTTACAGATTGCAAAGGGATTCTTAACAGATTGCAGTTACAGATTGCAAAGGGATTCTTTATCAGATTGCAGTTACAGATTGCAAAGGGATTCTTAACAGATTGCAGTTACAGATTGCAAAGGGATTCTTTATCAGATTGCAGTTACAGATTGCAAAGGGATTCTTTATCAGATTGCAGTTTTTATTTAAATTCCGGCTACGCTCAAGTGACAGTTATTTAAAAGTGTTTTCATGTCGCCTTAGTCGTTGTCTGTTTTGCCCTGCCGCGGCGTTTTGGCTTGCCGTTCGTATAACCAATAACCTAAAAAGCTGTTGGAAGAACAATCATATCCAGCTGCTCGAATTCGAGCAATTTTTCCCCCTTTTGAGATTATTAAGCTCAAAATTCTGTTATAATACAGTTAGTTGGTCATTAGTTTATATTGTGATTCCATTCTAGAAATTAGCTTTACTTGTTCGATACTGGATCCAGCCGCCGTTGGTAATTGGGCGTATTAATTAATGATCCTGGCTAAAGAATCAGTCGGTCTTAATCAGTAACAAGGCTACACAAGACATCTCACCCATTCTAAACTCATCTTATTGCACTCAAGTCATTCATATTCGTCTTAAAATACGCCCTCGTTGCGTCGGCATCTTAGACAATGATTTAATGATTATTGACACGAGTATTTTGAGTCATGGTTTAACTTGTCGCTGTGGATGGTGCCATCACCAGTGTGATGACAATTAAATATGTGATAATTACTCATTAAGCTAAAGTTTTTTCGAATTTTTTATTTTCGTTTAGCATTTAGCGATGAAGGTTTAAAGTTAGTAGAGATCAAAACGTTAAACCTCTAAATGGTGTGTGTTATTTTGATGCCTCGCGCCTAGGTCAACTGCTAATGCTCCTATTTTAACCAACGCATTTCACGTAAAACGAAATATTTGTTGGTTAGGTTAGGTTAGAGTAGACTAGGTTAAGTTAGGTAGGTTAGGTTAGGTTCGCTAGTAATCCTAAATCACAAGGTAAACTACATGTCCACAGCTTCCCAAGTGCTGCCGCTTAATAAATTTACACTAGTTTGACACTCCTCACCAACTTGGACGCAGTGATTTTATCTGTTAACAAGATGCAGGAATGTTCGAAAAAATGTCACCGAGTGCATAATTCGGTCCCTTCGCGTCTGAGGTAAAATAAACTGAACAGAATAAACTCGCAGAAGTGTAAATACAAATGACGGGAGAGAGAAGATATTAATCTAGAATTCTCCTTCGCAATCAGGAACGACTAGGGATAAAAACGGGTTGTGCTGGAGCAGAAAAACAGCGTCGTAGACTGGTCTGGCTGGTCGCTGCAGTCAACTGCAGTCGCTGTTTACGTAACTCCGCAAAGACCAATGGGCGGATGCTGGATAGTAGCATTTATAGTCAATGATAGTAGCGATAGTGCCGATAGTGCATAAGCGAATGAAGGGCGATCTGCAGTTGGAAGGGTGAACAAGGATGGGACGGGGGTTTACTCGTTTGTATTTGTTACTAATGACGTAACGCATTTCTCGACGTTGCAAACTCCCTTTCTATATAACACACCGTACCACTTGCGCAAGTTATAAGTCCTGATGTAGTCCTAATCTTTGTTTTTTTTTATGAAGCACAAAAACCATTTTTAATGAATTTACTCTCAAAGTATAAGCGTAAACCTAGTGTACTGAGTGTTAGTATTTAAAGAATATAGTTTTCAATTTACATTATCTTTATATTAATAGGCAAGCACAAAATTTGTCCTTTTTCTCAGTTTGTGTGCATCGTAGGAGAAATTCGCGCATACCGTTAGAAAGGTAGTGTCCTGTAGATGAGCAGAAACCCATTATAATTTATATCGGCCCTCAGGGCTACGCCTCACAAGCTTTCAAAGTTGCAATGTTAATCTTATGGAAGAACAGTAATTTATTAAATAATTCTATATTTGACAGCTATTGATGTAACAAATGCTAGCAAAACAGGGAGAACAGATGTTTCAGGCATAATGCAAATACAAATACTACTAGCTACTGGAATGGTAACACCCTTCTATTATCCTTTATACCTCCACGTCAAAAAAATTAAACCTGTTTGTGAGGGGAAAGGGTGAGGATGGCTGGGGAGAGGATGAGGTGGAGAGGTTTCTGGCGTAAATAAAAAGGCTACTGTTTACTGGAATGGTAACGCCCTTCTGCTATCCTTTTTAACTCCACATTAAAAAAAATTACCCGGGGGTTGTGGTTGGGGAGGGGGAGGGAGAGAGAGCGGGAAGAGAGAAGGGGAGAGATGAGCGCAACAAAACCCACTAAATGTTAAACTTTTTTCAAATATTTGCCAATTTGGGCGAATTTCGACCATTGGGCGGTTTCTAGTGTTATTATATTAAAGTACGACCAGCCGATGACCCGCTCTCCACACGGGATCTCGCAGTTATAGAGCAGGTGTTTTCACGACTATATATTATACAATCAGCTGACTAAGTAAATTAAGGGTGCGCCGTACCTCCCTTCCGCACGCTCAGTAAGGGGTTTGCATCTCCCTCATTGTAGGCTAAATTGTTAGCCAATTAAAAATAATTTGATGTTATTTAATTCAATAAATGTTCATCTAGAGATCATACGATTTAAAAATCGTGATTTTAATTCAAAATAAGTGGTAGGCCATTAGTAATTTTCTCAAATTAAGCGTTTTTCTAAAGATTCCTAACGTATGTACTTTTAAAACGTATGTACATTTATGTACTTTTTTTATGTTTTTAAAAATTATTTTGGAGAAAAGGAAACGTATGATCCCTAGATTGGAATCTGAAAAGTGTGAAACTGTAAATAGTTTGGTAGAAATCTGTAAAATAACAGTGCGATCGAGGAGAACAATACCCCCGTCGCAGCAAACCTGCATACTCAGCGAATTTCGAATGAACATATAACATAACACATTAAAACACTTCACAGGATTCGTAAGAAATGTATTCACAAACAAGCGATATTTAAAATATTAATTATTCTCCATAAGAATAACATTGGGGATGAGTATGCAGGTTTGCTGCAACAAGGCACACAAAATAATGTGTTTTTATGCAAATATCAATAGAACTCATCTTAGTGAAGTCACATACCAAGTTTCATCCATATACATTCATAAATAAGCGATATATAACATTTTAAGTATTTTCCATAAGAATAACATGGGGACCGAGTACCTAGGTTTGCTGCTACAGGAACCATAGGCGAAAATAGTTTTTTTGTGCAAACAACAATAAACCACAACCATATGAAGCCATATACCAAATTTCGTCAGTTTATGTTCATAAATAAGCGAGATATACAATTTTTCTTTTTCTCCATAAGAATAACATTAGACAACGTACTGTGTTTAGCACTTTCAATATCTCGGTAACCAATTGACGTAGAGCAATGATAAAAATACCAAAATTGTTTGTTTTTTTAAGCTCAACCTAATGGTGTAAATTAAAATTTGATTTAAATTTAAATTACCTGTGAAAACCCCAAAAAACACATTTTTGGGGTACAAAACCCCCCAAAAACCCCCCTTCGGATGGTGTGATTCATCTGGTTTTCGAACTCGTTCAAATAAATGGTACTTTACATATTTGTACCAAATTTCATTAAGATCGGACCTTTTTTACGAAAGTTATCGTGCTTACGGACACATATATATATATAAATATATATATAATATATATATATATATATATATATGTGTATATATATATATATACATATATAAAAATTTGAACGAATGGTGTTTTTGGCATCTGGGGACCTCAAAATGAAAAGTTATCATGGTCTGGGGCTTAAGTCTTACCATGAGACCTACGGTAATAGCTTCTTCCCTATAGGGGAAATTCGCTAAAATGGTCTTCAAGCGTAAATATGCATGGCCCTGCTTGTTGGCGGCGCCGGCGCGGCGCTAAACAACAATGAATTCAATCTGGGTAGGGCGCACCCTTAATTCCATAAGATAAAAGTACCTGGAGGGCTGAGCTTTGCTCGGGGAAGGCCAGTCAGTTCGTTTAGATGCCTGGGAGTAATTTTCACCACTTTCCCGAACTGATTATCAGATTTGTATAGCTCATTTGCCTCTTTTCTGCATTTTTAAGGTCATTCCAGTTGTTATTTACAGCTCAGTGTCCCTTTGCTTAGTTTCTGATATAACCACTCTATATATGCAATCTTCACTCACCAGTTTTTTCAATGCTCTCAGGAAACCACATGTTAACAAATTATAAACAACACGAGTTTTACTTTGACAGTTCCCTGGTTGACTATGAACAGATGTTACAATTATTTTGTTTTGATTTCAAACACATAAGCCCATAATGTTAATTTTTTGAACTTTTCATTAGTGAATTTCCTATGGAAAGTGAACTATTAGCATGACCCGCACGGTGAAACTTAAGCCCGGGACCACCATAGAAGTTCCTAACGTGACCCCCTGAACACGTTTTGGGGGGTCGTTCAAAATTTTTTATATATAAATATACAGTATATATATATATATATATATATATGTGTTTGCACTCTAGCGGTCGCAATTTTTGTCCGATTTACTTCAAATTTGGTAGGGACGTTCCTTTCTGTAATCAGTTGGACAAGTTCGTTGGGCAAAAGAATCGGAAAACTCTAAACCCCTTGTTTGGGGGATTATTCTTTCAAATTTTGAGTTTTTGGGCCCAAAAAGGGTCAGAAAAGCCCCGGACGTACAATTAATGCATGTATTAAGATGGCAATTAGTGAAGCAAAAGTTTTAAGCTGTCTCTCGCCATTCTAGCATAAATATTTACCGAGTTATTAAAGAAAGTGTATATCGGCTAAACACAGTACGTTGGCCTATGGGGTTTTTACATTAGAAAAGCATGTTATTAATTATTTGGTATATTTGTTTCATCCCCAGCAACCTCGCACCTACTTTTAAGCCTGTATGGACCTTCTCCTAACCTTAATGCGCAAAATTGTATTCCTTACATTGCAGGTAAATTAAACCAGGAGCATCAGAACAGCCAAAAAATCAATGTTTTCAGATTTCAATAAAATTGGCATAAATGTATGTTTTTACACTGGGTTTGAGTTTTAAGTTTTGTATATGGAAATTCACTTCCCTCACGTCAGCGTGCTGCGTGCGATCTCGTTTCTACCTTAGCCTGTTACTCTGATTTGATTCTGGCCGATTAGGTAAATTCCGATATTTGTTAACATTATTCTACCAGTATTTTCCAAACGGGTTGGGCTCTTGACGAATGATGCTGATTGTACTCTCTTTTTACTAACTGGCAGAGATTCAGTTCTCTTATCTGATTGTCCTGTTCAAAACATGTCCAACCAATTAATCCAGTTTGTTTTTTAATTTTACGGACATCAGTTTGATTACAATTTAAAGTTGCTATTTTCAGATCAAAATAATTCATAAGCCCGAATATTTTATTTTGGGAAATTGCATTAGCTCCAGCATTAAAGAATAATACAAATAAAAATGTATACCCATATAACGATTACGAGTAAGGTTTGCTCGCAACTCTGATCCCAACAACTCCTCCAACTCCTTCAAATGTTGTGATTCAATAATTTATGGGATAAAAATCAATTCTAGACAGGCTATAAGGTTGGACAGTTTAATACAAATTATTTGAAAAAAAATTGACTGTCCTTCCCCGAACAATGCTCGGTCCCCCAGGCATTTTACTTTATTTTCTGTTATCTTTTTTACTGTTAATTATGTATTGTGACGTTGTGTATTTTCATTACTTGTTACACAAACTTTTATAATTTGTTGATTTAATTTAAAAAGTTACTTCAATTTTTAAGTCTTATTTAGGCTAGTTTATTTTCTTGCTTGAATTTTTGCTTTGCTACTGCACTAAAGGTCTATAGCTTTCAATTGTAGAGTTTTCATGAAATATTTTTTACTGCCGGTTTGCTAGATTAGGGCTTTGTCCTTTGTTATAATATCAATTTTTTACAATAAAAATAGTTTGTATTTCTTTTAGCATGTAATAATAGCCTACTTTTGTTTATGTTATAAATGGCATAACAGATTAGTTTTGAAAAGAATAAAAAATAATTCCTCATTAACGTACTACAGTATTTAATATAAATTCTTTCAAAATTATGCTTTTGATGACCTTTAAAAGAGTAACGCTTTTTAATATATACAATCATTACGTAACCTAATACAAGAGGGCAGGCGTATGCCAAGGTCTCTAGTGTTTTTTATTCTCGAGGTGAGGGGGGGGGGTGTTGAAATGTTGAAAAATTGCGTTACATGTGAATGGACTTGTCCCCCAACTCCGAAAATGGTCGAGCGAATTGATTATGTGAGTAAAAATAAGACTAAAAACGAATCTACCACGAGAATCAAAGTTGCGTAACTTCCGGAGAGAAAAATCAGAGATTCAGTTGAGTCAAGATGTTATAAAACCGAGTACTTGGGGCCGAGCTTTGCTCGGGGGAAGGACAGTCAGTTTTTTTAGATGACCTGGAGTAATATTTTACCACTTCCCCCTACTGATAATCAGATTTGTATAACTCATTTGCCTCTTTTCTACATTTGTAAGGTCACTCCAGTTGTTATTTATAACTCAATGTCCCTTTGATTTATTTTACTACTCCATATATGTAATCTTCATTCAAATCTTTTAATCTCTGCTCTCAGGAAACCACATGTTAAATAATCTTAAACAACATGAATATTACTTTGACAGTTCCCTGGTTGACAATGAACAGCTGTTACAATTCTTTTGTTTTGATTTGAAACTCCGTAAGCCCGTAAACTCCGTATGTTAATTGTTTTAACTTTTCAATTTCGTGTTTTTAACATTATTTGATTTTTACTGGGTATGAGACCTATCTAGGACATATTTTTATACCAGAACTTAGTAATTTCCAAAATTTGAAGGAAATCCTCGGAGCCGTTTTCAAGATAATTGTGCAACCAACCAACCAATCAAGCAAACATTGCTCATAATATAAGAGTATAGGATATAATTCCATTTTAGAGTGGATATTCCAGCGTGGTTTAAATTAATGCAATGACCACAGATCGAGAAAATGAGTTCAGAATTATAAGAATTAAGATTAATAATACCACTGGAATTTAAATTCGTAAAAATCCATTTTAGCGAATAAGCGTTACCATAGGAAGAAACTTCTGTATTACCGTAGTCGGCATGGTAAGACCTAGGCCCGGGACCTTGACAACTTGTTGAGGTCCCTAGATGCCAAAAATGCCAATAATTTACATCTTGCTTATTTACAAACATACAACATTGATGAAACTTGGAATGTGGATTCACCTGGTTGAGGTATGCTGGTATGTTGATATTTGCATAACAAAAACTGTTGAATGGCCCTCGTACGGGGCCGTAGGTTCCGCCTCGTAGCAGCAAACCTGCGTAGTCAACCAATCCTATTCTTATGAATGGAAAGTACAATTTTATATCTCGGTTATTTATGAACATATTACAACTTGATTCATGGCTTAATCTGGTTGCAGTCTATTGGTATGTACATCAAAATCAATTTTCTTGGCTGCAATAAACCTGCATAAGTCCTAATTTTATTCTGTTGGAGGATAAAACAAATTTTAAATTTCACTTATTTCGAGTACATTTCGATGAAACTCAGAGGATAGCTTTATCTAGTGTTGCGGTTATGTTTGTAAACATTTAAAATTCACTCTGAATGGAGGTTTGCTGCGAGAAGGGTATTTGAGAAATAGTCAAAAGTGACCTCTACAATACCTATGTTAATTTATGTGATACCACAGATAAAATAATCTATCGCAATCATTTAGACCACAAAATATCGAGTAAGATCATAAACCTATGCAATTGGGAAAATTAATGTATAGAAACATACGAGCTTCAAAACGACCTTTTCTTTAAAATATTTGCGTAATTTTTCATATCGAGTCTACTTTTAGCGAATTTCCCCTATAGGGAAGAAGCTATTATCGTAGTCGGCATGGTAAGACCTAGGCCCGGGACCATGATAACTTTTCGTTTTGAGGTCCCCAGACCCCAAAAACACCATTCGTTCAAAACTGTATATATATAAATATATATATATATATATATATATATATATATATATATATATAGATATATATATATATATGTCCGTGGGTGCGATAACTCTCGTAAAAAAGGTCCGATTTTGATGAAATTTGGTACAAACGTGTAAAGCAGCATTTATGACTTTAAGTTCGAAAACCAGCCAGATCGCTCCATCCGAAGGGGTATTTTGGGGGGGTTTTGTACCCCAAAAATGGGTTTTTTGAGTTTTTTACATACAATTTTTGAAAAAGTAAAATTTTATTTTTCACCATTGGAATCAGTTTAAAAAGACGCACAATTTGATGTTTTAATCATTGCTCTACGTCAATTGGTTACTGAGATATTGAAAGTGCTAAACACAGTACGTTGTCCAATGTTATTCTTATGGAGGATAAGAAAAAATGTATATCTCGCTTATTTATCAACTTATCCTGACGAAACTTGGTACATTGCTTCATTTCATTGTGGTCTATTGATATTTGCACAAAAACCCATTTTTTGCCCGATAGTTCCCGTAGCAGCAAACCTGCATACTCAGCCCCATGTTATTCTTTATGGAGAATAATTAACGTGTTATCTCCTTTAATTATGAACACAAATTAATAGAACTTGGTATGTGGCTTTACCTAGTTGAGTTATATTGATATTTGTATAAAAACCCATTTTTAGTGTTCCTTATTTCAGCAAACCTACATACTCAGCCGCCATGTTATTCTTATGGAGAATAATTAAAATGTCATAAATCGTTTATTTATGAATGTATATTAATGAAACTTGGTATGTGGCTTTATGTGGTATTAAGATAAATTAATATGCATTGGAAATTCGCTGAGTATGCAGGTTTGCTGCGACGGGGGTATTTTATTGAACACAATCTATTTTACTTCAATTACACGTTTTGTTTTTTTCCGACAGATACTTTATCTCTAAACCTCTATTAGGCAAAAATACGCAAATGGAATCTGATTCGCTTGTGTTACGTGAACACTTCGAATGCTTTAGGAGGGGAGACTCCTCCTCTAGCTACGCCCATCCACTTGGAAAAAATGGAATAAACTTGCTCCGGTCTACCTAAAAAACAACCTCACTTTAACTGCACCAAGAACAGAATACGATACGATACGATTGACTCGACCTTAGTTAATGCGTTCCAGTCTAGTTACTCTATTTCTTTTTTGTACTATAGGGAGATTATAGATCACCCCAAGGATACAAAATTATGTGACCAAACACAAATTACGTAACTTGTTAGTGAATTTCCTATGGAAAGTGAACTATTAGCATGACCCGCACGGTGAAACTTAAGCCCGGGACCACCATAGAAGTTCCTAACGTGACCCCCTGAACACGTTTTGGGGTTCGTTCAAAATGTTTTATATAGCGGTCACATTTTTTGTCAGATTTACTTCAAATTCGGTAGGGACGTTCCTTTCTATAATCTGTTGGACAAGTTTGTTGGTCAAAACAATCGGAAAACTCTAAACCCCTTTTTTGGGGATTAATCTTTCAAATTTCGAGTTTTTGGACCCAAAAAGGGTCAGAAAAGCCCCGGATGTGAAATTAACGCATGTTAAAAGATGGGAATTAGTGTGACTAAACTTTTAAGCCTCCTCTCGTTATTCTAGCATAAATATTTACCGAGTTATTAAGGAAAATGTGTATCGACTAAACACAGTTTGTGTCTTATGGGGATTTTACATTAGAAAAGCCTATTATTCATTTGTTGGTGTACTTTTATCATGCCCAACAACCTCACACCTACTTTAAAGCCTAACTGGACCTTCTCCTAGCCTTATAATGTGCAAAATTGTATTCTCACCATTGCAGGTAAATAGAACCAGGAGCATCAGAACAGCCAAAAAATCAATATTTTCAGATTTGAATAAAAATTAGAATAAATGTATGTTTTTAACTGATTTTGAGTTTTTATAGTTTTTTATGTGGAAATTCACTTCCCTCACGTCAGCGTGCTGCGTGCGAACTCGTTTAGTATTTTAACAAGCTAACTTTCCAACATAACGCACGTTACGAAGAAGCTACTCTCATCCCTTTGTGTTACGTAACGGATTTCTCGCTTAATTTGCACAAAATAAGTTTTCGTGTCAATTAAAAGGGTAAAAATGTTGTATCAATAGAATAATTATTTTTAAGTAATCTATATTTAATTTGATTTTTGGAACCAATGAATTTTTGGAACATTTTACAATTTGAGCAACGTTATCGAAAGTTATAGGTTGTAAAAATGTTCATACAATTTATTCAGAATTTGAAATGTTTAAATAAATTTTCATTAATAAAACAGGCTAATAATAATCAATTTCCAATCAACAAAAGTATTATGATTGAATTAAAATGCTTTGTTTACTGGTAAATTGCAAATAAAATAGAATGAAGAAAATGATAAATTACGAATTTGGAAATACTTTATTTTAGGAAGTGAATGTAAAAGGATTTATACCGTACGGTTCGCACCCAACTTACCAAATCATATAAATAGAATTTTAAAAACTTTTGGAAAATTTGAATAGTCTAGAGTAAAACTTTTAAACAGTTTTGGGTTATGTAACACATGATAGCGAGTCTTAGCGCATATCAAGGCCAATTCATACCCTCTTCTCCCCTAATGCATTAAATAAAATACGCCTTGTACCTTTGTATATTTACCGTCTAGTATATAAGTTCATTATAAGTGTAAATATATTTTGTAGTGTTGTGAGACGTAGTTTATTTTATCCTGTTACATAAAATGTTCATAACCCCTAAATTATTGATTGTTTCTTAAACCTCTATGAAGAATGAGTTATGTTAGCTGTAGCCGAAAAACTACCTAGTAGTTAGTAGCGCTCACTCTCTTACAGTTATACGGCTTATACGATGTAACAGTTTAGTTTTATTAAAGACTAGTTTATTTACTCGTTCTTCGCACGGGTTAGAAAGGTTGAGATAAATACCCCCGTCGCAGCAAACCTGTATCCTCAGCGAATTTCCAATGGCGATATAAATGTCTTAATACTACATAAAGCCACTTACCAAGTTTCATAAACATTTATTCACAAATAAGTGATATATACAATTTTAATTATTCTTCATAATCATCACAATGAAACTGAGTACGCAGGTTTGCTGCAACAAGGAACACAAAATAATGGGTTTTATGCTAATATCAATATAACTCAACTAGGTGAAGTCGAATACCAGTTTTTATTCATTTATGTTCATAATTATGGGAGACTTTGACTATTTCAAAAATTATACGTAAAAAATTAAAAAAAACATTTTTGGGGAACAAAACCCCCCAAAATACCCCTTCGGATAGAGCGATCTGGCTAGTTTTCGAACTTAAAGTCTTAAATGTTGCTTTACACGGTTATACCCAGTTTCATCAAAATCGAATCATTTTTACGAGAGTTATCGTGCTCACGGACACATTATATATATATATATATATATATATATATATATATATATATATATATATACATATATATACAGTTTCGAACGAATGGTGTTTTTGGGGTCTGGGGACCTCAAAAAGAAAAGTTATCATGGTCCTGGGCCTAGGTCTTACCATGCCGACTACGGTAATAGCTTCTTCCCTATAGGGGAAATTCGCTAAAACTATGACAGTTGTGTGTGCTGCATTCTGTAATTAGCCCGTGGAACTACTACGAATCAAGATCAGGATTGAGGTATGTACTGCTTGAAACAGCTGTTCACATTACAGTTTCTGAATGTTTACTTTCTTCTGAAATGTAAACATTGAAACTTAGGACGATCATGGGGTGTAGCCCGAGGGGATTTTAAAGAAGTGAACAGGCCTATGTGTTGCATGGGTTCAAGATCTACCTTTGTGTAAAGTTTCAGCCCAGTCGGTTCAGTAGTTTTTGCGTTCACTCGGGACATTAGACAGATAGACAGGCAGGTAGACAGACAGACAGGCAGACAGACAGACAGAAACCACCTCTTCTTTATAATATTATAGATAGGTTTAGATAGATTATCATTACACAAATGTAAAAGGTGCGTTTTATTTAGTGAAAATACTATTTGTTAATCAATAATGTGTATTATTATACAAATTTACAATTGTTTCATTTTCAGAGCCAACCCGTCTTAACTGTATGGTAGACAGAGCACCTTCCTCGTACAATTATATTAGAAGAATATGTCTAGAAAATATTGCAAATGATTAGCAATCTAACTGAATTTACCAAAAATGTTTAACATACTACTCATTAATGGTAGTTTTAGGACAATGGTCCGTCTTTTTAGGAAACTAAAAGACCCCTAGTCCCACTGCCAACAAAGTTTTAAAATACCAGTGATGTAATTAACAAACCAAGGGTCTTCAGTGAAGTGTAAACCAATTCAGATTTAGCTGCAGGTAAGAGCGAAAACACTTCTGTTAAGTACGTCTTATCTTATTCAGTCAAGATTCATTTTCGCAAGAAGGATTTTGCCAGCTGACAGGTTGAGCTGAAGTCTGGACGTCAACTTGTATGGCTTCTCTGACACACTGTCTGCCCGGGCCACCGTTACCTCTCAATATTGATCAAACACAAACTAAATTGGGGAGCCTCGGGAAAAATAATCATTTCTAAAAATCAGTGTGTTAAGTGTTACGTAGTCAATTTCACTCTTGGTAAAATGGTATTTACCTGATTCCTTTATTTAAGGTACTTTTCTCCGGATGTTACTTGGATGACAAACAATTGTTTACATGTTTTGCTCAACGAGCTTCAAACATCTACAGCTCTCGTCAGGGGTGAAAAAATTGCTCGCTAAAGGATATTTTTAAAAACAAACCACAGAGAACAGAGATATCAAACATATGATCAAAAATATGTTTGACATAAAATCTTTTAAATAAAAAAATAATCATAAAAATCGGTTAAGTATTAACATTGACTATAATGGTATTAACTTCAGGTATTGAATGAACAAAAAGCAGGAATTTGTTTAAATATGTAGATATATTTTATCTCCTTGTGTTACATATTTACTAACGATTTACATTATTAGTGAATTTCCTTTGGAAAGTGAACTATTAGCATGACCCGCACGGTAAAACTTAAGCCCGGGACCACCATAAAAGTTCCTAACGTGACCCCCTGAACACGTTTTGGGGGGTCGTTCAAAATGTTATATATATGTATAGACATATATATATATATATGTTTGCACTCTAGCGGTCGCAATCTTTGTCAGATTTACCTAAAATTTGGTAGGGACGTTCCTTTCTGTAATCAGTTGGACAAGTTCGTTGGGCAAAACAATCGGAAAACTCTAAACCCCTTTTTTTGGGGATTGATTTTTCAAATTTCGAGTTTTTGGGCCCAAAAAGGGTCATAAAAGCCCCAGATGTAAAATAAGTGGATGTAAAAAGATGGTAATTAGTGAGGCGAAAGTTTTAAGCCCTCTCTCGTCATTCTAGCATAAATATTTAGTGAGTTATTAAAGAAAATGTGTATCGACCAAACACCGTACGTTGTCTTAGGGGGGTTTTACGTTAGAAAAGCCTGTTATTCATTTGTTGGTGTACTTTTACCATCCCCAACAACCTCACGCCTACTTTAATGCCTGACTGGACCTGCTCCCAACCTTATAATGCGCAAAATTGTATTCCCAGCATTGCAGGTAAATAGAACCAGGAGCATCAGAACAGCAAAAAAATCAATATTTTCAGATTTGAATCAAAATTGGAATAAATGTATGTTTTTAACTGATTTTGAGTTTTTATAGTTTTTTATGTGGAAATTCACTTCCCTCACGTCAGCGTGCTGCGTGCGAACTCGTTTAATCTGAAAATCACTTCAAATATAAAATTTTGTGTTCAGGAAAACGTTTAATGTTTTCTGTATGGAAAGCAGTTGGACATAAATTGCTGTACATCAATTACTCTGTGGTCAGTTGTGGGAACGGAGGGATTATCAATTATTCTGCATGGGAACGGAGAGTGCAGAGGGGAGAATGGCGGCCATCATGTACGCTTCACTTTTTCTTAGAGATGTAACTTGTGTATGAGACCTGTAGATGTATTAAGCTCGTGGGTTCGCTCCGCTTCTGCTTTGTATATTTTCAAATATGTATGTATGTATTCCAATATCCTCTCCTTCAATCTTGCTCATGAAATGCGATCCCCTCGGCATCCGAGAATGAGCCTCAGGTCAACATGGACGGACACTTTAAAGGAAAATTTGTAAACAAATTAATTATATGTATAAACTCCTAATTTTAACAGTTTATTTCTTATTCGAAAAATAGTCATTCATTATTTGTATAGCAAGTCAGTCGTTGCTCAGGCAACACTTGCCTGTCTGCTGTTTCCTAGCAGATTAGTGTTTAAAGATTAGTGTTTAACATTTACAAAAAAAATATTAATTATTTACAAATCATATGAGCCTGCATTTTGTTGTACATTTCTTACGTGTATTTGTTACTTGTTGTGTTGTAGATTTAGTTTTAAAATAAGTTTGTTAATTCCTTAATTCATTAATCTAAATTAGCATTCATTTAGATAACCTGAACAAATTAAACATAATTTAAAACAGTATTATCTTTTTTATGGCGATCAAATGGGATTTTTTATTATGTCAGTACGAATAATTATATAACCTGGAGCTAAATCAATGATCTCACCAGTCGCTGTAAGACGCTCGGAGTGAACCCTCGACAAACATTGTCGACAATAAACATAAATTCCTCTGAAGTGTTTTGTAAAGGTCCAGTTTGTGTATGTGTGTTTGTGCTGAGGTTCTGAATGAGATTGACCGATTGACCATGGATTAACGCTTCGTCAAGGTGGGTGTGGTCCAAATAGTTAAACAATAATCCTATACTATATGAGGAAGTTGTGTATGCCTTCTTGTTCATTAATTGATTGTACAATGATGTACAAAAACGACTCAATCTATTTCCTTCAAATGTTGGAATTCATTATTTCTGGAACAGTAATGTTTTTAAATATGTCCCATCTTTAAAAAAATCTAATAGGAAACAAATTTTAAAGATAATACGACTAAGATAAAGAACATTTTGTCATAATCAAAACAAAATAAACATAACCGATGTACACAACCAATAACCTAACTAACTATCTGAGTAAAACCATTGATTATACATCCTACGGAATTCCGTATTCTTCCGTAGGATGTATAATTAATGGTAAAACATTGTATCAACATGGGATTTCCGTGAGAATTGTAAATAGAATTACACTTTGAATGAAGATTGCATATAGAGCACAGCTATGTCTAAAGATAAAATAAAATTACCTGAAGGAACATTGAGCAATAACACCAAGCAGATAAGGCGAATGGGCTCAGCAGATCTGCTCACTGTGGAAAGTAACCGTTAAGGTACAGATCATCTCTAGGCATATTGAACAAACATTCTGACTTTCTTTGATCAAAGCTCGACCCCCGAGGACTCAGGATTATATCATATTTAAATAAGTTAAAAATCACGTTGCTAGTTGGAAATTAAAGAACCTTTCGCGTGATTTAGCAAGTACTGCAGGGATGTAAAGCCCTCGATTATCCTAACTATTTTATATAGGCTGCATTTAATTATTTAAACTCAAATGCAACATTTAGAGGGAGAGAGCAAATACTTTACTGTGTTTTGAGATTATTAAAATCTGAAATGGCACAAAAATCATAAAAAATACATAGTAAGTTTCAAAGAGATAGGATATGTTGTAGTAAATGAGATATTCAGTGTGCTCAATACTGAATGTCCTCCCAATCTAAACACTCTTTTGTACTGTAAAAGGATCTTGAAGTCAGCCACTTTACTGCGCTGTACTGCAGACACAAATCACAACCTTTAAGTGAGAAATCATCGCATTGCACACACAGGGCAAAATCATTCTTGTATCCCCTTCAAGTAAGCTTTTACTCTTAGTAAAAGTAGTGAAATTTTAAATTTAAAGAGATTTTTGATCCAAAACTGTAGAAACAGATTGAGTAAAATCTGTCTTAGACCGCTTGATCCCTGGTTAACCAAGTCAACGATCTTCGTACGTATTTTTGTCAGATATCCGATCCAGGGACCAGCTGACCGCAAGGCCATCGGACCGCAGGATCGGGTGGGGTGGGAGGCTCGAGAGAAACTGCAACACGCAACACGCAGAGCGCTTCCTTGCAAAATATAGTCAAAATACGGTCATATGTATTTTAAAATTCAAGTATTGCCATACATGTAATAATATGGAAAATTTATATTAATACCATTTATTTTGAACACCTACTAATAGTAATCTATTTATTGAATGAATAAGCCGATTTTTGAGTCCAAGGTAATGGCAAAACTAGTAGGTTTTGGAATGATTGTGTTACTATATGTTACCTATATATGTGTTACTATATGTTACTATCAGACAAGTTGCGGCTTCGGCCGCGTAAACTATGACAGTTGTGTGTGCTGCATTCTGTGGTTATCCCGTGGAACTACTACGAATCAGCTGTTCAGCTGTTTTAATTTTCATCAGCGCAAACCAAAGTGAATGTCCATTAGCTTGATGGTAATTTTGAAGCCCCGTGGGGCAAAGCCCTATAGTTTAGTCGGTATGAAAACACTTTCATCTAAAGAATCAATGTCCCAAATGTCGACACTCTAGCATGTCGGGAAGTTGAGTGAGTGAGGCAAACTCACCTTTTATAGTAAAAGGTGGTATTTTAAAGCTTTAGCGTCTTCATGTGCCTTTTGGGGGTTAAGAAAACATCCGCCTTTAGGGCTTCGCCTCCTGGGCTTTCAAAGTTCAAATGTTAATCTTATGGAATAATATAAATCGATTTAATTGAATATTTTAAGCAGCTGTTTATACTAACAAAACACAGTAGCCTACCTAAGCAGGAACGAACATCAGCTGTTTCAAGCTAACTTCTGGAATGGTATCACGATATAAACCAAAATTACCGGATTTGAGCGGGATAGTCCCAAAAGAATGAGCAATTTTTGCTTGAATTTGAGCAACTGGATTCGCTCGTGTGATAATTTGTATTGTTTAAAACATATATTGATGCATTCCAAAGTTAAACAGCACAATATAGATAAGGATTATATTAATTTAAAGTTTTGTTTACAGGAATTGTATTACAATTAGACAGTACCTAGGCCTACAATTTTCTCTCATAAATAAATATCCCCAATTTACTATCTAAAATCATAAAGTTTGACTCAAAATAGGCTTTCCCACAGAATAAATGTTTTGGACAACAAAAACCTTCTATACATTTATAAAAACAAATTAAAAAAACAAAATTGCAAACTTTCAAACCTCTTTGATATCTAAACCATCTCTTCACAACTCCCACCTCCGAAATATTATGTGGCACGATCCCGTACTATACAGTATGTCTTAAATATTTGTTGTGGTGTGTGAAAAGACGGTAAGTTTTCAGAATAATCAATTGTTTCTTGGGGAAGGTGTGGCAGGGATTTGAACACTTGACTAACCATCCTCTCCCACTCACCCCCTCCTACCACCCCACACCTTGTCCTAGCTCAAAACCCCTGGACGGCCTTGAGAGTGGATGAAACAAAAATCAAAATCAACTGATCAGATAACTTGACGCCATCGTCATGCGGTGGAAAAATCCGTGCGCCGGCCGGTGTAAATATCTCTCTCTCTCTCTCTCTCTCTCTCTCTCTCTCTCTCTCTCTCTCTCTCTCTCTCTCTCTCTCTCTCTCCTATCTCCCTCCCTCTCTCCCTCCTTCTTTGACCAGAAGTTCGGTAGTCGAAATACGATCACTCTGCTAGGTGTGGGGCCCCCAGTAAGGGTCGAAATACGATCACTCTGCAAGGTGTGGGGCCCACAGTAAGGGCCCCTTCCCCACCCTATTTTTCTCCAGCTATATTTTGCTGTTATTATGGTGACTACAAACCAAATCAAGTCCTGGAGCTATGACTATGGGACTGAGGCCTAATCATGATTTGAAATAATCTAAATAATTCTCACAGCTACACAGAACAATGTAAAAAAGGTTTAATCCAATCTGGCAAAGCCATATTTTTTCAGTAAAAAAACACTCTAACTACAGCCCATGAGCTTATCGGACAGACAGAAATTGTGTGAACCCCTTCGATTGTAACTTCTCTTATGAATGAAACGTCAATATGACTAAAAGATTTCAAAATTGTGAGCTTTGTACAGACACAACTATAATTTCATTTGTATAGGCAAAGATTACACATGAGCATGTGTAATCTTTGGTATAGGTCAGACAAAATACCCCCGTAGCAGCAAACCTGCATACTCAGCGAATTTCCAATGCATATTAATTTATCTTAATACCACATAAAGCCACATACCAAGTTTCATCAATATACATTCATAAATAAACGATTTATGACATTTTAATTATTCTCCATAAGAATAACATGGCGGCTGAGTATGCAGGTTTGCTGAAATAAGGGACACTAAAAAAGGGCTTTTATACAAATATCAATATAACTCAACTAGGTAAAGCCACGTACCAAGTTCTATTAATTTATGTTCATAATTAAAGGAGATAACACGTTAATTATTCTCCATAAGAATAACATGGGGCTGAGTATGCAGGTTTGCTGCTACGGGAACTATCGGGCAAAAAATGGTTTTTTGTGCAAATATCAATAGACCACAATGAAATGAAGCAATATACCAAGTTTCGTCAGGATAAGTTGATAAATAAGCGAGATATACAATTTTTATTATCCTCCATAAGAATAACATTGGACAACGTACTGTGTTTAGCACTTTCAATATCTCAGTAACCAATTGACGTAGAGCAATAATTAAAACATCAAATTGTGCGTCTTTTTACGCTTATTCAAATGGGAAAAAATAAAATTTTACTTTTCCAAAAATTGTATGTAAAAAAACTCAAAAAACCCATTTTTGGGGTACAAAACCCCCCCAAAATACCCCTTCGGATAGGTCGATCCGTCTGGTTTTCAAACTTAAAGTCATAAATGCTGCTTTACACGTTTGTACCAAATTTCATCAAAATCGGACCTTTTTTACGAGAGTTATCGCACCCACGGACATATATGTGTATATATATATATATATATATATATATATATATATATATATATATATATATATATATACAGTTTCGACAAATGGTGTTTTTGGGGTCTGGGGACCTCAAAACGAAAAGTTATCATGGTCCCGGGCCTAGGTCTTACCATGCCGATTACGGTATTAGCTTCTTCCCTATAGGGGAAATTCGCTAACATTAAAAATCTAGGGTGGGCCAGTTCCTCGAACCTAAATAAAGGTTACGTAAACCTATGCTGCAAGTAAACCTAAGCAGTTGAGCAAAAATGGTACGTAACTGCGTAACAACTTTAGTAGTGTTCTTATATGGACTATTCATAACTGTACTCGACCTTGGGATCCAAAATGGTTTATTGAATCCCATTTCAACCCCCGCTGGATCGTTTAGACAGAGTCGTAATTTGAGATATTTACTACTATACTATATATATACTCCATAACTCAACACCCGCAAGGAAATTGACTTCAGTGGACGGTAAAATTACTAATTCTGATGAGGCCCTCTTCAACTAGCTACCAAGCTACCCCCCTCCCCGCCCCCCATAAAAAACAACAAAAAACCTATAAACGAACTCAAATTTTGCCTGCAAAAAGGAAACCGTTTTATAATAATTGTTTGGGAACGTTTCATACCGTCAAGGTTCATAAAGTAAAGTGGCTACTTTTCTTCAGTATTCTTATTAGTGATTTCAAGTTGTAAAGTTTCTAAATGTCCAGTTCCTAATTATAATGCTGAAAATGTGCAGTGCTTCACAAAGCAGAGTTTCATAACGTAAAGCTCAATTTAAATTAGTATGGCAGTTCAGAAAGTAAAGTGGCATAAAGTTTTCAGTAATTTCAATGTATAAAAAATGAAAACTTTATGCTCCTTTACTTTCTGAAAGGTTATATTAATTGAAATAGAGCTTTACGTTATGAAACTTTACTTTGTGTAACTTGACTACATATTTACAACATTATACTGTAATGAGGGCCTGGACGTTATGAAACGTGACGTTTTGAAACAGGTTCTTTTTAAACAACAAACTTTACGTTTTAAAACTTTAGCTTGTGAAATACTGCCTCCCAATAGAATTAAAAATTAAATACTGAACATTTTAAAAATTTACA